>VDFB02000020.1:73649128-73670181 GCA_007258455.2 Sequoia sempervirens
ACGCCTCCCTGGCAATTTTTTTTGCCTCCTAGATCAACTACTCCAAAATCAACTAAACAAAAAGTGTTCTTAGGGTTTTTGGCCACTGCAAACGTGATGGTGACCTTCGTTTGTGCCCAAAGTGCCCCGAAAAATTAGCTACCCCCAGATCTTAAAAAAAATCACCGAGCTTGAAACCCTTGCAGATCTGGAAAATGGTAACAAAAATCAATAGAACAAAAGCCAATCCTAACTTTTTCCAACGCTCTGAATCCAATGGAGATACTTTATCTAATCCAAAATGCTTCATCTATAGGATAAAGGCATGAAACCCTCAAGGAACCCCGAATGTGCTTTGCAATGAAATTCTCCAAAAAAATGAGAAGGGGCTGCAAAATCAAGGCTCTGATACCATGTTAGTAACCAAGATCAAACATGCAAACTAGAAAATACCTTCCACAAGTGAAACACAAAGCAATTTGCATGAAGATGTGCAAATGTATTGTATTTAGGAATTGAGAAATTACAAGAGATGAATTTCTTTATAAAAGTAATGTATGCATAACCCTAAAAGGAAACCCTAGTGTGCACATTTAATAATTAATAAATAATTAATTATTAATGTGCCTAAGTTTAGCTTAAGTAACTAAAGTGACAAATGACTTAATTAATTAACCAATATGATTAAATTAATTAAGTGAAATAACTTATTACTCTAACATTAATCACTACCTTTCTATTTCATTCCAACATATATACTTTAGAATTAATAATTAGACTTTAATGACTTATACTCAATATCTATACACACTCTTCAATATACTTTATTAACAACAAACATTAGCAGTAGTGAAAGAACAATATAATGCTAAAAATGAATTGGAATAATGTGGGTGACAGGAGGGTATGTCCAGGATCATGGTGGACCAAAAAGTGGCAATGAGGAAAAAAACACATCTTTCATCAACCCAAAAATGAGAAAATACCGTGTTGACTTTTTTTAGGCTCGAGTGTTAGTACACACCACCAAAGCAAACACCAATCCTAGTTTTCCATATCGGATATCCGATTTATCCGATCCAAATTGGATATTCGATTTGTAAAAAGCATATATATACAAATTATGTCATTGTTTTAAAGTCATTTGACAGTCAACAACCCGCGGGCGCACAGTGAGGAGGTTCTTTGCATAATGGATATCCGATTTCGCCAATATCCAATTTGAAAAGGTAAGATTTTTTATTTTTATTTTCTTTGATTCAATTTTGAATTAGATTTGGATAATTTCAAATAGTTTTTTGTGGATTTTTTTTTAAAATAGGGTTTTTGAGTGAATTTTTATGAAAAGCTTGAGTTTAGAATGGATTTGATAAAAAAATGATTTTTTTGTTGATTTTTTTCAAATAGGGGTTTTGATTGAATTTTTATGAAAAAATTGAATTTAGAATGGATTTTGATTAAAAAAATGAATGTTTTTTGTGGAATTTTTTTCAAAATAGGGTTTTTGATTGAATTTTTATGAAACAGTTGAGTTTAGAATGGATTTTGATAAAAAAATGAATGTTTTTTATGGATTTTGATTTAAAAATAGTGTTGCTTATGTATTTGTATTAAAAATTAGAGAATTTTATAGATTTTTGTTAAAAAGTAGGGTTTTTTTTGGATTTTTTTAAAAACTAGGGTATTTTTATAATATTTTCATTTATATTGTCTAATTTTAATTAGTTTAATTATTTTTTAACTTTAATCAGGCATTATGGCTGCTGAGAATGAGAATGCACAAATTCCACCAGTTGAGAATCAAAATGTAGAAATGCCAAATGCTCCACCACCTCTACAACCATCAATTGAAGACTTAATTCATGAAAAATTGGAGCAATTGAGGGGCATTTGTGATGTTTATAAGAAAATCCCTCGATTATCCCATATGTCAACCACATTGACAAGAATAATTACAAATGTAGAAACCCTCTCCACCCAACATAATGTCTTTCATTTGTGGTGAGAAACCATGAGGGAATACTATGCATGTGGATTGTCTTATGATGATGTGAAAAATCTCCAAATAACAAAATCCCAAATAGCCTCTTTATTTATTAACCCCAACACTGGTTGGCCAATTAATGTTAACAAACCAAAACTTTCTATAAAATGGTGCATGCATAGGGGCATAGTAGATAACTTTTGGGATCGTTGGTGTATGGTTTTTGATAAACCACCCAACAATAATCTTGATGTACCTTTTTACTTTATTAAAAAATTATATGTTGAGTTTTTGTTAGGGCATCATGTCAATTACTTTGACATTAAACCCTTCCAGGGCGTTGGTGGAGGTATGCCCCAAGATAGGCCAGGGGCAGCTAGAGTAGTCAGGCACCCACATGTTCCCCATCCTCCCCTTCTTTCGCCACCTCCAGTACAACATCCAGATATTACGGAGGATGCAGCCACACAAACTATCCAGGTCATTCACTCTTTGAGTGGTATTTTGGTTTCCCATGCTTCTTCAGTAGCTCAGCCACATTCTGGTGATCTTGGTGATGGATCCAGTGCTGCTGCATCATCCTCCTTGGGTCCACATATTTGTGTGCCACATATTTTCAATACGTGCCAACAGATATGCTTGGGTCCTATTGTACAACCCCCTGAGCATCCATTAGACACTTCTGATTATGACATCCAGGATGTGGAGATTATAGTAGATCACACGCAGGGGAGTGGAGCACACCATATAGAGTCCTCTCCTGCTAGAGAGGTGGACATTGGAATAGTTACACAGGTAACATTTAAGGTGTAAATTCATAACTTGCATTTTTTTAAAAATGAATATTAATAAGAGATAGTATCAAGTACTAATATTTATTTACAAGGTCTATTTAACAGTTAATGTCTGAGGAGGAGCTCACACGGGTGACTGATAGCACCCTTAGGGCCATTTCATTTGGCCTCGAGACACACACAATATGTATTTTCACACTCACTCATTTACATTTTTTTACTGTATACTTGCTTGTCATTTGAATTGTCCTTAATGAAATTATATATTAACTTATATGTTTATCTTATTCTTTGCTTGTAGGAAACACCTAGTGCGAGCGAGGTGCAAAGCTCTCCAGACTATGGAGGCACAATGTTAGATAAAGGAAAGGTAATTGAACTCAAATTTGATTGAATTAAAATTTATAAGATCTTTTATTGATTATGCATACATTGACATAGATTCGTAGTTTCATATGTACTTGTCATTTTTATGTACAGGCGGTTGTGAGCTATACATCATTGTTGATAAGTGCCACAACACCTGAAGGAGTAGGTATTTGAACACCTAAAGGAGGAGGTGTTGAAACACCTCAAGGAGGAGGTTTCAAAACACCTAAAGGAGATACAAAAAAAGATCAGCCTATAGAAGTATGTGTTTATTTTATTTTGTGCTTGGTAAATATGTTTTTATTTCTGACAATTCTATGCTAACTTGGATCAATTTCATGTTTTTGTTCACATATATAGATTGACGTTACAAAAGTTGGTTTGGTTAGTTCTTTGAGAGGGGTATATTCTAGGACTCTTGACCCTTCAAAGAGACATATATTTCAGGTAATCAATATTTCAATTTTAGAGTTCAATTATAATTCAATGTGTATTGATTTTTATGTTAATTATTCAATTTGAAATTGTATAGTATAACTAATCTCAATTGTGGTTTGAATTTTTCTTTTTTAGCTACCTTCAGAGCCAACGAGTGCTTCAAAGAGGCTCCATTTTGATGATCCACCAGTAGTTTAGGATGATATAAACATTTTTGGCATGTAAATTTTAAATAGATACCGAGATGGCATATGCCAAATATTGTAAAACTTTGTTTAAGTTGGCGTTGATGCCATTTTTGTATATGGGCATACACTTGATTATTGGATAATTTGATATATAGAAGTTGACAATCAAAATTTAATTTCCTCCTCATGTGCATGATTAAACTCTTTGAAAATTTAATCAAGTGAGCAATGGTTAAATATCAATGTACAATAGCATAAAAGAATGGTTAAATATTATGTAGTTTATATTCATATTTTTTATTACATTGCATTGCACATCTTTCAAACTCAAAGCATTACTTCACATTGCATAAGTAGCAACTAGATCTTGATAGATGAAAATTTCAATAAAAATATAGTTTTAAAGTCAACCTAAGCAGTTATGCAATTACTTCACATTACATAACTAATAACTAGGAGAAACTATCAATTGCATTAGCTTGTCATGGAATTCTAAGAGACCACATTTCTTTGATGAAACTTGGCACAAAACTCAGAAAAAATGAAAGAAAGCACTCAAACAAACTTTAAAGGGGTCTCAGGCCTACTACCCCCTCATTCCACATGCTATACAGCCATTTACTTGTAGTGTAGGGGCTGAACAATGGAGAAAACATGTAAAAATTATATATATATACAACCTAGAAGCATGAATTATGATTAGAATATCACATAACATCATATAAAAAAAAACTACTATAAACTTGAATGTCATTTAAGACATGCATGATAAATATTCATTGTTGAAACTTGAATTGTGGTAGCTTGATATATAGAGTCGATTGATGCCAGGGTTCAATTTGTATGATATTGAAAAAATAAGCCAACTGAGTAGAGTTATCAGCATTCTTCAAAAATCATAAGAATTATTTTAGTACACTAGCCATTTTGACGTCTTCTTGCAGTCTCAAACGTTATTTTGTATCATTGTTGCATTGGTCTTAGTTCAATGATGTTGAACAATTTTAGAAAAAATAAAGTTGTGTTATGGTCTGCATTCAATCCAACAAGCAAAAATGAAAGCTCAGCCTCTTGGAATGAAAATTCTTGTTTGCAAAACAAATGAATAAGAATGAGGTAGTTAAGGTGTTTAAAGTTATTTAGAGGTCACTTTTAGGGTGCAAGGCTTAAAAGTTCATTTTAAATGCACTCAAACAAACTTTAAAGGGATCTCAAGCCTACTGCTCCCTCATTCCACATGCTATGCAGCAATTTACTTGCAGTGTAGGGGCTGAACAATGGAGAAAACATGTAAAAATTATATATATAATTATATATATATAGATGTGCCGCCTAGAAGCATGAATTACGATTAGAATATCACATAACATCATATAAACAAAAAAACCACCATAAATTGAATGTCATTTAAAACATGCATGATAAATATTCATCGTTGAAACTTGAATTGTGGTAGCTTGATATACAAAGTCTATTGATGCCAGGGTTCAATTTGTATGATATTGAAAAAATAAGACAACTGAGTAGAGTTATCAGCATTCTTCAAAAATCATAAGAATTATTTTAGTACACTCAAGAGTTATTAGATGTCTTCTTGCAGTCTCAAAAGTTATTTTGTATCATTGTTACATTGGTCTTGAGAGTGGTAGCTTAATATAGGTCCACAATACGAAGCCTGGTTTACCTGTGCAATGTACCAGTGGCATAGGAAGATTTTTCTTTGAAAGCAAAAATGAAAGCTTAGCCTCTTGGAATGAAAATTCTTGTTTGTAAAACAAATGAATAAGAATGAGGTAGTTAAGGTGTTTGAAGTGATTTATAGGTAAGCTTTTTTAGGGTAGTTAAGGTGTTTGAAGTGATTTAGAGTGCGGCTTTTAGAGAAGAGATGTTGAAGTACATCAAGTCGGTGGGAACCGAAGTGTAATGTGTTTTAGTTTAGTAATTACTCATTTGTTTCTTTGCAAGATGTGTGATAAATTCTTAGTTCAATGATGTTAAACAGTGCAGAAAAGTTGTGTCGGTCGCATTCAATCCAACAAGCAAAAATGAAAGCTCAGCCTCTTGGAATGAAAATGCTTGTTTGCAAAAAAATGAATAAGAATGAGGAGTAGTTAAAGGTGTTTGAAGAGTTATTTAGAGGTCACTTTTAGAGATTGGAAGGCTTAAAACTCCATTTTAAATGCACAGAAAAGAATGAAATTACTTCAAACCAAGTTTGTGAAGAAGTTAACTTTGCTGCCCACTAGTTTCCCTTAAGAGTCCAAAGTGCTAAAAGGAAAAAATATTTGAAGGGATATTTCTCAGAGACCGTGATGCTTACATACTCATGCGAGGGCTATGGGATTGTGTTGGGACTATCTAAAACCTTTCTGGGTTTTGCTATCTGGCGTTTTTCGTGATGATGACTTTTAGGTGCTGGAAGGAAAAGTTGCGGGAATGCAAAGCAGTGTAAAAGTTGCAAAGTGGTGCAACTTCATTAGCTTTCATTACAACCAAGCGGACTGTTCCAACATAGCCGGATGGAGTACGATTTATATGGATAGTCCTCTCTTGCACCCAACTATGCCGAATCACTCTGAGCTACATTGGACCGATGATTTCCCTTAAGAGTCCAAAGTGCTAAAAGACAACAATCTTTGGAGGTCTATTTCTCGAAGACCGTGATGCTTACAGAATCTTCGTCTGAGGCTATGGGATTGTGTTGGGACTATCTACAAAAGAAACCTCTCTTAGTTTTTGCTATCGGGCATTTTCCTGTGGTGATGACTTTGATGGAGGAAAAGTTGCGGATACAAGCAATGTAAAGTTGCAAAGTGAATTGCAACTTTCATTTCCACAACTTCCGTCTGACCAAGCAGTTGTTCCAACATATCACGGATGGAGCGCGTTCTGTAGGGATGGTCCTCTTTTGCAACCAAATGCCTCAGGGCTGCGGTGGACGAGGTGGGGAATTGGGTGAAAATTGAGTGAGACACAGGGGCACAGTACAGAGCTCTTTGCAACCTTCCTATTTGAGGCATCTAACAAGATTATTATGATATCTTTGGATAGTCCAAAACTCCCTTAAAAATTGACAAGCAACTAAATACACATTTCCTTCTTTAACCCCCTTAAACCCTTATAATAGTGAGAAACTAGTTTTTGTCCAATTACTCCACAATTTTCCAAAACACCAGACCAACACATGACTGATTCAAAAACCCATATCCAAGTTACACAACATATATGAGAAACAACATAGACTCCTTTGGACCAGTGTTGACTTCCTATACATTCACCCTTGAACATGCTACTCAATTAGCCCAAAAATGTAAAGCAACATACCTTCAAACACCACACAGACCCCTGAAACCTTGGGGCATCAAATAAATTGCCAAGAAAACAAAGATTCTACAATTGAATTCCATTTGTATAGACCTGTAACTGTCAAATAAAAAAACCCTTGTTTTTAGTGTAATTCTTGAGGTTTTATTGGATGTAGCACTTCCACAACCTTTCAGACTCTGCCACCACCTTAGAAACCTTTATTTAGGCCCCAATATGCTTAGAAAACAAAGAAACTTATGGTATCTCAGAGATTTTTGCAAACCCTAGGGTAAAAACTCTATTTTCAAGTGAAAAAAACCACCATTTTTAAACCTTTAACTCTTCATTTTATTTCAAAACGTAGTTCTTCATGCCTTCCATAGTAGGTGGGATGAGATTCAAGCCATTAAAATTGCAAAACTCTTATTCCCTTGTTCAGGAACCCATCTAAAGAAAGTCTGAGTTTTGAGGCACAAAATGAATAAAGAAACCCTCTATTAAGAAGTCAGAATAAATTCAAGACATGTAATAACGTTTCTACATAAAGTTTTGATACAAAAATGCTTGAATGGCTTGTGCACAGGCAGAAAACACAAGAAAAATAGTAAAATATGAACTGAGCAATTGAAACTTTATTGATTCAAAGAAAAAAACTCCTTCAACCAAACCTATCTTGAGCCCTTGAAGGCCTTAAGTACATTGCTATGCCTTGGAATCCAACTCCCAATGCCTTTAACCACCAATATTAACTGACTTTTGAAACCTTAATGACCGTTGAAGGCCAAAATAAAAAACATTTTTCACATTAATATGACTCATAATGAAATGTTGCACTTTTCCACTTCTAACTTTACTAAGACCTCACTTAATGGCTTGAAATAGCATCATTACATGTTCAAAACACTATTCTTGCTTGTCCCTAAACAAATTTACTAATTTTTCCTTCAAAGGCTACAAAGCAACAACTAGAACAAGTTGGGATCTCCATGTTTTTTTGACCCTAAAACCTAAAAAATCCTCCTAATACATGACCATTAGGACTATTAGATCTGATTAAAGACAAAAACTCAAAATATTAACACTTTAATCATTGAAATGATCCATAATGATATTGTGGTGTAGGTGCTCCTGCACCAAAAATGGTGGTTACAACATGCTAATGTCAATGAAACATGGGGGCAACAAGATTTAAAGTTGGCTCAAGCTTGTGCAGGTCCTAATAGACGTGTTTGATGAATTTATAGGGTGTGGAAAGGTTGGAAACATTGATTTCCTTAAAAACCTCATGAAAGTTGCTAAAAATGAAGTTGCACCCAAGTTGGATTTGAGGAGCAAAAGTTGCAAGCCACTATAATTTATTATATATGAATGGGAGATATTACAAAACTTGGTTCAAACAAGCATACCGACAGGAAAGAACCAGGAAGAAAACCTTCGGTTGTAGCTCGATTAAGTACAAAAATAGACCCCTTTACAAAACCTATGAGTTTCCAAAATATAGACCCCTTTACATTTTAAACCTTACCCTTTATACAATGCGGAACGGCCCATGTTCAAAAACATCCTTTAGGTATAGATTATGCCCATACACAATTAAACCATTTTACATTGTTTCCAATTTGAGAATTCAAATTTTACAAAATTTTCCTATTAGAGGCATTCCAAGGAATACGGTCTTCAACAATAGTAGTATGTTCATGTTTGGGTACGACAAAACACTGTACAAACCATCAAGGGTAGCTTAGAATAACCAATCTATATTATTCCTAAATGACACAAAATATGATGAGATGAGTAATGAAACTATAAAGAGCGCTTAGAATAACCAATCTATATTACATGTCACATTTGCATACCTCTCCGAGGATCAAAGGATTGGCTATTGTTCGCGATGGGTCCATGATCAATGCGTGCTAGGAATATGCATGAAAGTGGGAAAATAAAGAAATCTATATTGTCACAATGAAAAAGATGCTTAGACTAACAAATCCTATATTAATCTAAACAACCTTGAATGATGATGAATTGAGTGATGCAAACTATAAAATATGCTAGAATAACCAATCTATATTGTTGTAATATGTCACATGCCTCTTGAAAAGGATCGAGTTGGCTATTATTAGAAGTAGTCCATATGTGATCAATCGTGCAAGGAATATCGCAAAAGTGGGAAAATTAGAAATCTATATTGTCACAATAGAAAAGATGTTTAGACTAACATATCTATATTAATCTAAACAACCTGAATGATGATGAGTTGGTGATTCAAACTATAAAAGATGCATACCTCTTCGAAAGGATTAGAGTTGGATATTATTGCAGCAGGTCCATGATCAATCGTGCTAGGAATATCGCAAAAGTGGGAAAATGAGAAATCTATATTGTCACAATAGAAAAGATGCTTAGACTAACATATCTATATTAATCTAAACAACTTGAATGATGATGAGTTGGTGATGCAAACTATAAAAGATGCATACCTCTTCGAAAGGATCAAAGCTGGCTATTGTTGCAGCAGGTCCATGATCAATCTTCCCAAAAATATCACAAAAGTGCATACAAAATATCACTATTAAAGACACCTGCATTGCAATAGTATATAAAACATCAGTATTAAATAAAGAACACTAATAAACTTAATCATAATGAACATAAGCATTCTACCTTCCATTCTTGAAAATGCTATTCACGTGTTCCTGAAGGGTCATCTCTTTTCTTAAGAGTATCCAATATTGCTTCATGATCAACATTACTAAGTGTCCATAGTTGTTTTGTCTTTGGTCTGGCATGATGCTTCAACAACTTAAAATTTGTTGCTATAATAAGGTGTGAATACATGAGAATGGTTTTGTGTTTCTCGTAGTCTTCAAATGCAGGTATGCCATTCTTTCTAATCATGTATGTTTACAACCAAGTTCCTGCAACCACAACTGAACTTGTAGGATACACAAAACCATCATCATCTTCCATCAGTTGTGTTAGCTTATGCTTTATCCACACACATCGATCCAACCAATAGTCTGATCTCTCTACATTCCCCTATGGTGCAACAACTGCAAAAATATGTCCTAGCTGTAGTAGATCTAAAAGCAAGTCGTAATCAACTGAACTTTCCATTGTGTCATTTGTCATGGATATTGTTTGAGATAAAGGAGTTAGATATGGTGGTGCCCATCTATCCACCCACTCACTTGACTTGCATTCATCCCACTCACACTAAATACAACTCTGACAAAAACAAGCCAACTCTCGTGTCCAAATGGTCCATGTGCCTGCATCCGGAAGCTCGGAAATGAATGCATCTTTTGAAGAATCTTTGATTGTATGACAATCCAATCTCTCCCATCAGCACTCCTCCTCAACGAACCAAAATAATCTGCGCACTGTTGAATCAAGTGTCCCTCCTTGTGACAATGATAAACTACACCAATCAACTATAGAACGTGCATCGCTGAATTTTTCTCCTGAAATCTTCAATTGCTCCTTAACTAGAGCTATCTTTACGATGCACTGCCCATCATGCTCCCTTCCCCATGCTCCAGCTTCAAAACTCCAAATATGAGGTACCTCTCTACATGCATTCTACTCAACCAATAAAAACATAATGCAGCATTCTTGAATTGACCTATGCAATTATTCAACCAAAATTATATGCTGGGCCCAATGCTATATCATGCCTCAAGAAGAACTCAAAAAATTCTAAACAATGTTGGACATACTCAGACAAGTGAGATCTATCATCACTCATATAAAAATGATACTCTCTGATTATCTTTCCATCCTCCTCTGTACTATCAGGTGCATGTCTAAATGTTATGTGCATAAAAATAACAATCTGAATGGAATTGTAATACTGAGATTGTACCTCATTTTGTGGTTGCAATGTGTAGTTTTCTGCAAAATCAACCACCTATATAATAGTTCCAATCTAAAAGAGTCCTTACACATCCTAAATTTTGATCTAACCACCGAGACCCATGACTATGCCTTGCACATACTAGAAATATTATCCTTAAATCTGAAATAAAAATCAGCAACATCAAGATTCTTTGTAACCAACTCACATCTAGAACCTTCACCTCCACTTTGCAAGTATATTTGACTATCTCATATCTTTTTCAACAAGCTTTTTCCAAATTCATGTTCGAACTCTCATGAAAACATTGAACAAAATTTGACAAGCCACGACATTGTGAACACTTTGCATTTAAACAATCATTTCTATAGAAAAAACAACCATCATCTCTAGAACATAAAAAAAGATCTAACAAGTCCCTTAATGATTTCGGAAGATGCATTGCACGACACTCCTACAACATTTCATTAGTATGCGTAGAACGATATAGCATAATAGCTCATGGTATAATTGAAAACTCCACATGTATTTGTAATAAGTATTACTTAATCTTAAGAGGTGCACAATAAAATGGCTTCAAACCTTAAAAATTATTTTGTAATATTTCCATATTTGTATGTGTTTTGAATAAATTTCTTGAACAACATTGGTTGGCTTCATTCCAAGAAATGTTTAGCATGTGGTGTACCGTCTCGACACTTAACTTTAAACATCCTTGCATTGGGTGATACTCTAGAGTTATCATGCCAAAATTGTTGAATTAACACTTTACATTATCGGGTTAGCTTTATCAACACGCAGCTTCCTCCCGGCAAAGCCCATGTATCATTTTCAAGAGGATCATCTATTCTTTCTCTTCTTGCAAGTGCTCTATCCAAAGTTTTATGATTTATGTCAAAATCAATACAAGTTTTTCTCATAAAGTGAGCCTTTTTCAATTGATGGCTTACTAGGGTGGTTGTAATGACTCTCCGAGCAGCTCTCTTATCCTTTTCCTTGTTACTTTTTCCAATAGACTTGAGAGCATTAAAAATATTTTTGACAATAATAGAACTTTTTCGGTCTTCTTGTTCACACGAATCTTCAATTTGGCTAGCAAAGGTCTCATCTTTTGCATCTCTAGCAATTGTACAAAAATTTGGCATTGCTTGGTCAATGTCTTATCACTAAAATATTGGTTGAAAAGTCTTCTAGCCCACAACCGAATAGTTCGTGTTGACCTCTTGCCTTCAAAATTGTTTATAATGTTCTCATCAAATTCAAGTAACCATTTAAGGGTTCTTGAAGGTCTTGAAATTGGAATATGTCTTTCTTCCATACAAGGTTCTTCATTTCTCATGTAATTTGGTGAAACATAATTTACGCTTGCTTCAATATTATGTTCAAAATCTTAATTTCCAACATTTTCACCTTGAACATTTTCAATATCAATTTGAATAATTTCATTCCCATTTCAATATCATAAAACCAACATCTTCAACCACCATTTTCACCTTGAACATTTTCATTATCAATTTCAATATCATTTCAACATCTTCAAACCACATTTTCACCTTGGAACATTTTCACATCAATTTCAATAATTTTATTCTAATTTGAATCATGTTCAACATTTTCACCTTGAACATCTTCAATTTCCTCTTCACTTGAAAGACCATAGTTAGGTTCACCAATATTTAACATACCTTGTCTTCTCTTCCTATGACTTTCTCTATCTCTTTGTCTATATGCTTCAATTTCTTCTTTTGTAAGCTTTCTCTTACGTTTTTGCTTCCGACGATTGCTACTCCCCATTATACCTCATAAAGGATGCTAAAAAATCATTGCTTATGACAAATTTTAGTAGAAGATGCTCCAAAAAAGTTGTCCTTTGTCTCTTCCTGTCTAAAATCGCGTGTGTGTCGCCTACAAATAGAATGTAGGGTCCATTGGAATGCACAAAATGACCCACATGGGGCTTTTCTATGGCCCACAAATCCGATATCCATTATAATCTGATATCCGATTCATTTGAACAAAATTTAGGATGTTTTGTAATGGTATGATTTTAGTTCTACAAATCGAATATCTGATTCAAATCGGATATCTAATTTGAATTGGATATCAGATTTGTGTACACATAGACCTAAGGGTTAATGATAGATGGTAGAGGGTTTAAGGGTTAAAGATTTAGGGCTTAGGGTATATGGTAGAGGGTTTAAGGGTTAAGGGTTTATGGTAGAGGGTTATAAGGGTGTAGGGTTTCATGGTTAAGGGTATAGGGGAGAGAGTGACTTGAGAGAGTGGGATAAGGTCAAAGATGGTGGGAGAGTGGGATAGAGTGGGAGAGAGGGAGGGAGAGGGTGGGAGAGAGTGGGAGAGGGTGGTAGAGAGTGGGAGAGAGGGAGGGAGAGAGTGGGAAAGGAGGGAGGAGGAAAGGGAGGGAGTGGATGGAGAGGGGCAGGGATGAAGATCCTGAAGAGAGAGAGAGAGGGAGGGAGGGAGAGAGATAGAGGGAGGAGGGTTAAGGGTAGAGGGTAGATGGAAGGGAATAGGGGTTAAGGTAGAGGGGGAGAGGGATAAAGGAAAGGAGGAGTGAGAGAAAGATTCCAAGAGATGGAGAAGGGGTGGAGGAGAGACTTGGAGATAGAGTGAGTGAGTGGAGTGGAGAGAGACCAGAGAGAGAGGAAAGTAGAGGGAGGATAATGGAGAGAGATAAAGGAAGGTGCAGGGTAGTGGAAGGGAAACAGGGAGAGGGATTGGAGAAGAGAGGGAGGGGGGTGGAAGGAAAGAAGGAGAGAGAGAGAGGGAGTGGAGAGAAGGAAGGAGGCATGGTAGGGTGATAGCCCAAGGGTATGGCAGGCAGCCAGTTTAAGGCAGAGGGAGAGACATAGAGGAGTGAGTGAGTGAGAGAGACCCAAGAGAGGGCTTAGGGGTAGGAGGAGATACTTGAGAGAGAGAGGTGAGGGTTTAAGGGTTAAGGGTTTAGGGTTATGGGTAGAGGGAGAGAGACAGAGGGGAGTGGAAGGAGGAAATAGAGGGGTGGTGAGGGTGAAGGTGGAGGGAAACAGTGGTAGTGGAGGGAGATAATAGTGAGTGAGATAGAGAGAGACCTGAGAGGGGGAGAGGGGGTAGGAGGGTGAGACTTGAGGGAGAGAGGGAAATAGGGAGGGAGTTGGAGAGAGATAAGGGGTAGATGTTGGAAAAGTATGCCTCAATCATCACACGCTAAAACCTCCATTGGAGCCAAGTCGGTGTGACAGTTCTTATGTCTGGCCGACTAGCAGTTTGGAACATCATGTTTTGTACAGGTCATTGTGACCTAGTCTTTATCTCACCAAAGGATCATGTCGCTGTGACAGGTTGCTTTTGGTGTAACCTTGTAGCTCCGATGAAGATCTCTGGCCGATAGGCCATTCAATCGTATATCATTGAGACCCTTGGCCGAAAGGTTTATTCAGGAAGAAGTCTAGGCGATGCGTTAAAGTCTTGCCGACACTATGTTGTGTATTGAAGTCTTTAGGATAACTAAAGGGTTCTCGCTAAGAAGTCTCAGCGATAAACATTTGTCTTGCCGACTGTTGCTTGTTGCTTGATATGACATAAATTTTTCAGAGTAATGTCTTAGGGACAATGGTAGAGTCCTACCGACTACTGATTACTTCAGAGTAACTTTGAATCCTTGGTATGATCTCTCGGCAAAAGCCGATTGTCTGGACGATGGGAAACTTAAGTCTGTGTGACATATGGAGCTTCGGTATATCGTCTCACTGAAAGTGACAAGTCTGGGCGATAGCAATACATGTGGAGAACGTCAGTGTGAGGTCTTGGTGACATAAGGAAGTCTTAGCGATAGTCTCCTGAACTCGGTGTAACACAAGAAGGCTCATTGGGATGTCTTGGTGAGAGCGATACTCTTGCCAAATGGTAAACTCACATCTATGAGACTTTTGGACCTCACTATGATGTCCTGGCGAAAGCAATAGGTCTCGCCGATTGTTTGGTGATTTGGTGTAACATATGAAAGCTCGTTGGAACATCTTGGCGATAATGACGACTCGTGGCGACATCTATATGAAGCTTTTGGGCATCGGGGAGACACTGTTAGTGTCTCACCGAGATGCCAACAAAGCTTGAATCTCTTTTGGTTGTTTGACCATCCTATGTGGAGTCTCATGGACCAATAAGAGATGTTGAATCTGAACAGTTGGAAGGTTGTTTGTTGTGACGATTCTGTGAGGAAGCTCAACGGACATGGAACGACATGGTTATGCTCTGTGATTGCATATTGTGATCGGTTGGTTGCATCAACGAATTGTTGGGTGGTTGTATGATTAGTAAATGTAATCTAATCTGTAATGACTGTAACTTGAAGGTTCATGTACAAGATTGTTCATGGTGAATGCTACTGTAAACAGACACCAGAAAGATAAGCCTGACATTTTTATGTAATCTCCATTACTGTAATACAAAGTGATTTCTCTTGGTGTGGTGGGTTTTTCTCCTGTAAGGGTTTTCCCACGTATATCTGGTGTTCTTGTGTTATTGTCAAATACTATGTTTCTGTTATCTACTTCATAGTGCATCTTAATTGAACTGAAATTGGAAAAATTAAAAGTATATCTGCATTCTTCTCTGAGGTATTGGCGTTAGGAGAATTGTTTCTGCATCTGATTTTCTTTACAAGTGGTATCAGAGCCTGGCCAGTTGTGTTATCCTTGTGGGTATGTTGGGTTTTTTGAGTCAATTCTGTTCAGTGGGGGTCTTGTAGAGTTTGTTATTTCTGCTTATAGGTTGAGATGGCTAGCACATCTGGAAAGTTTGAAATAGAGAAGTTCAACGGAAGTAACTTTGAGTTATGGAAACTCAAGATGGAGGATCTTCTAGTTGATCGTGATTTGTGGCTTACAGTGTCTGGAACTAAACCTATAGGCATGAAGCAAGAAGATTGGGACATTGCATATAGAAAGTCTAAGGGGCTGATAAGGCTCTATTTGGTAGACTCAGTACTTCTGAATGTGCATGAGGAGAAGACTACCTCTTCTTTGTGGAAGAGATTGGCATCTATTTATCAGGGGAAGTCCTTGGTGAATAAACTGTTCCTGAGGAAGAAGCTGTATTCTTTGAGAATGCAGGAAGGAGGGTCTGTGGCTGATCATTTGAATGCATTTAATATGTTGATTGCTCAATTAACATCTATTGGTGTGAAGACTAAAAAAGAGGATCACTGTATGCTATTATTGTGTTCTTTGTCAGACTCATGGGATCATCTAGTGATGGCTATTGAGAGTACAACATCCAGTTTCAAGATGGAAGATGTTGTTGGTTCTTTGCTGTCAGAAGAGATGAGAAGGAAATCTTCTGAGATGGCGAAAGAAGCTCTTGCTGTCAGAGGAAGAATGAAAGAGAAAGGCAAGAAGAAGGACAAGAAATCAAAATCAAAATCAAAGGGGAGATCAAAGTCTCCGGCAAGAAGTCCAAGGTGAAATTGGAACTGTGGGCAACCTGGTCATGTCTGAAAGGATTGTAAAGAGGAGAAAAAGAAGAAGGGCTCTTTGATAATGGTTCTTCTCATAGTGATGGTGACGCCTTCATTGCAGCCTTGGCTACTCAGGCATCAGATGATGTCTGGCTGATTGATTCTGGAGCATCTTTCCACATGACATCTCATAGAGAATGGTTCACAAAGTATGAAGAATACGATGGTGGAAAGTCGTATTGGCAAGTCATTCAACTTTGGAGATAGTTGGCCGTAGAAGAGTCAGAATACAATTTCCTGATGGCAGAGTAAAGGGAATCAATGATGTTATGCACATACCATGTCTAGCTCAAAATCTATTGTCTGTTAGTAAGCTAAATGATATTGGAGTACAAGTTATATTCTCTGGAAATGGCTGCAAGATGACTAGAGGTTCAATGGTGCTGGCTAGAGGTGCGAATTGGTACCCTGTACAAGCTAGATGCACATGATGTTCAATGTAACAATGTCTCTGGAAAGTCACTAAAAGCTGCTCATGGAGGTAAAGAGGGAAATATCCCTAATTATGTAAACTCTATGGAAGTAAAACTTCCTGTAGAGAAGACTATGCTCTGGCATCATAGGTTAGTCCACATAGGAGAAAAAGGTTTAAAAACCTTGAAGAATAAAAACCTAGTTGAGGGGCTTGAAGATTGTAATCTTGAATTTGAATTTTGTGAACACTGTATAAATGGAAAACAACACCATGTTTCATTTTATTCCAGTCCTCATAAATCTTCTGGTTTGCTAGATTATATTCATTCAGATGTGTTTGGTCCAATGGATGTTCCTTCTTTGTCTATGTCAAGATACTATGTGTCGTTCATTGATGATTATTCAAGAAGAGCATTTGTATATTTTCTAAAAAGTAAATCAAAAGTATTCAGTCGATGTAAAGAATTTAAAATTTTTGTTGAAAATCAGACTAGTAGAAAAATAAAATGCTTAAGGATTGATAATGGCGTGAATTTTGTTCTGATGAATTTGAAAGATACTGTAAAGACCATGGAATTAAAAGACATAAGACTACACCTTATACTCCATAGTAGAATGGAGTTGCAGAAAGATTCAATAGGACAGTAATGGAGAGAGCAAGAAGTATGCTCAGTAGTGCTAGCTTGGAGGAGAAATTCTGGGCTGAGGCTATATCTATCGCATGTTACCTAATAAATCGTTCTCCAAATTCTGCTCTTGTTGAGAAAACACCTTTGGAATTTGGAAACGTGGTCTGGTAAGAAGCCCTCTCTTAGACATGTTCGTGTTTTTGGCTATGAGGCATATGCTCATGTGCTGGATCTGAAAAGATCTAAACTGGAGAACAAGGCTGTCAAATGTATTTTTATTGGCTATAGTGCTGTCATAAAAGGATACAAGCTTTGGAATCTTGATACAGAGAAGGTTTTATACAACAGAAGTGTAATCTTTCATGAGTTGAAACCTTCCACTTTGGATCTGTAGTCAAAGACAAAGTCAGAAAACAATAAGAATGTAGCATTAATTCCTCCTACACCAAAGAAAGAGGAATTCAAAATTCAAAATGTACCTGAAACTGAGGAGAGCTCAAGCAGTTCTTAAAATATAAAGAAGAAGAACCTCAACCTCAACAAGTGAGGAGGTCAACTTGAAAGAAAGCAACCAGATAGGTATGGGTTCTCTTTGATTGACTTCTACTTGTGCCTATGCTTTAATTTCTAGCACTGATGAGCCTAGGACTGTAAAGAGGCATTTAGAATGTCTGATTCAAACTCTTGGTTGGAAACCATGAATGAAGAGATGGCATCATTAGAAAAGAATGAAACCTGGAGTCTGGTGCCCTTGCCTAAAGGAGAAAGGTTGTTGGCTGCAAATGGGTATTTAAGAAGAAGATTGGTCTGGATGGCAGTGTAGAAAAGTACAAGGCAAGACTGGTTGCAAAGGGCTATTCCTAGGTAGAGGGAATTGTTATGGGGAAATATTTTCTCTGGCAAAGCTAACATCTATTAGATTTCTTTTGTCACTTGCAGCAACTTATGACTTAGAGGTCGAATAGATGGATGTGAAGACAACATTTCTTCATGGTGATCTTGAAGAAGAAATCTATATGTCCCAGCCTGAGCACTTTGTTGAGAAAGGTAAAGAAAAACTGGTATGCAAATTAAGGAAGTCTCTGTATGGGTTAAAGCAGTCACCTAGAATGTGGTACCAAAAATTTGATACTTTTGTATTGTCTTTGGGATTTGTGAGATCAAAATTTGATCACTGCGTATATTATAAAGTTGAAAGTGCTCGAGTACTTGTTATTGCTCTCTATGTTGATGATATGTTGTTCATAGGCAATACTAAGCTAATGATTTCTGATTTTAAGTCTCAGTTGTCTGCTAAGTTCAAAATGAAAGATCTTGGTGCAACAAGGTATATTCAAGGGATGTAGATAACCATGGACAGGAAGAATAGAAAACTATGGCTCAGTCAGAGTAAGTATATTAGGACTGTTCTTGAGAGATTTTGTATGGATGATTGCAAACAGCTAGTGGTTCCAGTCTTGCAGGGAACGAAGCTATCTATTGAGGACTGTCCAAAATATCCTACTGAGATGGAGGACATGACTAGTGTACCCTATGCTAGTGCGGTTGGTAGTCTTATGTATGCAATGGTCTGTACTAGGCCAGACATTGCCCAAGCAGTGGGAGTTCTTAATCGATTTATGGCAAATCCTGGAAGGATACATTGGGATGTTGTGAAGAGAGTGTTTAGATATTTGAAGGGAACTTTAGATTTTTTTTTGTGTTACCATGGGAACTTGGTTGAATCACAGAGGACTCTTAGTGTTCATGGATATGTAGATTCTGATTGGGTAGGGGACATTGACAGTAGGAGGTTCACCAGTGGATACATTTTCATGTTGAATGGTGGTGCAGTGAGTTGGATGAGTAAGCGGCAGGCTATAGTCGCTTTGTCCACTACGGAGGTTGAATACATGGTAGCTACTCATGCTTGTAAAGAAGCAATTTGGTTGAAACGTTTGTGTTCTAACATTGGTTTTGATGCAGGGGAAATAACTATTTTTTGTTACAGTCAAAGTGAAATTTTTCTGGCAAAGAATCCAACTTTCCATGTCAGGACGAAACATATTCATGTACAGTACCACTTTGTACGAGATATGGTGGAGGATGGAAAGGTCAGTTTGAAAAAGGTTGATACTCTGGAGAATGTTGCAGATTCATTGATGAAGCCAGCGAGCATAGACAAGTTTAGGTGGTGTGCCAGTTCAATGGGCCTTAGTGCCCATGATTTTCAGTAAGTTATGTTGTGCTCTGGAGGTGCCTGTGTGATCTTCGTCAAGTGGGAGATTTTTGGAAAAGTATGCCTCAATCATCACAAGATGAAACCTCCATTGGAGCCAAGTCAGTGTGATAGTTCTTATGTCTGGCTGACTAGCAGTTTGGAACATCATGTTTTGTACAGGTCACTGTGACCTAGTCTTTGTCTCACCGAAGGATCATGTCGCTGTGATTGGTTGCTTTTAGTGTGACCTCTTAGCACCTGTGAATATCTCTAGCTGATAGGCCATTCAATTGTATATCATTGAGACCCTTGGCCGAAAGGTTTGTTTAGGAAGAAGTCTGGGTGATGTGTTAAAGTCTCGCCAACACTATGTTGTGTATTGAAGTCTTCGAGATAACTAAAGGGTTCTTGCTAAGAAGTCTCAACGATAAACATTTGTCTTTCCAACTGTTGCTTGTTGCTTGATATGACATAAATTTTTTAGAGTAACGTCTCAGCGATAGCAGTAGAGTCCTGCCAACTACTGATTACTTCAGAGTAACTTTGAACCCTCGGTATGATGTCTCGATGAAATTTGATTGTCTAGTCGTTAGGATGTCTTGGCGAGACCGATACTCTTGCCGAATGGTAAACTCACATCTATGAGACTTTTGGACCTTGTTATGATGTCTTGTTGAAAGTGATAGGTCTCACCGACTGTTTGGTGATTTGGTGTAACATATGAAAGCTCGTTGGAACATCTTGGCAATAACGACGACTCGTGGCGACATTGATATGAAGCTTTTGGGCATCAGGGAGACACTGTTAGTGTCTCACCGAGATGCCAAAAAAGCTTGAATCTCTTTTGGCCATTTGATTGTCCTATGTGGAGTCTCGTGGACCAATAGGAGATGCCGAATCTAAACAGTTGGAAGGTTGTTCATTATGACGGTTCTGTGAGGAAGCTCAACGGACATGGAATGACATGGTTATGCTCTGTGATTGCAGATTGTGATCAGTTGGTTGCATCGACGGATTGCTGGGTGGTTGTATGATCAGTAAATGTAGTCTAATCTATAATGACTGTAACTTGAAGGTTCTTGTACAAGATTGTTCATGGTGAATGTTGCTGTAAACATACACCAGAAAGATAAGTCTAACATTTGTATGTAATCTCCATTACTGTAATACAAAGTGATTTCTCTTGGTGTGGTGGGTTTTTCTCCCGTAAGGGTTTTCCCACGTATATCTAGTGTTCTTGTGTGATTGTCAAATACTCTGTTTCTATTATCTACTTCATAGTGCATCTTAATTGAACTGAAATTGGAAAAATTAAAAGTATATTTGCATTCTTCTCTAAGGTATTGATGTTATGAGAATTGTTTCTGCATCTGATTTT
>VDFB02000020.1:73671382-73776470 GCA_007258455.2 Sequoia sempervirens
CACAAAATTTATTGCCTAGGGATTAGCCTCGGGCTTGCTTTGGTATTTGGCTTGGACATGCCAATCCCAAGAAGTCAACGCAAAAAACGTGTTTGACAACTTACCTTGTTTTTCTAGACTTTGTCCATGTGGCTGACGACTTTATTTTTAGCCAAAATTGATGAAACGAAAAGGGTTTGTAGAGGAGACTCTCAAATTTCCACCAATATAAATTATTCATTACTTTGAATTTAATTAATAATTATTATTTGTGGTCTATTAGAATTACGACTAAAGTTTTGATTGATAGGCTGACTAAAAAACATCTATAACTTTCAAACGGTATCATATTTTTTGAATCCAAAACATGTGACACATTCTATGCTTCGTATACTATAGGATTAAAAAAAAAAAATTGAATTTCATGAAGTTTTGACCAAGTTAAGGTGGCCAGACATACGAGATTTTATATTTTTTAAAAGTTGTAATAAAAAATCATAATTAATTATTTATTTGGAAAAAATTACAAAAATATGCGTCACATCAACATGAGTCCTCTACTTATATCTAAAATCTTATAAAAAATATTATCATTTTATTGTGGTTAGGGTGGTCAAACGGACACCTACTTCTTATTTTTCCCTAAAATTTAAATTACTCTGCATTGAAATTTCAAATTTTCACCAAATAGAATTTTAAAAATAAAATAAACTTAGTAGTTTAGAAACTACATTCGATTTTCCACAGATTATATTTTTACATATTTTTGAAATAATATAGATAACTTATTCAAATTTTTATGTCAAGTTGCCTAACTCTGATTTTTCTAAATTTTCATTGCCACTTAAGGGCCTATTTTTTCCATGATGATCTTGCACATACCTAGGAGCCAAATAACCTGAGCGATAGGACTTGTGTTTCCTGGCGGTAGGGTATAGTGAAGTTAGGTCGATTACTTCAATGTTTTGGAAACAAAATGCACTTCACTAGTTCAGTACTGATACATGTTGTCCCTACAGTCTATACTTGCACTGAGCATTAATAGTCTTTCTCAAATAGAAATTTCTTCACACTTTAACAAATACATCCATACCAATCAGAATTAATTCAATAACATATACGTAGAGTTATTAATCTCAATTAAATCACACACATACGAAATCATTGAGAAAATATAAGTAACCTCACACACGATAACAAAACAAAAAATCCAAAAACTACTAAGGAGCAGGCCCTTTCTCCCAACTGGTTGAATGGAGAAGAACGTTTATATCACACATAGATTCAAAATTTCAATAGTCTTTATATTAGTTTCAACTTCAGGATAAAAACTTAAGATTGTTTCATGCTCGAAAGAGAGCATATATATAAGTCTTAATACAAAAAAAAATACTAGAATAGACATTCACTTATTACAAGTGTTCAACCAAAATTGCTCGATTGGTTTTAGGAAAATAGTAATGTGGCCTACGACCTACTATTTTCCAAACAATCCAAAACTGCCTAAACAACCTAAGTACAAAACCATTAATTATCAGATACTAGAAGACAATAACAAAAAGGGACCACGAGATCCTCTAGGAAAGTTCCATTACACATTCCTTCAACCTCCAAACATACCTGTTCACAATATCCACCAAAATTAGTACTCATGAGTGGTTAATTATCAAATGTTTTGCATCCCTCTATCCATATCAATTAACTTTAATCTTTCATAAATATCATGGCAACTTAAGGAAAAAAGGGCAAAAAGGTAAGCTTAATATGGACACAAAACTAGGTAAATTCTAACTAAAATGGATGACAAAATGTAACTCATCGTTTCCCCCAGTTGGAGACTTTGCATGTCCTCATGCAAAAACTTACAAATCAAGTTGAATTATCTGTTAGTCTTTTCACTATTGCCATTATCTCCCTGCTTCACTGCTCCTTCAACTGTTGGATCACTTGTTGATGCTCAACCTTAGAAATATAATGAGTTGAAATTTGTTGTTCCATTGCAGCCCTTAGCTCATCAATTTTACCCTGGTGATACTCTATAGTCATACATTCCTCTATAATCCTTTCTTCACATGAAGCCTTTAGATTTTCAATCACCTCTCAGTGTTCTTCCAAAGTTATATACCTGTCCATGGTTGGGTTATGTCCCTGAATCAACTACTCCAACTGATACCTTCATTTTTTTTTATCTCTTGAGCTTGTTGCTAGTTTTTGTCATAGACTTGTTGCAACTGTGGTTGAAGAAGTTTCATTTGGGCTTCCAACCAGCTAACTTTTTCTTATAAGGCCCTGATTTCTTCTACAAAGAATTCCTATCTCTAGGAGATTTCATTAGACTTATCCTTTGTATCACCCTTAGGTATGTCATTACTCAGAGAAGTGTTGATTGCAAATTTTGGATTTGAATCTAGCTTATCAAAGCCATAACCATGGGGAGAAACACTACTATCTTGAGCCATCAGATTCTGTTTCACCTGTGGAGAATTATTTCCTAATTCTTGTAGAAGCGTTTCAGTGAAAAAAATTTATTGTTTGCTCATGTCACCTTCTTCTTGTTGGTTGTGAGGACCAACATATACCTCTTCGTCTTGGTTATCTGACTCTTCTTGTTCTTTAGAGGGTTTAGGCTTAGTTATTCCCTGTTTCATTTTATTTTTATTTTTCCTTCTTTGTTCACGACTTTTCCTATATTTTCCTTTTACGGGAGTGGTAGCTACAATTTCCACATCAGGGCTTTAATTTAAGGTACATAAAGCATAAGGAAATTGTTGCAGACCAGAAGCTTCTTCATACTTCCTCTTGAATTTGGTGTTATAAGGGGTTACCATAGGTGGAGTTCTAACACCAACAACGTCTTTAACCTCCTAGTATGAACCCCCATTTTAACCTTTGTATCATTACTACCCCATATTGAATTTTCTAGTTGTGAACCCTCAAATTCCTCACTAGGGTTTTTACTTCCACAGGTTTCGATATCTTGTTCTGATTGCCCTAGGTTTTCATCAAATTCATTTCCCTGGTCTTTAAAGGTTTCACTACTACCCTTAGTTTCATGGGTCATAGGTTTATTTGTTGGGGCCAAAGACTTAGAGGGAGTTTCTTCTTTTGAGAACATGACCCAGCTAACTAAAGGAATTATTTGAGCTAGACCCTGCATGATAAGAAATTTTATTAGACCATGGTGTGCTATAGAATTATGGTGGCCTTTTTGTACATCTAGACTCATTATCTTGATAGATTTGAAAAGATAATGCAAAAGGTTAACCAAATCATTTTGGCACAAATGAGATAGCAATCCGAAATGGTGGGAAAAGACATAAACATACCTTCCTTCTCCCGTGACATACTGAGTTACAATTTCAGCTATGAAAACCCAATGCGTAGGAAGTGAAGTTCATAGAGTTCCCTACTTATGAGTTGATTGTAACTTTTCACCTTTCCTCAAGAACCGCTAGGATTGCACTTGAAGCTTGACGACCCTATTTACTACTGATGGAAAATACTCTTCTCCCATCTTAGGTAACCCTGTTACCTCGACTATAACCTATGGGGTAATTGGAAAGGAAAGCGCTCTTACTTCCGTGGAGTTTGTAGCACTACTAAAGGCCATGGTGAATTCAAATGTGACTGCATCATTATACCCACACAACCATTGAAAAAAAACATACCAAACCATGTTTTCAAAAAGTTGATACACTATTGGGTTGGCTTTCACATGTTGTATATCCATTGGCTCCTGGTGTTTATGGATGCCACCTCCCATGGTGATGAAATTTAGTAGGAGTCAAAATAAAAATATTAGCAATAGTGAAATGTAGTGTGTTTGGCGAAAGATCAAGGTTGTACTTCACATAATATGGACTTGATAGAAAAAAGTAGTTATCATTAGAGGGTAAGTTGTTTATGACAGGAGGGTAATTATGACTTGGAAAACCCACACCCCACAGCTTAGTGTACAACACCATCCTTGAGGTTTCCACAATAAATGCAAAAGATAAAAGAAAATTAATACGAAAATAAAAGCATACAAAAATTTGGCAATGTTATTGTCAAGAGGATGTCGATAGAATAAAAAACTGACAACAGGTGACATAGAAAATTGAAGGTCCGAGGTAGCCGAATCAATGAGAAACAACTACAAAAAACCAATGGAGATATGTTGAGTTGGTGATACTGATGGAGAAGATGTGAAATAAGTATAACACATGTGTGCAAAAGTCGTTTGAAAGAAATCAAGTCGGATGTGAAATGAAATGATAGAACAAAGGAGAGATGGTGGTACAAGAAAAGAAAAGGACAAGGGTGATAAGATGGGTGCATCAAAAATGGAGTGGTGACCAGGGTGGCTGAAGTGACATTCGCAAGTGGGCACCACGTGTGAGGCCATAGTGGAAAAATACTAGTAAAAAAAGGCAGGGATACTTGCAAAAAGCAAAATATGAAGCTAATGTGACAGGTGAAATGTAAAGAAAGGAGGGTAAAGGGAAAATGGTGGCAATGGGACCCACGGGAAAAGAAAATAGAATGAAAAGGTGGAAATTGTACCAGGGGATAAAACCATCGAATGAAGGGATGGAGGAAACAAAAGAACTAACGTCTATGATGTGGCAGAAAGGACACGGGAAAATGGAAAAAGTGGAATGGAGATGAAGAACGAAAAAGGGGTGGAGGGGATGGGTGAAAAAGGTGGTGGAAGGAGAATAAGTGTGTGAAGGAGGACAAGTGGTGATGGCAGGGGGCCAAAGAAACATCATCCTGTCATGTGACAGGATGTCAACCAAAGAATTCTACCTCCTGCCAAGGTCCAACAAGACATTTTATTTTTATTTTTATTTTTATTTTTTAATTTATTAATTTATTTTTTCATTGTTTTTTATTTATTTACTTTTTCATGATGATAGACTGTTGGGATCTTAGTTTTCAGTTGATCATTGCCTAGAAGTGCTAGAGAGCTGGTTTTCACTTCTAGGTTTATTGCAAAATTTTTTTCTTTTTTTTCCATACATATATCATTATTCAGAAGGCGTGAGAGGAACAAGAGTCAACTCCTCTATCACAGTACAAGCAATTTTTTCCTTTAAAAGGGGTCGTTTGTAAATTTTCAAATGATGCCCATTAACCAGAAGAGTCATGCATTCAGAATCCATAATACATAGTCTAACAACACCATTGTTGTACATGGTCTAAATTTTGTAAGGACCAAGCCAATGAGTATGGAATTTCCCCTTGAAGTCTTAGAACCAGGAGTCATCAAGTAATTCCCAATCCCCAGGTTGGAATTTCCATGACTAGATGAAACGGCCATGCCACTGCACTCTTTTCTTCTACACCACTTTTGCATGAAAAAGGGCCTCCTGATGCATTTCATATAAAGAATGGATTTGGAAAGTCTCTCTTTCTATTCTTCACTGATACTCATTCCAAGCTGAAGAGTGGTGCAGAGAGTCTTCACTTCAAATTCAATTGGAAAGACAACCTTCTTGCCATAGATGAGCTCATACGGTGTAAGTACTGCAGTTGTCTTCCAAGTTGTGTGATAGGCCCAAATTGCTTCAGGAAGTCTTTATGCTCAGTCTTTCTTATGAAATGCTATGGTCTTTGTAAGAATATTCTCCAATTCTTGGTTGGTTACTTCCACTTGCCCATTGGTCTGCGGGTGATATGGAGAATACTTCCAATGCTTGATTTCATATCCTCGTACCAAAGCAATGATTAAGTCAGAGGTTAGCAGGGCACACCGTACCTAGTAAAAAAAAAGGAATACAAGAAGTTAGCAACCTTAGTATCCCTAGCATGCTTTAAGGCTACTACCTCTACCCATTTAGTGACATAATCTGTACAAACCAAGATATATTATTTATTCTAAGGAGGATTAATGGGTTCTATGGAATCTAACCCCCATTTTTCAAATGGTTCTATGGATAATTGGGGCTATAAAGGAATTTCACTAGAGCGGGCAGGTCGATCCATATGTTGAAATTTATCACAATGTTGAACATAACACTTACAGTCCTTATGGAGTGTGGGCCAATAGTAGTCGATGATAGACCTTTTGGGTAGTCCTATGAGCAACAAAATGTCCTTTGCAAGGTTCTATGTGGCATGCACAAAGTATGTTGAATAAATATTATTCAAGCACACACTAACACATGAGGTTATCTAGGTCATGTTGGAAGAGGATTCCATTAATCCACATATAATCACCATTGAGTCCAACCAAATTTTGGTGTTCCCTTGGAGAGAAATGAGTTAGGAATCTATAAGTGACCAAATAATTTTCCATGTCAGCAAACCAAGGACTCTTTATAGAAATGGAGGAAAGGTGTTCATCTGGAAAGGTATTGTCCATAGGAACTAGTTTGTCACCATGTTGTAGTTGAGACAGAAAATCAGCCACCACATTTTCTCACCCTAGTTTATCAAGAATGGTAATGTCAAATTCTTGCAAGAGAAGCAACCACTGGATTACACATCCTGTAACATCTATTTTACTCACCAAAAATCTAATAGAAGTGATCTGTGTGCACAAAAACTTTGTATCCAGTGATATAGTGGCAAAACTCATTTATTGCATAAACTACAACTGAGAATTTTTTTTAGTGATAGTATAGTTTACCTTAGCACCAGTAAAATTCTTATTGATAATAAATAGAGTAAAAGAGAGTGTCTTCATTTTTTCCAAGGGAAATTCCCATAGAAGTATCTGATGCATTGGTATGTATTTGGAATAGCAGTTCCCAATTGGGTCCTCAAAATATAGGTGTAGTTATCAACTTACCTTTGATTTCCTTGAAGGCTTGTTGGAACTCAGGTGTCCATGAGAAATCTTTATCTTTCCCTAGCAACACAAAGAGGGGTGAGGTAATCCTACTAAAATTTTGAATAAACCTCCTGTAATAACTAGCATGTCCTAGGAAACTACACACATCCTTTGGGAAAGTAGGTACAGACAAGTCTTGAATGATCTATATCTTTTTCAGATCCACCTCAATTCCTTTTTGAGAAATATAGTGACCCAAAACAATTCCCTTAGTCATTAAGATATGAATTTTTAATTATTTAAAGAAAGATTAGTATCAATACATTGTTTAAGCACTTTTTCAAGATTTTCCTTAGCTTCATCAAATGTGTCACCATAAACAGTAAAGTTATCCATATACACTTCTACACAATCATGAATTAAATCAGCAAAAATTCTTAAAACAACTCGTTGGAAAGTAGCAAGTGCATTACACAATCTAAAAGGTAAGACATTATAGGAAAATGTTCCCTATGGGTAGGTAAAAGTAGTTTTTTCTTGGCCTTCTGGGGCAATGCAAATTTGGTTATACCCACTGAATCCATCGAGAAAGGAAAATAACTTCTTCCCAACTAGGGTGCCTAAAACTTGGTCAATGAAAGGGAGTGAGAAATGGTCTTTCTTAGTGTCCTTGTTGAGGACCCTATAATCGACACATATTCACCATTTTCCATTCTTTTTAGGTACTACCACAAGTGGAGACACCCATTGGATATCTGATATAGGGTAGATAAATCCTACATAAGCAACTTCTAAAGTTCTTCCTTAACCATTTCTCGTAAGGTTGGGTTTAACCTTCTCTGGGGTTGTCGCACAGGTCTACTCCCTTCTTCTATATAGATATGGTGTGTATAGGTAGCGGGATGAATACCTCTCATGTCTTGATAATCCCAAGAAAAATATTATTTGTGTACACACAAAATATCAATTATTTCTTTTAATTGGGAGGCATTTAAACTTTGATTGATGTTAAGTGTTTTACTAGGCAATATTTCAATAACTTGAGACTGTATAGGGGTATCTACAATAAGTAGTTATGAATTAGACGAAGATGGGTCAAAGTTTCTAGTTATAAAAAATGGATTGTATATACAAGTATGTGGCAATAATTGATGCAAAGTAATAAAATGCTAAATAGACTATGAGCTACTAACTAACCAAAAAATTCTAAACGAACAATTATAACTTATTCCCGTAGGAAAAATCATTGTCTCAAAAAAATTATCAACTAAATAATGATTTTGCAATAAATGATTAATAATAGTGTCTTCTGAAATATTTTCAAATTCCCTACTTTGATCTATTGTCAAAATAGGTAAATACTCCTCTAAGTCACCATCGATCCATAAAGGATCCTATATTTCCAACAATGGTTGCACTGGAGGGTACAACGTTAATTGCTTCATTTGCTCCCCGTTTGAAATAACCATGTTTCTAGACCTTAAATTAATGAAAGAATTAGTAGTAGCTAACCAAGGTCTACCTAAAATTAAGGGGTATCCCCTAGCTTAATCTTTGGCTACAAAATCATGAAATCTATTGGGTACTCTCAAGATTCAATAGAAATAATGATGTCTTCTATCATACCTTATGGCTTTACAAGGGAGCGATCATCCATTTGCAAGACCATTGGAGTAGGTCAAAGTCCTTGAAGGGCCATCCTCTCCTTAGTCTCATTATTCATTACATTTATAACTGCTCCTAGATCCACGAGTGTATTTGGAATGATTACATCACCAATACATACCTTAATCATTCGACTTCCTAGATTTGCATACTTAGGGACAAAGATTCTCCCCAGCATCAAGTCTACAAGTTGTCCAATGACTAGGACTATCTTGGGGTCCTACTTCTTCTATTGCTTCCTCCCATAGAGTTCCTTGGCTACTTTAGTGTACACTGGAACATCTCAAATAGCCTACAATAAGGGAATTTTGATGTTAACATTTCGTAATTCATTCATAAAATCAAAATCAGGTTAAGATGTTTCCTGTTGTCTTGGTTGCTCTTACAACCTATTTGGAAATGGATGATTTGGTTGCTTCTCCTCTGGCTCAACTAGATGGTCCTCAACTTCTGTGATGGTTGGCCCTTGAAGGTTCTTCCCTGACCTTAGGTGTACACTGTCAATCTCTAAAGCATTGACATGATAAGTTGGAAACCCTGTCACTTCATTATTATAGACAAGTTGAGCCACCTTATTGTTTGGATTGGGTGTTGGTTGTGCAGGAATGGGTGTTGCTTTTGGTGGTTGGGTTGAAATAGAGGGTTGATTAGATGATGGGATAGGTGGCAAGAGTTGTTGGGATTGCTGATATGGGTTTATTGTTGGAGGTGGTGGATATAGAGGGAATGACTGATATTGTGGGTAAGGTGGTGATGGTGCTCACCATGCTTGCCACAATTATGGAGCAGGAAAATATTGTTGTGACCACTGGGGGTAGAATGGAGGTTTCTGCCAACCTCCATACCATCCACGTTGGTTTGGGAAGGAATTATATTGAAAAGGATTTTAGGGTGTGGCTTGGTAATTGGTTGGTGGCATTTCTCTTGGTTGCCAAGGTCTTCTTTGGGCCATGAAATGAATGGGTTCATCTATATATTCTACCTCGATCATCCCCACAAGAAGATGTTTTAAAGTAGTGTCCCTACTTGCTTCTTCTAAATAAGATATCTTTGTTCTATTATATGGACACTCTTCACCACTATGCCTCTTTCGACAAACAGGACAAAAGACAACTAAGGATTTTTCAACCTCCTCCTATTTCCTTCATGTATATAAAGTGTCTTTCTGTTTACCCATATGACTTAACAAATCAGTCTTAAGGTCTTCAAGTAGATTACCTATCTCATGCTTTGTGATACTTGTTGTGGCTCCCGTAGGATACACCTTACTTGGATGGTTCCTTGTCAAGCACTAAGACCTTGAATAGTTCCTACAAATGTCACAAATATCATCAAAGTCCATTTTAGAGATGCTCCCTTTACCTATTAAATTTAATTCTTCCATAGTATCATCTCTTATTCCTCTAAGAAACAAAATTTTAACAACATCAGGAGTTATCCCTTGTTGTCATGATTGTTGAAAAATGAACATGAAGTGTTCGAGGTAATCTTCCACGAACTTGTCTTCTTTCTATGTCATACGGAAAATTTGGTCCCAAACTTCTTCTTTTTTACAATACTCCTAGTACTTGGTCAAAAATAATTCCTTCATGGCTTCCCATGTTTTAATATTCCTGAGGTTCATGAACCAATGGAGGGTTGCATCCTTTAATGTGGCTGGGAACAATTTGAGCTTCTATGCATCACTATGATAATCATAGCTATGGCACAACACATCAAACTCAAATAAGAACATGTCAGGATCCTCAATAGAAATACCATGAAAAATAGGTAAAGCAGAATGAGGAATTTTCTTCATAGGGGTATCTTCTCTAGGATGTGTTATTGGAATATCAAAGGTGATTGGATTATTGTTGGCCAATTCTATATTATTATTGTTGTTTTTGTTTTTGTTGTTGGGATCATCCATGACGTCTAATTCCCAAGGGGTAAAGTAGGTTTTAAATGGCTCTTGGGTTTATGAGAATGGACTGGCTTCAGACCCGTAAGATTCCTAAAAGAAATTTTACACCTCTTTCCATAATACTTCAGAAGACTCTGGACGGGTACCTGCAGGTGTCTCAACAATAGTAGACTCAATAACACACTTCTCGATATCGGGTTCGGGTAACTCTAATGGTTGCAATTTAGTTTTCAATAATTTCTTGTTGTGAGCTACCTCCCTTAATTAATGACTTTGATTTGTTTTTTGATTTTTTTGGTTGTGTATTACTCCCCTTATCCTTTTTAAAAAATCTCCCTCTATTATCCCTACTACGATTCATGCACCTATATGACTTACAACAAAGAAAACTAATGGTAGTTATCCAAACGAGGTTGAATATCACATAGACTTTCTTCTTAGTGAAATGCTCCTAACTTAGTTCACTAGGCTAACATGCCTTTAACAACATTCTCTAGCAACAACACCAAAATGATTGGATTAAACTGTGGTTGATATTATGGGTAAAACTATCCTTGTAATTCTATCTTGGTTTGGGTTTGGATTAGTCTTTGGGGATTTCCTCAGTTTACTCCTCAATGTCAATCTGAGGGTGTAAGCTTGTGAACGGTGTTGCGGAAATCTACCTAAGGGATGAAACTAATGATCTAAGAGGGATGAATGCATCTAAGAATTGAATTGAAACACACCTTTTAATCCAAGTTTCAAATCAAAGCATAGTTTACAAATGAATAAAATCCTATTCTTAATCACTACCTTTCTATTTCATTCCAACATATATACTTTAGAATTCATAATTAGACTTTAATGACTTATACTCAATACCTTAGGATACACACTCTTCAATATAATGCTAAAGATGAATTGGAATAATGCAGGAAAAAGGAGCCAAATAACCCAGGTGATAGGACCTATGTGTCTTGGTGATAGGGTATAGTGAAGTTAGGCCAATTACTTCAACGTTCTTGAAACATAATGCACTACACTAGCTGATTGATATGTGTCATATATACTTTATTAACAACAAACATTAGCCATAGTGAAAGAAATAATATAATGCTAAAGATGAATTGGAATAATGCAGGCAACAGGAGCCAAATAACCTAGGTGATAGGACCTGTGTGTCCTGGCGATAGGGTATAGTGAAGTTAGGCCAATTACTTCAACGTTCTTGAAACATAATGCACTTCACTAGTTCATTGATATGTGTCATCCCTACAGTTTGTACTCACACCAAGCATTAACAGTATTTCTTGAATAGAAATTGCTTCACACTTTAACAAATACGACCATACCAATCAAAATTAATTCAATAGCATATACATAGAGTTATTAATCTCAATTAAATCACAAACATACAAAATAACTGAGAAAATATAAGTAATACCTCGCACATGATAACATAAAAGAAAATCCAAACGCTAGTAAGGAGTGGGCCCTTTCTCCCAACTGGTTGAATGGAGAAGAACGTTTATATCACACGTAGATTCAACACTTCAATAGTCTTTAGATTAATTTCAACTTCAGGATAAAAAATTAAGATTGTTTCATGCTCGAAAGAGAGCATACATATAAGTCTTAATACATAACATAATGCTAGAATAGATATATTCACCAATTACAAGTGTTCAACCAAAATTGCTCGATTGGTTTTAGGAAAATAGTAATGTGGCTTGCAACCTACTATTTTCCAAACATTCCAAAACCGCCTAAACAACTTGAGTACCAGGCTATTAATTATCAGAAACTAGAAGACAATAACAAAAAGGGACCACAAGATCCTCCAAGCAAGTTCCATTACACATTCCTTCAATCTCCAAACATCCATGTTCACAATATCCACTGAAATTAGTACTCTGAGTGGTTAATTATCAAATGTTTTGCATGCCTCTATCCATATCAATTAACTTTAATCTTTCACAAATATCATGGCAACTTAAGGGAAAAGGGAAAAAAGGTAAGCTCAATATGGACACAAAACTAGGTAAATTCTAACTAAAATGGGTGATAGAATGTAACTCATCACATTCCAAGGAGTTCTATGAGATAATCTAATCAAGGAGAAGCATAGTGGAGGATTGGCTGGACATTTCAGTCAAGATAAGACCATTGCTCTTGTTAGTGAGAATTATTATTGGCCACAGTTACAACAAGATGTGAAGAAGTTTGTGCAAAGTTGTAGAGTATGTTAGATGGTGAAAGGAAAAAGTTAAAATATTGGATTGTATCAACCATTAACTATACTTGAGAGGGGACAAGAGGACATTAGCATGAATTTTGTTCTTGGCTTGCCAAGGACACAGAGAGGGCATGATTCCATATTAATGGTGGTGGATAGATTTTCAAAGATGGAACATTTCATTCTATGTCATAAGACCAGTGATGTTGTTCATGTTGCAGAGTTGTTTTATAGAGAGGTCGTGTAACTACATGGTCTACTGAAGAGTATAGTTTCAAACAAAGATACCAATTTTTTTGGTTATTTCTAGAGGACATTATGGAAGAAGTTGAAGATAGATTTGAAGTTCAATTTTTCACACCATCCATAGTTGGATGGACAAACAGAGGCGGTGAATATGATTTTGGATAACCTACTAAGATTCTTGATAAGAGATAAGCCCAAGGGATGGGATTTGATTATACCACATGTAGAGTTTGCTAACAATAGTTATATCAAAAGGATCACTGGTAAATCACCATTCTAGATTGTGTAAGGGAGTAGTCCATGAATTGCTTCTACACTAAGAAATATGGATAAGAGAGAGAAGAGTAGTGTTCAGGTTGAAGATTTTTTTGAGCACCTAATAATTTGCATGAAGAGGTGAAGAAACATATCAATAAGATGAACTCACAATATAAGGCCAAGGTAGATCAAAAAAGGAAGTATAAGGAGTTCCAGGTAGGAGATGAAGTCATGGTTCATTTGTGAAAGGAGAGGTTTCCAACTGGTACATACAACAAGTTAAAGATGAAGTAGTTTGGACCATGCAAGATCCTGGAGAAGCACAATTTAAGAAATGCATATGAGGTAGATTTTATTGATGAAATTCATATTTCACCCGTGTTTAACATTTCAGATTTAACAGAATATCATGAAGGATGAATTGATGAAGAAATAATAGAAGCATAGTGGAATATTCCAGCACCTATGGTGCAGGAGCACCAAATCCATCATTTGCAAATTTGAAAATTTGAAGATCATTAGGTTGAGTCTAGGGTGTTTTGGAGTTATTTGAGTCTTTTTACATTCAATAAGGTCTATTGAGACCATTTTTCATGTAAGTTGGGTCAATTTTGAGTTGTTTGTGTCAAAATGTTAAAAGTTGCAAAAATGTAAAAAGTTGTCAAGACAAGAAATTGCAAAAATGCAACTTTTCTAGAAGTTGAAGGGTCATAGGATTTTAAAAGTCAGTTAGAGTCTTTGGGTGGTTAGAATTTGAATTTAATTAGTATATGAATCCTCTAAAAGGATCGAGGATGGGTGGTTGAATGTTGTATTGAAGATTTCAAATCAAAGACAACATTTTTATCTGTATTTTCTCTATAATTATGTGTTTTCTAGGGACGGTACAGTTTCGTACAGTTGGTAATTTCCTTGTACTTGATTTATTTCTATAGAGGCATGAATTATCTCTAATTTGTAATAGGTTTGAGGTCTTCAGATTGAATTTGGAAGGAGTTCTCTTCATTTTTCTATGGCAACCCTATTAACCATGTATTGAGGGTTTGATAGTCTCTTAAAATGTGAACTTGACCCATTCCACTCATTGTGGCTACTGTAACTCATGGAATGGGTCCAATACATTAGGAATTAGGTGTTCTTATGGCTTTGAGGGTAGAGAAAGCAAGTTGTTAGGATTTGGGTGATGCCCTAGGGCAGATCTGTGTGTTTTACAAGTGACAATGGGGTGTTGAAACAGGGTTTTGTCAAAATGATGATGGAACTATCTATGTAATGGTTTTTTGAGTTTGTGTAGTGTATTTGTGAACTATTGGAGGCTTTGGTTGGGTTAGATAAACCTAGGAGTTAAGACTTTCAATAAAGCCTTGTCATTTGCATGTATATTGAGGGTTTTGTGGTTCAGTATTTTAGAGGTCATGGCTCTAATGAATAATGGTGGAATTTGATATTTTGTAACCTCAATAAGGACTATTTATTGAGTTTTGGGGTTAATTAGATGTTTTGAGGGTACCTCCTTTGGAAAAGTGGGATATTTGGTGGCCAAAAACTAGGGACAGTTTATTGTTTCTCCATATTATTCCAAAAAAACTTCATAGAATATTTTGGTATGTTCTGTTAGGCCCTAAAGAGGATCCCAGGAGGATTTTAGTTTGTCTCCGTATGGACATCTCTAAAAGATATCTCCAAAAAGGCAGATTTTGAGGGTTATTAGCCACTAGGTGTGTGTTTGAGATAAGTTGAGTGGATAGGATTGAAGGGGCTAGTTTCTTGTTTGGACTTGATCATTCTGAGTTAGTTTTGGTCATCACCACCTTGATTGACATCAACTTACTTCAGAAAAGGAGGAGATAGAAGAAATTTTGGATAGTCATGTGGGTAGAAGCACAAGAAATAGGGAATATGTACAGTACTTGGTGAAATGGAGAGGAAGACTTGTTGAAGATTCATCATGGTTTTCTAGGGATGAGGTTAACTGTCTTGGTTTCCCTCTAACTCTTGAGAAGTGATAGGGCCACTTTTCAAATTACCCTAGGTGTCTGATGCAGGAGCACCCAGTGGTGTAGGGGAAATCCTAGATCACCCAAAAAATGTTTTCCCTTATTTCTTTAGTTTTTTTGAGTCCCATGATGGCACTTAAGGGGTGTAAGATAGTCTGAAGTCAGAAAAGGTGAAAAATGGTCACTTACTATTTTTAGTAAGTCAACCTAAATGTGCTCGTGTGGACATAAAAATTTACTCCAAGGAGTGGAACTGAAAAATATTTTGGATGGCGAAAGAATCGTCTCAATACCCTGTATAGTTTGGGAGATTAAGGTTTTTGTCCTGAGAAATTTCTCCAATGTAGCTTCAAATTCAAATTTGAAAACCTTAGAAGCCTCGAAATGGCTCAAAAAGTGGATTTTGATCATTTTGGTGTTGTATATCTCTTTGAGAGATTTCCAACGATATATTATAATAAAAAATTGGACACTCTAAATCAAAATTTATGGCCTCGCAAAGTTGATCCACTAAAAAGTGAAGATACAAAGAAGATAGAAGGGATTTGTTACACAGAGAAAAACAATCTCAATGCATGCTGGATTTCCACCACAACTCACTCAAACACTTGTAGACATGCATGAATGATAGAGTACACCTTCATCTCACTACATCTGAAAATTGACAATTAGATTTCGCACTGATTTGCACTAGCTCATATCACATACACACTGATTCACATCTATCTTGATCTATTTATTTGCATACCTTTCATCAATATCTCATCCTTTATTTTTACCATCTTCAACTTTGAAGCATTTCCAATGTTGGCCACACACCATTTGAATTTACAAATTCAAATTAGGTCAGCACCAAAACATTATAGAGTGGAATTTGAATGAGGGTGACTCAAACACATGCTTCAACATGCTTCCATAAGCTTCTAAAGTAATGCTAAACACAAGGTCATCCAAACCAGTGTAAAACACATAAATCAGTTAAGTAAACACAACCTTAACATGATCCAATCCTTTAAGATGAAAAAATTATCTTCAATACGATCATATCAACTTAACTCCAGAACTGCAAGTCATAAGACTCAAACAAGAAGAAATCCGAAGAAACTACATTTCTCTTGGACCTCATCCAAATACACAAAAAAACATAGTTCACAACTGGTGAACATAACTTGTACTGTACAATGATTCAGAAGCCCAAAATCTAGATATAGCAACTTCCAACAACCAGGAACAACATATCTGAACCACATGAACATAGGAACAAATTTTAGAGCAAACACTGAACACCTGCAACCTTTTTACTTTACAATTTTCTCAATATCCTTGACATATATAGCCAATAACCTTCATCCATGACAACAAAAACCAGTTGAAAACTAGTTAACTAGTTGACATCAATGACAACACCTTCATACTTGCTTCATACTGGCAACAATCTCCACCTTTTTCATTGATGGAAACACATGATGTGAAAAGCCATCAAAGACAACACAACAGCTCTGAATACACTTCCTCATGATTTTAATTTCTCCCCCTTAGTAGATATTCTTTCACATGATACTTTCTCTTTTCTCTCTCATCTTTCTCTCCCCCTTTGACATCCATGGTAAAGGAAAAATATATTTTACATTGATTTCCCCTTCGACATTAAGAAACATAATACACTTTCAATCAAAACACATGACACTACCTACTCCCCCTGAGAGGTAGCCACCAAAACATCAGTCCAAAAAAAGATAGATACATTAGATTGATGTAATTTCATATGCATCTAGTTCAAGAAAGGAGGGGAAATAAACCCTAACTTCACCCAGAGATACTCAAAAGTATCTTTAGGAAGATCTTGTTGGATGTTGTGGTTGTGTTACTAATATGTGGTTGTCATTGATGTCAACACTATTAGCATTGTTGCATTAGAAGATGTATATGTTGAGGATATTGAGACAATTGTAATAAGAAGTGCTACAAGTCATCACTGGTGAAGTGAAGTTATTTTTGTCGGTGTGTTCAGTATGTTTCTATTTTGAGGTTGTGGACTAAAGGGTTTCTTGTTGAGTATGTCTAGTTTATCCACATCAAATTTCAAAGATCCGCATGAAGATTTGATCGAGTTATGGTGATTTTCATTTTGATAGTCTTTCTGTCACTCCAGTTAGTGTTCCTGATTGGAGATTCTATGATTTTAGTAAGTTCAATTGTTGTGGATGATTCTTTGGTGTTTCATGATGCTTGTGGATGTTTCTAGTTCATTCTCTATCTTGTTGACATGTCTGCATTGATCTTTGTGCTTGTGATCCAAGATTTTCTCTTGCGTGTTCATGTTTTTCATGTTCCTGGCTGACAAGGTGTTGAAGAGTGTTGTGGATCTTCGAGGAGAAATTAATTGAAGTGTTTTCGTGTTGAAGATTGTTTTTGTCTTCACTATGTTGTGGCTAACCTTGGTTGATTCGCATGAATAATCTTTATTTGTTTTGGGCCAACTGTTTGCAATTATTATCTTTTTGTGGCCAGCTTATAGCGATGTAATTTCTTGTTGTGGATATATAAGAGCGATTGTTTTATCATTTGAAGGCATGTGTGTGGGTGTGAATGCAAAGTGTATGAGTCCTGTGTGTGAATAAAGTTTAGATCATTCGAAGGCAGAGTAGCGAGTGAAGAAGAGTGAAGAAGTGTTCATGTGCTTAACCCGAACTGTAACCAAGCATTAGCAGATGCTATTTTCTCAGTTCAAATCTAGATGGTTTTAATCAGAATATTTTTGTAAGACAATGTTTCTTCCTTAGGAAGTGAGCCTTGTTGTATTTGAGTAGTGAGATCTAGGCAGTGTGCTTGAATGCATGTGTATTCCCCATTTACATTTCCTCATAATTTTAATAGGGTATAATCTTGTGGATTAATCTCCACCGTGGTTATTCCCCTAACAGGGTTTCCACGTAAAAAATATTGGTGTTATGTGTGCTTCTAATGTGTTGTTCATTTATGCTTTCATGATTAATGATTAGATCTAAAATTAAGGTTAATAAGTTGAATAATTTTGAGATTTGATGACAACTGATTTACCCCCCTCTCAATTGTCTACCCTTGAGTTGCCAACAATTGGTATCAGAGCTTGTGGTTCCTTGGAAGAAGTTTAACAACTTGAGGTGATCCGAGATGGTGACTTATAAGAAGGACAGTCCTAGATTTGATGGAACAAATTATTCTTTGTGGAAAGCTCGAATCGAGTTCCATATAAGATCCATTGGGAAACCCTACTGGAGCATTCAAAAAATATATATGTTATTCCACATAATGGTCCTACTACTTTTGCCGAGATTAGGGATGTTAAATATAATATTAGGGCTAAGGAGGTGTTGTTGAGTGCTTTGATTGATACTGAGATGAAAAATGTGATGGATTTGAAGACTTCTTATGAGATTTGGAAGAAGTTGGAGACCTTGTATGAAGGTGATGCAAATGTGAAGATTGCTAAGCTACAAAGTTTGAAAGGAAAATATGAAAAGTTGAAAATGGGTGATGACGAAAATGTTACTACTTTCGTGCAAAGAGTAAATGAACTTGTGTGTGGTATCATATGTGCTGGTGGATAGATAAATGAATCAGAGATTGTTGCTAAAGTGCTTATATCCTTTCCTGATTCTTACAAAGTAAAGGCTAGTGTTATTTAAGAGCTCTAAACTATGACAAATGTTACCAAAGATATGTTGATTGGTAAGCTTATTGCTTTTGAGTTGAGTGAATTTGGTGATGCCCTTCCTAAGGTTGAATTTTCATTTAAGGCTACTACTTCTGGAAGAGATAGATAGAGATATGATTCGGGTAAAAGCTCATCAAGAAAGACATTCAAGTATGAGGATGAAATGAAATAGATGGATGAAGAAGAAAGAGAGCTTGAAGAACTTGAAGCATTGATTGTGAAAAGAGAAGCCAAAGGACAAGGTAAGTATAAGGGAAAGTTTCCTATTAAATGTTTCTCTTGCAATAAGATAGGTCATTTTTCATCAAGGTGTCTTGAGAGAGTTTCCAAGCCAATATTTAACAAGCCTAAATTCCAAAAGAAGTGTTACTATGTTGTTGATGAAGGTGTAATAGATGATAAATCTGACAGAGGAAACACAAGTGAAGATGAATTTGTGTTTATTGCTATCAAGGAAAATAATCTTGTGTCTGTTGAATCTGCTAGTTGTACAAATGTGGAGAAATCCCTAGTTGCTCGAGTTGAAGAGAAAGATAAATGGGTAATTGACAGTGGTTTTTCTCATCATATGACAGGAGATAAAAGTAAGTTTGTAAATTTGGAGAAGTATGATGGTGGTGTTGTGAGATTTGGTGATAACACAACTAGTGTGATCCATGGAAGAGGATGCATTTCTCTTGATGGTAAGAATAACACTGATGATGTCTTGTATGTTAAAGGTTTGAAGCATAATCTTTTGAGTGTTGGTCAAATGGTTGATAAGAAATACAATCTTCAGTTCATGGATGGTAAATGCAAAATATTGGGAAATTCTGGAAATTTGATTGCATCAAGTACACAAACAAAAGGTAATATCTTTCATTTGAATGCTGCTAGTAAAAGTTGTTTGATTTCTCAAGTTGATGAGAGTTGGTTATGGCATAGAAGAATGTGTCATGTTAACTTTGATAACATTGTCAAGATAAGTTCCACTAAGGCTGTGAGAGATCTTCCTAAGCTGATGAAACCTACTAATGCCATATGCAAAGAATGTTAGTTAGGAAAGAAAACAAGAATTTCATTTTGAAGTAAACAGAAAAATTCAAATGGATTATTAGAACTTGTGCATACTTATTTATGTGGTCCTGCTAGAACTAGAAGTTTACAAGGTTACCGATACTTCATGTTGCTTATTGATGATTATTGAAGGATGATGTGGGATACTTTCTTAAGGGAGAAATCTGAAGCTCTAGAAAATTTGAAGATCTTTAAGGCTATGGTTGAGATAGAGAATGGTTTGAATATTAAGTGTCTGAGATCAGATAGAGGTGGTGAATTCACTTTCGGTGAGTTTAATTCTTTTTGTGAAGAGCATGGAATAAAGAGATAGTTATCTACACTGTAGACCCCTCAATAGAATGGAGTTGTGGAAAGGAAGAACATAAGAGTTCTAGATGTAGCTAGAACCATGATGTTAGAAGGAAATGTGCCTCATATCTATTCGAGAGAAGTTGTGAGTGTTGTTGTGTACACACTTAACTGGGTACAAATCAAAGGTGAAACTGGTAAGAATCCTTTTGAACTATGGACTGGCCAAAAGCCTACTGTTAGATATTTCAAAATCTTTGGAAGCAAGTGTTATATCAAAAGAGATGAAAATATAGGAAAGTTTGATGCTAGGAGTGATGAAGGAATATTTCTAGGTTATGCTAATAAAAGTAAGGCCTATCGGTGTTACAACAAAAGATTGAAGAAAATGGTTGAAAGTGCAAATGTTAAGGTTGATGAAGACATACCCGCACTATCCAAAACTTGTCGATATGATTTTGATGATCAGAATGATAGTACAAGAAAAGGAAAGCAAGGTCAGACTGCAAGTCAAGTTCAAATCCTTCCAGTGAATCAAGAAAATCAAGAAGGAGAAACTGATGGAAGAAAATAAGAGAGATCAGAAGAGCTTGAAGTTGAAGAACATTCTAAGAAGACTCTGAGGTATGTGAGATTGAATCATTCAGAGAATCAAATCATAGGTGATAAGAACAAAGGTATCCAAACTAGGAGAAAAGTTGCAAAAAAATATTTTTTGATTTCAAAGACTAGGCCTAACAATGTGAATGAAGCATTCAAAGATGAGCAATGGGTTGAAGCAATGAAAGAGGAACTAAAACAAATTGAGAAGAATGATACTTGGATTCTTGTTCCCAAACCTAAGGATAAGAATGTAATTGGAACTAAATGGGTCTGTAGAAACAAACTAAATGAACAAGGTGAAGTGGTTAGAAACAAATCAAGACTAGTTTGTAAGGGATATTCTCAAATGTAAGGTATTGATTTTGAAGAAACCTTTGCCCTTGTTGCTAGAATTGAAGCTGTGAGATTGTTTCTTTCTCATGTTGTTTATAAAGACTACAAGGTTTATCAAATGGATGTCAAGTCTTCTTTTCTAAATGGTGAATTGGAAGAAGAGGTATATGTTGAGCAACCTGATGGATTCCAGTTGACTGATCAGGAAGATATGGTGTGTCGATTGAAGAAAGAATTGTATGGTCTTAAGCAAGCCCCTAGAGCATGGTATGCTCTAGATTGGATAAGTACTTGGTGAAACTTGGATTTAACAAAGGTGTTGCTGATAGTAATCTATATTTCAAGAATGATGATAAAGATTTGATTGTCGAAGTTTTTGTTAATGATATCATATTTGGAGGAGATGATATCTTGTGCATGAAGTTTTCCAATGAGATGCAGAATGAATTTGAAATTTCAATGATTGGAGAGATGAAATTATTCTTGGGATTGCAAATTACTCAGTTAGATAATTTTTTTTTTATATTTCAGTCCAAGTATGTGAAGGAATTACTGAAGAAATTCGGTATGGAAGATTTAAAGCCTGTTGGTACACCCATGGTGACCAGATGCAAGTTGACAACTGATGATGATTCTCCAAAGGAAAATCAGACAAGATATAGATCAATGATTGGTGGATTGATTTATTTGACTCAAACTAGGCCTAATATCTTGAATGTTGTATGTATTGTTGCTAGATTTAAAGTTGATCCTAAAGAATCTCATGTGACTACTGTGAAGAGAATTTTTAGATACTTGAAAGGGACAGTTGACTTTGGTCTATGGTATCCTAAAGATGATTATCTTACCTTGAGTGCCTTTACTAATGCTGATTGGGTAGGAGATGTGAATGACATGAAAAGTACTAGTGGTGGAGAATTTTTCTTTGGAAAGAAGCTAATTTCATGGTTGAGTAAGAAGCATAATGCTATTTCTTTATCTACTATAGAAGCATAATACATTGTTGCTACTAATAATTGTACTTAAGTACTGTGGATGAAATAGATGTTGAAGGATATCAAAGTTGTGTAGATGAGCCTATTGTTATATTCTATGATAACTTAAGTGCTATTAACATTTCTAAGAATTTGGTGCTACATTCAAAGACCAAGCATATATCTATCAAATTTCACTTTTTGAGAGAGAAGGTAAGTGAAAAGGAAGTCAGATTGGAGTATGTGGCTACTAGGGAGCACATTGCAGATATCTTTACAAATCCATTGCCTAAAGATACTTTTGAGTATCTTAGAGGGAAGTTAGGGATGATTAGCCCTCCTAATCAGAACTAAGTATGCTTTTGCATCAAATCGCATTTCATGATCATATTTTGATCTGGATTGATGTTGTGGTGGCTGCTACTCAAGGGGAGTGTTCAGATGTTTAGAAGTTCAGATATGTGGTTCAAAGCTTGTATTGAAGAGATCTTTGTCATTGATGTCAAAGGGGGAGAAGAGTAATGTGAAAAACAAATTGCTGATTATCTGGGGAGAAGATCCTTGTGGGGAGAAGATCATGTGAGGAAAGAAAAGTCAAAACTTAAAGGAAGAGTAAGTGTAGTTGTGTTGATGGTATTTTTCACATCATGTGTTGCCATCAATGCCAAAGGGGAGATTGTTAGATGTTGTGGTTGTGTTGTTGATATGTGGTTGCCATTGATGTCAACACTATTATAATTGTTGCATTAGAAGCTATATATATCGAGCATATTGAGAAAATTGTAATAAGAAGTGCTACAGGTCATCAGTGGTGAAGTGAAGTTCTAGTTATCTGGGGAGAAGAGTTTAGGAAAGAAAAGTTGAAACTTAAAGGAAGAGTAAGTGTAGTTGTGTTGATGGTATTTTTCACATCATGTGTTGCCATCAATGCCAAAGGGGGAGATTGTAAGATTTTGTGGTTGTGTTGCTGATATGTGGTTGTCATTGATGTCAACACTATTAGCATTGTTGCATTAGAAGCTGTATATGTCGAAGATATTGAGAAAATTGTAATAAGAAGTGCTACAGGTCATTAGTGGTGAAGTGAAGTTCTTTTGTCCTGTAGTTCACGCTGTTGTTAAGTGAGGTTGTGGACTAAAGGGTTTTTGTTGAGTATATCTAGTTCATCCACGAATTTTAGAGATCTGCATGAAGAGTTGATCGAGTTAGGGTGGTTTTCATTCTGATAGTCTTTTTATCGCTTTAGTTAGTGTTCTTGATTGAAGATTATGTGATTTCAGTAAGTTCAATTGCTATGGATTCTTCTCTAGTGTTTCATGATGCTTGTGGATGCTTATAGTTCATTCTCTATCTTTGTGACATGTCTACATTGATCGTTGTGATGCAAATGTGAAGATTGCTAAGCTACAAAGTTTGAAAGGAAAATATGAAAAGTTGAAAATGGGTGATGACGAAAATGTTACTACTTTCGTGCAAAGAGTAAATGAACTTGTGTGTGGTATCATATGTGCTGGTGGATAGATAAATGAATCAGAGATTGTTGCTAAAGTGCTTATATCCTTTCCTGATTCTTACAAAGTAAAGGCTAGTGTTATTTAAGAGCTCTAAACTATGACAAATGTTACCAAAGATATGTTGATTGGTAAGCTTATTGCTTTTGAGTTGAGTGAATTTGGTGATGCCCTTCCTAAGGTTGAATTTTCATTTAAGGCTACTACTTCTGGAAGAGATAGATAGAGATATGATTCGGGTAAAAGCTCATCAAGAAAGACATTCAAGTATGAGGATGAAATGAAATAGATGGATGAAGAAGAAAGAGAGCTTGAAGAACTTGAAGCATTGATTGTGAAAAGAGAAGCCAAAGGACAAGGTAAGTATAAGGGAAAGTTTCCTATTAAATGTTTCTCTTGCAATAAGATAGGTCATTTTTCATCAAGGTGTCTTGAGAGAGTTTCCAAGCCAATATTTAACAAGCCTAAATTCCAAAAGAAGTGTTACTATGTTGTTGATGAAGGTGTAATAGATGATAAATCTGACAGAGGAAACACAAGTGAAGATGAATTTGTGTTTATTGCTATCAAGGAAAATAATCTTGTGTCTCTGTTGAATCTGCTAGGGTTGTACAAATGTGGAGAAATCCCTAGTTGCTCGAGTTGAAGAGAAAGATAAATGGGTAATTGACAGTGGTTTTTCTCATCATATGACAGGAGATAAAAGTTTGTAATTTGGAGAAGTATGATGGTGGTGTTGTGAGATTTGGTGATAACACAACTAGTGTGATCCATGGAAGAGGATGCATTTCTCTTGATGGTAAGAATAACACCGATGATGTCTTTGTATGTTGAAGGTTTGAAGCATAATCTTTTGAGTGTTGGTCAAATGGTTGATAAGAAATACAATCTTCAGTTCATGGATGGTAAATGCAAAATATTGGGAAATTCTGGAAATTTGATTGCATCAAGTACACAAACAAAAGGTAATATCTTTCATTTGAATGCTGCTAGTAAAAGTTGTTTGATTTCTCAAGTTGATGAGAGTTGGTTATGGCATAGAAGAATGTGTCATGTTAACTTTGATAACATTGTCAAGATAAGTTCCACTAAGGCTGTGAGAGATCTTCCTAAGCTGATGAAACCTACTAATGCCATATGCAAAGAATGTTAGTTAGGAAAGAAAACAAGAATTTCATTTTGAAGTAAACAGAAAAATTCAAATGGATTATTAGAACTTGTGCATACTTATTTATGTGGTCCTGCTAGAACTAGAAGTTTACAAGGTTACCGATACTTCATGTTGCTTATTGATGATTATTGAAGGATGATGTGGGATACTTTCTTAAGGGAGAAATCTGAAGCTCTAGAAAATTTGAAGATCTTTAAGGCTATGGTTGAGATAGAGAATGGTTTGAATATTAAGTGTCTGAGATCAGATAGAGGTGGTGAATTCACTTTCGGTGAGTTTAATTCTTTTTGTGAAGAGCATGGAATAAAGAGATAGTTATCTACACTGTAGACCCCTCAATAGAATGGAGTTGTGGAAAGGAAGAACATAAGAGTTCTAGATGTAGCTAGAACCATGATGTTAGAAGGAAATGTGCCTCATATCTATTCGAGAGAAGTTGTGAGTGTTGTTGTGTACACACTTAACTGGGTACAAATCAAAGGTGAAACTGGTAAGAATCCTTTTGAACTATGGACTGGCCAAAAGCCTACTGTTAGATATTTCAAAATCTTTGGAAGCAAGTGTTATATCAAAAGAGATGAAAATATAGGAAAGTTTGATGCTAGGAGTGATGAAGGAATATTTCTAGGTTATGCTAATAAAAGTAAGGCCTATCGGTGTTACAACAAAAGATTGAAGAAAATGGTTGAAAGTGCAAATGTTAAGGTTGATGAAGACATACCCGCACTATCCAAAACTTGTCGATATGATTTTGATGATCAGAATGATAGTACAAGAAAAGGAAAGCAAGGTCAGACTGCAAGTCAAGTTCAAATCCTTCCAGTGAATCAAGAAAATCAAGAAGGAGAAACTGATGGAAGAAAATAAGAGAGATCAGAAGAGCTTGAAGTTGAAGAACATTCTAAGAAGACTCTGAGGTATGTGAGATTGAATCATTCAGAGAATCAAATCATAGGTGATAAGAACAAAGGTATCCAAACTAGGAGAAAAGTTGCAAAAAAATATTTTTTGATTTCAAAGACTAGGCCTAACAATGTGAATGAAGCATTCAAAGATGAGCAATGGGTTGAAGCAATGAAAGAGGAACTAAAACAAATTGAGAAGAATGATACTTGGATTCTTGTTCCCAAACCTAAGGATAAGAATGTAATTGGAACTAAATGGGTCTGTAGAAACAAACTAAATGAACAAGGTGAAGTGGTTAGAAACAAATCAAGACTAGTTTGTAAGGGATATTCTCAAATGTAAGGTATTGATTTTGAAGAAACCTTTGCCCTTGTTGCTAGAATTGAAGCTGTGAGATTGTTTCTTTCTCATGTTGTTTATAAAGACTACAAGGTTTATCAAATGGATGTCAAGTCTTCTTTTCTAAATGGTGAATTGGAAGAAGAGGTATATGTTGAGCAACCTGATGGATTCCAGTTGACTGATCAGGAAGATATGGTGTGTCGATTGAAGAAAGAATTGTATGGTCTTAAGCAAGCCCCTAGAGCATGGTATGCTCTAGATTGGATAAGTACTTGGTGAAACTTGGATTTAACAAAGGTGTTGCTGATAGTAATCTATATTTCAAGAATGATGATAAAGATTTGATTGTCGAAGTTTTTGTTAATGATATCATATTTGGAGGAGATGATATCTTGTGCATGAAGTTTTCCAATGAGATGCAGAATGAATTTGAAATTTCAATGATTGGAGAGATGAAATTATTCTTGGGATTGCAAATTACTCAGTTAGATAATTTTTTTTTTATATTTCAGTCCAAGTATGTGAAGGAATTACTGAAGAAATTCGGTATGGAAGATTTAAAGCCTGTTGGTACACCCATGGTGACCAGATGCAAGTTGACAACTGATGATGATTCTCCAAAGGAAAATCAGACAAGATATAGATCAATGATTGGTGGATTGATTTATTTGACTCAAACTAGGCCTAATATCTTGAATGTTGTATGTATTGTTGCTAGATTTAAAGTTGATCCTAAAGAATCTCATGTGACTACTGTGAAGAGAATTTTTAGATACTTGAAAGGGACAGTTGACTTTGGTCTATGGTATCCTAAAGATGATTATCTTACCTTGAGTGCCTTTACTAATGCTGATTGGGTAGGAGATGTGAATGACATGAAAAGTACTAGTGGTGGAGAATTTTTCTTTGGAAAGAAGCTAATTTCATGGTTGAGTAAGAAGCATAATGCTATTTCTTTATCTACTATAGAAGCATAATACATTGTTGCTACTAATAATTGTACTTAAGTACTGTGGATGAAATAGATGTTGAAGGATATCAAAGTTGTGTAGATGAGCCTATTGTTATATTCTATGATAACTTAAGTGCTATTAACATTTCTAAGAATTTGGTGCTACATTCAAAGACCAAGCATATATCTATCAAATTTCACTTTTTGAGAGAGAAGGTAAGTGAAAAGGAAGTCAGATTGGAGTATGTGGCTACTAGGGAGCACATTGCAGATATCTTTACAAATCCATTGCCTAAAGATACTTTTGAGTATCTTAGAGGGAAGTTAGGGATGATTAGCCCTCCTAATCAGAACTAAGTATGCATTTCTTTGCATCAAATCGTGCATTTCATGATCATATTTTGATCTGGATTGATGTTGTGGTGGTTGCTACTTAGGGGGAGTAGTCTGATGTTCAGATGTTTAGAAGTTCAGATATATGGTTCAAAGCTTGTATTGAAGAGATCTTTGTCATTGATGTCAAAGGGGGAGAAGAGTAATGTGAAAAACAAACTTCTAATTATCTGGGGAGAAGATCCTTGTGGGGAGAAGAGTTTAGGAAAGAAAATTCAAAACTTAAAGGAAGAGTAAGTGTAGTTGTGTTGATGGTATTTTTCACATCATGTGTTGCCATCAATGCCAAAGGGGGAGATTGTTAGATGTTGTGGTTGTGTTGTTGATATGTGGTTTCCATTGATGTCAACACTATTATAATTGTTGCATTAGAATCTATATATATCGAGTATATTGAGAAAATTGTAATAAGAAGTGCTACAGGTCATCAGTGGTGAAGTGAAGTTCTAGTTATCTGGGGAGAAGAGTTTAGGAAAGAAAAGTTGAAACTTAAAGGAAGAGTAAGTGTAGTTGTGTTGATGGTATTTTTCACATCATGTGTTGCCATCAATGCCAAAGGGGGAGATTGTAAGATTTTGTGGTTGTGTTGCTGATATGTGGTTGTCATTGATGTCAACACTACTAGCATTGTTGCATTAGAAGCTGTATATGTCGAAGATATTGAGAAAATTGTAATAAGAAGTGCTACAGGTCATTAGTGGTGAAGTGAAGTTCTTTTTGTCTGTGTGTTCAGTACGTTGTTGTTATGAGGTTGTGGACTAAAGGGTTTCTTGTTGAGTATGTCTAGTTCATCCACGCCGAATTTTAGAGATCTGCATGAAGAGTTGATCGAGTTAGGGTGGTTTTCATTCTGATAGTCTTTTTATCGCTTTAGTTAGTGTTCTTGATTGAAGATTATGTGATTTCAGTAAGTTCAATTGCTATGGATTCTTCTCTAGTGTTTCATGATGCTTGTGGATGCTTATAGTTCATTCTCTATCTTTGTGACATGTCTACATTGATCGTTGTGATGCAAATGTGAAGATTGCTAAGCTACAAAGTTTGAAAGGAAAATATGAAAAGTTGAAAATGGGTGATGACGAAAATGTTACTACTTTCGTGCAAAGAGTAAATGAACTTGTGTGTGGTATCATATGTGCTGGTGGATAGATAAATGAATCAGAGATTGTTGCTAAAGTGCTTATATCCTTTCCTGATTCTTACAAAGTAAAGGCTAGTGTTATTTAAGAGCTCTAAACTATGACAAATGTTACCAAAGATATGTTGATTGGTAAGCTTATTGCTTTTGAGTTGAGTGAATTTGGTGATGCCCTTCCTAAGGTTGAATTTTCATTTAAGGCTACTACTTCTGGAAGAGATAGATAGAGATATGATTCGGGTAAAAGCTCATCAAGAAAGACATTCAAGTATGAGGATGAAATGAAATAGATGGATGAAGAAGAAAGAGAGCTTGAAGAACTTGAAGCATTGATTGTGAAAAGAGAAGCCAAAGGACAAGGTAAGTATAAGGGAAAGTTTCCTATTAAATGTTTCTCTTGCAATAAGATAGGTCATTTTTCATCAAGGTGTCTTGAGAGAGTTTCCAAGCCAATATTTAACAAGCCTAAATTCCAAAAGAAGTGTTACTATGTTGTTGATGAAGGTGTAATAGATGATAAATCTGACAGAGGAAACACAAGTGAAGATGAATTTGTGTTTATTGCTATCAAGGAAAATAATCTTGTGTCTGTTGAATCTGCTAGTTGTACAAATGTGGAGAAATCCCTAGTTGCTCGAGTTGAAGAGAAAGATAAATGGGTAATTGACAGTGGTTTTTCTCATCATATGACAGGAGATAAAAGTAAGTTTGTAAATTTGGAGAAGTATGATGGTGGTGTTGTGAGATTTGGTGATAACACAACTAGTGTGATCCATGGAAGAGGATGCATTTCTCTTGATGGTAAGAATAACACTGATGATGTCTTGTATGTTGAAGGTTTGAAGCATAATCTTTTGAGTGTTGGTCAAATGGTTGATAAGAAATACAATCTTCAGTTCATGGATGGTAAATGCAAAATATTGGGAAATTCTGGAAATTTGATTGCATCAAGTACACAAACAAAAGGTAATATCTTTCATTTGAATGCTGCTAGTAAAAGTTGTTTGATTTCTCAAGTTGATGAGAGTTGGTTATGGCATAGAAGAATGTGTCATGTTAACTTTGATAACATTGTCAAGATAAGTTCCACTAAGGCTGTGAGAGATCTTCCTAAGCTGATGAAACCTACTAATGCCATATGCAAAGAATGTTAGTTAGGAAAGAAAACAAGAATTTCATTTTGAAGTAAACAGAAAAATTCAAATGGATTATTAGAACTTGTGCATACTTATTTATGTGGTCCTGCTAGAACTAGAAGTTTACAAGGTTACCGATACTTCATGTTGCTTATTGATGATTATTGAAGGATGATGTGGGATACTTTCTTAAGGGAGAAATCTGAAGCTCTAGAAAATTTGAAGATCTTTAAGGCTATGGTTGAGATAGAGAATGGTTTGAATATTAAGTGTCTGAGATCAGATAGAGGTGGTGAATTCACTTTCGGTGAGTTTAATTCTTTTTGTGAAGAGCATGGAATAAAGAGATAGTTATCTACACTGTAGACCCCTCAATAGAATGGAGTTGTGGAAAGGAAGAACATAAGAGTTCTAGATGTAGCTAGAACCATGATGTTAGAAGGAAATGTGCCTCATATCTATTCGAGAGAAGTTGTGAGTGTTGTTGTGTACACACTTAACTGGGTACAAATCAAAGGTGAAACTGGTAAGAATCCTTTTGAACTATGGACTGGCCAAAAGCCTACTGTTAGATATTTCAAAATCTTTGGAAGCAAGTGTTATATCAAAAGAGATGAAAATATAGGAAAGTTTGATGCTAGGAGTGATGAAGGAATATTTCTAGGTTATGCTAATAAAAGTAAGGCCTATCGGTGTTACAACAAAAGATTGAAGAAAATGGTTGAAAGTGCAAATGTTAAGGTTGATGAAGACATACCCGCACTATCCAAAACTTGTCGATATGATTTTGATGATCAGAATGATAGTACAAGAAAAGGAAAGCAAGGTCAGACTGCAAGTCAAGTTCAAATCCTTCCAGTGAATCAAGAAAATCAAGAAGGAGAAACTGATGGAAGAAAATAAGAGAGATCAGAAGAGCTTGAAGTTGAAGAACATTCTAAGAAGACTCTGAGGTATGTGAGATTGAATCATTCAGAGAATCAAATCATAGGTGATAAGAACAAAGGTATCCAAACTAGGAGAAAAGTTGCAAAAAAATATTTTTTGATTTCAAAGACTAGGCCTAACAATGTGAATGAAGCATTCAAAGATGAGCAATGGGTTGAAGCAATGAAAGAGGAACTAAAACAAATTGAGAAGAATGATACTTGGATTCTTGTTCCCAAACCTAAGGATAAGAATGTAATTGGAACTAAATGGGTCTGTAGAAACAAACTAAATGAACAAGGTGAAGTGGTTAGAAACAAATCAAGACTAGTTTGTAAGGGATATTCTCAAATGTAAGGTATTGATTTTGAAGAAACCTTTGCCCTTGTTGCTAGAATTGAAGCTGTGAGATTGTTTCTTTCTCATGTTGTTTATAAAGACTACAAGGTTTATCAAATGGATGTCAAGTCTTCTTTTCTAAATGGTGAATTGGAAGAAGAGGTATATGTTGAGCAACCTGATGGATTCCAGTTGACTGATCAGGAAGATATGGTGTGTCGATTGAAGAAAGAATTGTATGGTCTTAAGCAAGCCCCTAGAGCATGGTATGCTCTAGATTGGATAAGTACTTGGTGAAACTTGGATTTAACAAAGGTGTTGCTGATAGTAATCTATATTTCAAGAATGATGATAAAGATTTGATTGTCGAAGTTTTTGTTAATGATATCATATTTGGAGGAGATGATATCTTGTGCATGAAGTTTTCCAATGAGATGCAGAATGAATTTGAAATTCAATGATTGGAGAGATGAAATTATTCTTGGGATTGCAAATTACTCAGTTAGATAATTTTTTTTTTATATTTCAGTCCAAGTATGTGAAGGAATTACTGAAGAAATTCGGTATGGAAGATTTAAAGCCTGTTGGTACACCCATGGTGACCAGATGCAAGTTGACAACTGATGATGATTCTCCAAAGGAAAATCAGACAAGATATAGATCAATGATTGGTGGATTGCTTTATTTGACTCAAACTAGGCCTAATATCTTGAATGTTGTATGTATTGTTGCTAGATTTAAAGTTGATCCTAAAGAATCTCATGTGACTACTGTGAAGAGAATTTTTAGATACTTGAAAGGGACAGTTGACTTTGGTCTATGGTATCCTAAAGATGATTATCTTACCTTGAGTGCCTTTACTAATGCTGATTGGGTAGGAGATGTGAATGACATGAAAAGTACTAGTGGTGGAGAATTTTTCTTTGGAAAGAAGCTAATTTCATGGTTGAGTAAGAAGCATAATGCTATTTCTTTATCTACTATAGAAGCATAATACATTGTTGCTACTAATAATTGTACTTAAGTACTGTGGATGAAATAGATGTTGAAGGATATCAAAGTTGTGTAGATGAGCCTATTGTTATATTCTATGATAACTTAAGTGCTATTAACATTTCTAAGAATTTGGTGCTACATTCAAAGACCAAGCATATATCTATCAAATTTCACTTTTTGAGAGAGAAGGTAAGTGAAAAGGAAGTCAGATTGGAGTATGTGGCTACTAGGGAGCACATTGCAGATATCTTTACAAATCCATTGCCTAAAGATACTTTTGAGTATCTTAGAGGGAAGTTAGGGATGATTAGCCCTCCTAATCAGAACTAAGTATGCATTTCTTTGCATCAAATCGTGCATTTCATGATCATATTTTGATCTGGATTGATGTTGTGGTGGTTGCTACATAGGGGGAGTAGTCTGATGTTCAGATGTTCAGAAGTTCAGATATATGGTTCAAAGCTTGTATTGAAGAGATCTTTGTCATTGATGTCAAAGGGGGAGAAGAGTAATGTGAAAAACAAACTTCTAATTATCTGGGGAGAAGATCCTTGTGGGGAGAAGAGTTTAGGAAAGAAAATTCAAAACTTAAAGGAAGAGTAAGTGTAGTTGTGTTGATGGTATTTTTCACATCATGTGTTGCCATCAATGCCAAAGGGGGAGATTGTTAGATGTTGTGGTTGTGTTGTTGATATGTGGTTGCCATTGATGTCAACACTATTATAATTGTTGCATTAGAAGCTATATATATCGAGCATATTGAGAAAATTGTAATAAGAAGTGCTACAGGTCATCAGTGGTGAAGTGAAGTTCTAGTTATCTGGGGAGAAGAGTTTAGGAAAGAAAAGTTGAAACTTAAAGGAAGAGTAAGTGTAGTTGTGTTGATGGTATTTTTCACATCATGTGTTGCCATCAATGCCAAAGGGGGAGATTGTTAGATTTTGTGGTTGTGTTGCTGATATGTGGTTGTCATTGATGTCAACACTACTAGCATTGTTGCATTAGAAGCTGTATATGTCGAAGATATTGAGAAAATTGTAATAAGAAGTGCTACAGGTCATTAGTGGTGAAGTGAAGTTCTTTTTGTCTGTGTGTTCAGTACGTTGTTGTTATGAGGTTGTGGACTAAAGGGTTTCTTGTTGAGTATGTCTAGTTCATCCATGCCGAATTTTAGAGATCTGCATGAAGAGTTGATCGAGTTAGGGTGGTTTTCATTCTGATAGTCTTTTTATCGCTTTAGTTAGTGTTCTTGATTGAAGATTATGTGATTTCAGTAAGTTCAATTGCTATGGATTCTTCTCTAGTGTTTCAACAGTAGATAAGGAAACTGAATCTTGCTTTTTACTCAACCAAGCCACCAATTTGCAACCAAGAAAGAATGCACCACCACTTGTACTTTTCTTGTCATCTACAAAACCAACCCAATCTACATCTGTATAAGCACTTAATGTAAAATCGGTATCCCTAAGATATCACAATCCATAATCTGGAGTTCCATTCAAATATCTAAATATCCTCTTAACAACAACATGTGTTTCTTTAGGGTTTTCTTGAAATCTAGCCACAAGAAAAATTGCACGCATGATATTCGGTCTAGTAGTAGTTAGATACAACAAACCTCCAATCATAGATATGTATTTTCTTTGATCAACCTTAGGTGAATCATCATCTTTACTCAATTTGCAACTAGTCACCATAGGAGTGCATACTGGTTTGGAACCATACTTTGATTGTGATATAAAGATCCCTTTCTCTATTTGATTAATTTGTAGCCCAAGAAAGAAATTCATCCCACCAAACATAGAAATTTCAAATTCTCTTTACATCTCTTCAACAAACATATTGCACATAGTTTCATTTCCTCCAAAGATAATGTAATCAACATATACAACCACTATTAAGATTTTGTGATTTTTAATATTAAAATACAAATTACTATATACCATACCTTTGTTGAAACCTTGTTGAATCAAGTACCTATCTAACCTTGCATATCAAGCTCTAGGAGCTTGCTTCAATCCATATAAATCCTTCTTCAATTTGCAAACCATATTTGGTTGATTTGACAACTAAAATCCTTTCAGTTGTTCCATGTAAACTTCTTCCTCTAACTCACCATTCAAGAATGCAGACTTAACATCCATCTAATAAACTTTGAAATATTTATGAGCAGAAAATGCTAAGAACATTATGATAGCTTCCATTCTTTGAACTAGAAAAAAAGTCTCCTAAAAATATATACCTTCTACTTGTGAGTAACCCTTACACACAAGCCTTTCTTTGTTTTTGACTAATTTTCCATTCTCATTCAACTTGTTTCTAAATACCCACTTTGATGCAATTATGTTTTTGTTTGCCGGTCTGGGGACCAATTCCCAAGTTTTATTCTTCTCAATCTGCATAAGTTCTTCTTTCATAGCTTCCATCCAATGCTCATATTTACATGCTTCACTTAGGTCTTCGGTTCAATCTCAAAAAGTAAACATAGTTTTATCTCACTAGTAGCAATAGCTCTACTTCTTGTCAGTACTCCTTTCCTTTTATCTCCAATGATTTAATTTTCTTAATTATTTTTATGCACATATTTAGGTGTCTTAGGGGACACCACCAAAGCTTCTTCTTCTTCTTCATTCCACTTCTCCTATTCTTCCACAACTTCTTCAATTCTTACACAATCAGGTTCATTAGATACATATCCATCAACTTCAATTGCATTCTTCATTGCTTCATCAACCTTGACATTTGTGATTTCCACAATCTTTCTCAGTATTTTATTAAAACATCTGTAAGCTTTTCTCTTAGTAGAATATCCAAGATAAATGCCTTCATCACTTCTAGCATCAAACTTCCCTAAATTTTCTTCATCCCATTTGATATAAAATTTGCTTCCAAACACCTTGAAATACTTAACAGTAGGAATTCTTCCACACCATAGCTCATAGGGGGTCTTAGTACTGTTAGCTCTTGATTGAACTTGATTGAAATCATGATAAACAACAGTGTGAATAGCTTCTCTCTAGAAAACTTCTGGTAAACCAACTTCAATAATTATTGATCTACCCGCTTCTTGAATTGTTTTGTTCTTTCTTTCAACAACTCCATTTTGCTAAGGAGTTCTAGGAGTAGATAACTATCTTTTTTATTCCATGAACTTCACAAACCATATTAAACTCATGGGAGGTGAATTCACCACCTTTGTCAGACCTCAAAAATTTTATTCTCAAAATCCACTTCATTTTGAACCATAGTTTTGAATGTCTTGAATCTATCTACTGCATCAGATTTCTCTCTAAGAAAAGTAACCCATGTATATCTAGAGTAGTCATCAATCAAAACCATAAAATACCTTTAACCTTGTAGAATTATAACTCTTGTAGGATCACAGAGGTCTGTATGAATCAAATCCCTTAGTCTGGTAGTAGATTGTTCCTTTGATCTAAAGTTTCTCCTTGCTTGCTTTCCAAACTGGAAATTTCTGCAAATAACATTAACATGTTTTGTAATCCTTGGTAAATTTATTACAACTTGAACTACACTAATCCTTTTCAAGTTATCAAAATTCATATAACACATTCTTTGATTCCATAACCAACTCTCATTAATTTGAGTCATAAATCAATGTCCATCAACACCCTTAAGTTGAAATATATTTCCTTCATACTTCTTTCCTGCAGCAATCCCTATTCCAGATACTTTATTGATTTCATATCTATCATCCTCAAATACAAGATTATATCCCTTACTACACATCTATCCAGCACTCAAGAGATTATGCCTTAAACCCTTAACATAGTAGACATCACCAGTATTATGTTTTCCATCAAAACTTACTAAACCTATCCCACAAATTTTAGCACTAGCATCATCTCCAAACATAACTAAGCCTCCATCATATTTTTCAAGTTTAACAAACTTACTCTTATCACTGGTCATGCGATGTGAATAGCCATTTTCAACAACCCAATAGTTCTTTTCTTGTTTAGCACGTAGGGAAAAATTTTATAGTATCTTCATCTTTCTCTTTCTCCGGAGGTCATTCTTTCACCCGTCTTTCCACTTTAGCAAAAGTAGGTTCATCTTTTATAGCCAAGAACAAGCATTCATTTTCATCAAAATCTCCATAATCACATTCTTCATCAGAAATACTAGCATCCTCATTCACATAATATGTGTAAACAAATATTTTGGCTTCCAAGGCTCTTTCTTGCACTTCTAGGGTTTTTCACCTAAAAGGAGAAAGATGGGCCAAAATGGGAAATGTCTACACTCAAGATTGAGGAAATATGAATGGAATATGTATAAATAAGTTGAAATAAATGCAAAGAACTGATAAAATAGATTGATTTTTGATGTAAAACCAATGAAATGCAAGTTGTTTGAAACACATTGTGATATGAAAAAACACCTAGAAATGAAAGTAAACTATAACATAAATGAATGAAACTGAGTGTGTGCACCTGAGAACTTGTTGGAGACTAGAAATGACTTTTGAAATGTTGTTGATGTTGAAAACTTTTCCTACTAAGACTCATTCACCATTCTGGGTGAATTAGTCCCAGATCTAGGAAACTATTTCGGAGCCTGTTTTAGACAAATGGGAATCCAAAACTGTAGAAAACACTTTTCAGGCCTAGCACTGGGACTCATTCACCACTAATGATGAATGATTCCACTTTTGAATTTTTTAAAATCCAAAAGTGGAAACAAAATCCCTTGATTTGCACTTCGGTTCCTAATAGGTGTTCCCCTCCAAAAGTCTAATTTTTGACACTGAAAGTGACTTTTTTTTATATTTTGACCTTGCAAGGAAGAAGATGACTCCAATAAGTCTTCAACCTATTCTTCAATTATTTCCAAGTCTTCAAGATACCTAAATCTGCAAACACACAAGAAGAGAAGGATAAATGTTGGATGTTAGGGCATGGGGGTTTGCCTTGGTCAAATCCTTTTTTAGGTAATTAAACCAAAATGAAGAAAAAATGCAATGAAGCATGAAACAATGGAGTTAGTACCTTGCCATGATGATTGATCTTGATTTTCAGCAACAATGGAGGAAGAATCTGCCCTTAAATGTTTGAAAAATGATCTTGAATGACTTATAATGCTAAAACCCTAGCTTGCTTGACTTGAAGTGGAAGACCAATGATGAATGAGTTGAAGTTCTTATGAATTAGGGTTTAGAAGCTTGTATTTATAGGCAATCCACCTAATTTTCCCATTAATTTGATCCCTAACGCCGACATGGAGAAAAATTAGACTCAAAACCTAATTTTTCCCACTTAAACCCCAAAAATGGCTCAAATGGGACTCATTTGCCATTAAGGATGAATGGGTCCCACCTAGATGAGACTGATTCATCCCTAATGGAGAATGGGTCCCATAGGGGCCATTCTGCTAGTTGGAATGTCGGGAAGTAAGGAAATTCGGTTTATATGATGACTTTGTTGGTTATTTCATCAAATTATGCCTCAGGATGCACAATATGGGGTCATAAGGGCCGATTAATGATGATATAAAGGTAAATTAGGGCTTGGGACACAAAATTCAATGTGAAATTGTGATTAAATACACATTACAACACTAAAATGAGGTCCACATAGCCTAGAAAGGCACAACATCCAATATGAATGTGTAAGACACATTACAACACTAGATTAAAGTCAAGATTAGTTTACAAGCCTTATAGATTAATTTGATAATGCTATTTGTAGACACTCAAAAATGACCTAGGCCTGCAAGCTTCATTTTTACCACTTTCGTCCTAGCATAATTATGACATTTAATTATGTCCTTGGTCCACATTCGACTATTGATTAAATAATTCATAATTATTTAATTAATTCATGTCCTTTATTCTTCATGATTATTAAATAAATAAATTTTATTTATTTATTAAAATGTCATTAATTGTCTAATTAAATAAATTTCTTAATTTATTTAATTTCCTTTCTCCATTAATTCTTCCCGATTATTAAATAAATGAATTTCATTTATTTATTTGATATGTCACTAATTGTCACTATTTATTTAATTATTCAGTCTTATCTTCCAAATTAAATAATTATTTTTAATTATTTAATTACTAATTTCACTTTTCTCTCATTTTAAATAAATGAAAATATTTAAAATGACTTCATTTTATTTACTTTCACTCTTTTAGTAAATAATCTGAAAAAGATTATTTACTTGTCTCACAAAATCATCATTTTGAATTAATTAAATTCAAAAAGATATTATTCTTCCAAAAATCAAGTAATCGGGCAGATTCTTGATTTTCCAAATCGAATCTTCAGTCCAAATCTTATCTTCTTGATTTTTCGAATCTCACAAATCAGGTAATCTTATCTTCTTGATTTTTTGAAAATCTTTATTTCTTTAATTAATTTCCTCATTTATTCTCCACCGTCGATCTAGTTATCTGAGACATTTTCTTGACCGTTCGATTAATGATTTTTCCCTAACCCTAATTAGGGATTCTCAGATTTAATCTGGACCTCTCATTCTAAGTCTTTCTTAAGTTTCAATCTCGTCTGTCCACTCAAAATTGTGTTTTCTATAAAAGACAATTTTGCTCATAATTTCGGGATCCTGACAACTTCATTTTCAATTTAGGCATTATAGTCATTTGGCATTAGTAGTCATTCTTTTCATTTTATCATATTGTCATAGACATAGGCATTATTCTATCAAATCCTTCAACATTTGCATAGGGCTTTGACATTACTTTAGGTTGCTCATTTGAAATCTGAGGGCCTCTTTCGATTTGCTGCAAACTAGAAGGTGTAACGAAGGTGAATCATGGAAGATGAAGATTTCTGGTAACTTCGTTCCTTTTATTTTCATTTTATTTCCCTTGTGCTTTGTTATTTCTTTGGATTTTTAATGTTATTATCTAACAATCTAACAATCTAATTTTTCATTGATACACTATTAAATATATTTTACATTTTTGAATTAATGGAAAATGGGTTCATTAAGTCTAGAGAAGTGTGAAAGTATTTTACAACACTTTACAACACCTTTACAAGACATCGTTAGATGCATTTTATTCAATTTGCAAGGGTCCAAGACCTAGTGTGGATGTGTAAAACACCTCACAACACCAAATCAAGGCCTTATTAAGTCCAATTTATCATCAATTAATCCCAAATCAAGCAAGCAAAAAGGGATACTTTTTTCGTGTCCATAGTTAGCCTCCACTTTAGTGAGAGGATGAACTTGCTTCAAACTCACACTAAAGTAGAAATTTAAGAAGGGTCCAATCATACCAATGTAGATGGTAAAGGATGAAAAAGATCAAAGGAGGTTGCACAAGCCCCTAGAATCCAAGATCCTAAGTTAAGCCAACATAAGTGAAAAAGGACACACAAAAGGTGAATGATTTGCAACAAAACAAGATACACGATCATGCAATGGCAAGAACTAGAAGGAAGATAAAAGAAAAAATAAAAAGGTGGATCAAGCTTTGACCATTTTCCATCATGTTGTGGATAAGATCTAGGTTGTTTGTCCAAAAATGCACACTCACTCTAAGGTGACGAAACTATTGGATGTCCATTGAGTGAGAAGTCCAAAGTATACTCACTCTGGGGCCACGAAAATTTTGGATGTTCGCAGGGTGAGAAATTCACAAGGTGGCTATGGGGAAAAGTCATGCCTCATAATGGGCTTCCTGCTCAACCATACTAAAGTTATACCTCCTAATAAATTTAATAAGGTGCCACAATGAAAATAATTTTTGAGCTCTATGAGGTAAGAAAAACTTTGTATGCTTGACACTCATAGACATTGTAGATGCAAGATAGTGTAAGGAATGTTCAAAGGGATTTTTCTTAGTTTGTACAAGGTCTCATCTAAGGAACATTGTGCTTAATGTCTCCACGAGAGGAAAAGTGTTGGACTCAAGCAACACTGAGAGGGGGGGTGAATCAATGTTGAGAAATTTTAACTTTTATTAATCTGTCCTTTCAAGTGCTTAAACCATTCAATCAAAAGAAAGATGCATGAACATGAAACAATAAGCCATAACACCATAACACAAGGATTTTTATGTGGAAACCCTGTTAGGGGAAAAACCATGGTGGAGGCAATCAACAATTTGAGTACTCAAAATATAGTGTATAACAAAATGGGAATGCACTTGCATTCAGGCACATTGCCTAGAGCTCACTGCTCAAAATAGGAAGGTTCACTTCCTTAAAAAATATTTAGATCACAATCAAAATATTGAACTAAGAAGATAGCATCTAAAAATACCTGGTTACAGTTTCGGTTAAGCTCATAGATCATATTCTAGACCTTCTGTCTGATTCTGCACTTCGCTCTGCTCTGCCTCAATTCGCTTCACAAAAATCCTCTTCTGCACAAATAAAATTCCCTCAACTAATCTTCTAATATTCACACACACATCAACACATATCAAACACCACACATATCATCAAAAAATGAATTTACCGATCTCATATATATATCCACTACCAAGATTTCAATTGCTCCATGCCGGCTTTAATAAAATAGAAAATATCTTTCAACTGTCGGCTCAATCCACTTTTAATATTCAATGCGTACCCATCAATTTCGGCTAATGCTATGTTGTGGCCCCAAATAAAAATGCTTGAGCATAGAAACATTTAAACAATTACTTCTTATACATCCGCGACACACTACATACATGAAGTCAGCCTTCATGAACAAATAAATAGAAAAATCATCCTGCCAGATCTCTTAACTTATACACCAATTAATGCGACATCAAAAAACTTAGCAATAAGATAACATAGATACTTAATAAACTTTCCCCAAGATCCACAACACAAAATGATAATCCGGTGAAGCATACAGATTGACATACTAGATGGATACCCTGTTCTTCATTCTCTCTTCCGGTAATACTCTATTCTTTACTTTGCCTGTTGGTATGAACACATCCTGATCTACAAAATGAAATAATGACTTATGTGGCCATCAATGACAACACTAGAAGCCATATTCCAACAATCTTCCCCTTTGGCATTGATGGAAACACTTAGTGAAAAATGACTAAGTGTCGAAACCAATATGATTATGCTGCCAGAGTTCAAAATTTCAAAACAAAACTCCCCCTTAGAATGATAAGACATTTTTCACTACTCTCTCCCCCCCTTTGGCATCAATGAAAAACATATTTTGGATCTCCCATTTTGCTAATTTAAAAATTGGATCAAAATTTGAAGAAATATAACTACTACTCGAGTCAAAAAATCTTCTTTTTACTTATCTTTCATTTCTGGAAGAAATTTCCTCCAAGCTTCTACTAAAATCCCAATGATTAAGATCAAGTTGTTGCTCTCAGATTTCTGGTTAATAATCTAGATGAGAGATTCCAGAATTGTGATTGCCTCTTCTAATTTATCTCCTTTCCTCATAACCTCAATTAATTGCTCTAGTTTTCATTCGGTTAAATCCTTCACTTTCCAAAAGGTGTCCACAAGATTGTTTATGGTGAATTGAATTTTTGTATGCTCAAACTACAACTCTTGAATCCTTTTCTTGACTGCACCATCCTAATCTTGAAACATGCTATAATCCTGACCAATCTTGTTTAGCTCAGTTTCAATCTTCTCCAACCTATCTTTGTATCTCCCAACTACATGAGGCCATTGAAGACAATAGTTGCAGATGTTATTTGTTGTATTTATGCATTACCTCAGCACATTCATTTTCCTTTTTAGTTTGGTAAGAGATAGCCTAAACTGCTCCTTCAGATGTAGAATTATCTCTCCCCCTTCCCTATCTTGAGACTCAGAGACCATGACTTCCTTAATGCATTCAATCATCTCTTCAAGAAACACATTCTGCATACTCTCCAAATCAATGCTATTATGCACAAAATAAGTACTTAGTGTGCTCTCAATCAAGTCTTGCTCATATGAGGGTCTATTAGACCATATGCTAGCAATTTTTTGCATCCCATCTTTCTCCTGAATAAGTTGTAGTATCTTTACTTTGGATAAAAAACCTTCTTCTCCACTTCATTTTTCCATTATTACATCTAGTTCAATTGACTTTAGTTCTTCCCTTAGAGTATACTCATCAGATTCCTCATCTAGTATGTCTACAATCACTTGTTCTTTACCTTTTCCTTCAATTTTTGGAGTCTTGTGTGTCGAACGAGTGTAATTAACAATATCTTGTGCTCTTTTCTTCTTCCTTTCAATCTCACTGGAAGAGGATCCAACTTCAAGTTCTCTTACCAGAATGGAAATGCTAATTGCTCAAACTACCCTAGCAATTATTTAAAGAAATTTGCATATTCTTGCTTATAGTTTTCCAAAGTATTAGAATGTTCAAAAATTTGTTTACAAACCGGTTCATTCTCTTTCCATAAAACATTGTTGATCCATGGCACACAATTCAGAAAATACATCACAAGACATATAACCAAGGTACCAAACCTGAAGGGGTAATCTGCCTCCTTTGTTAGTTGCACATTTTCCATCAATTGATCTTTTAGCAATCTACACAGGTCAAAATCATGATCCTCCATTATCATTTTATGAGAGATGTAAATAGCACTTGCTAAAGTTGCGCCTTCCCTATTTTTGATGAATATTTTGTATGAAATTCCATGTGCAATGTACCTTATTATCGGATCTTTGATCATTGAAATTATCAAAGCCCTTTGATCTCTAGTTACTCTAGTTAGGGTTTCAACTTCTTTGTTCTGAATCGACTTCCTTTTTCGGTATATCCCCACCATTACATAATCCAATTAGATTCCTAATCACCTCTTTCAAAATGAGACAAGGTTTATCTAGAGTTAGAATGTCATCATTCAATCTATTCAGGAAAAAACTAATGACTTCCGTATTATCAAAATAGGGAAATTCACTCCAAATGTCCAAACTTTTGTGTTTCACACCTTCAAGCCATTTCAATTCATCGGCCGATAACATATTTCTCACATCCCTAATCTTCTCACTAATATATTCATCTAAATTCACCATTCCTTTTATTTGCTTCATTTTCCTTTTTATCCCAAACAAGTTTCTACCGAGCACCAAATTAAGTGAGAATTCTACAAGCAACTGAAATACCTGATGAATTCGCCGCCGAATTGACTTTACTCCTTCAAAATTTTGCTGCAGATGTTCTCCTTCTATTCTTCTTCAATGCAAGGTGACAAATAAGGGTTCCAAATACCCTTTTATAACTCGTACACCTAACCTTTTTACCACATTATATGGTTTGCCCTAGGTGTCCCAGATACTCTATTTTCTTTTATAGCAAAAGAAGAATTCATCTACGGACCTTCTACTCCTTAAATTCTGCACAAGTGATCACAAATAAATTTGTAAGCTATTAGCACAACTACTAACAATTTCCTGCATTTCGGTGCTAGCTACCGATAGGGGGACAACAAATTTTCTTGAAAAACTCCCCTTAGGCCAATGGCCTAAGATCAATTTCTAGAGGAATTACCAAAAGCAGATTTTGGTGCAGGCTTATTTCCTTCATTAGACTCACTCTTCCTTACCCATGTTTTCTTAATTTGATCTCTTATTTCTTCCACAATCACTTTCCCTTTTCCTTTATCATCTTTTGGTGAAATTTTTCCTTTGTATACCAGACCTCTTATATCCGTGTTTCTATTCTTGCAGAATCTTGCAATGTGACCAAATCTATTGCAATTGTAACACACATGATTTCCTTGTTCAGACCAATCATTCCATTCATTTATTCTTGATTTGCATTGATTATAAATATGCCCAAATCTTCCATAGGTATAGCATTCTACATTCCTTCTATTGACAGAGTTGTTTGACAAATTTCTACACTTAATTGACTTATGCCCAAACTTGTTGCAATTGAAACACTTACTAGAAAATGATGAATCTCTTGATTTTATTTTACTTCTACACTGAGCAGCCATATGACTAAATTTATTGCATGAAAAACAATATCCATTAAACTTTTGTGCATTAGGTTGTCTTACCGGACGCCTTTTTGCTTTGTCCATCTAATTTCTTTGCCTAAGATTCCTTTGTCTAGATCTAGAACTTTCTCCTTTCTCATATCCAAGACCTCTCTTATCATTTGCATTGTTCTATCCTTGGGTCAGATCATCAAGCTTAACTAGACTAATCTTGAACTTCTACTTGTATTCATATGCAGTAGTTAGTTCATCTCTAAGAATAACAATCTATTTTTCAAGCTCTTCTTCATTGTCTCTGGATTGTTGCAATTCCATCTCCAACTAAATGAATTCTTTGTTAACTTTGTTGCATTCATCAGTTCTCTCTTTTAGGGTCTGGCCAAGTTTTTCTTCATTCTTCTTTCTCTCTTCAATCTCCTTAGTCATCTTCATCACCATAGATTTCATCTCATGCTTCAAAGTAGCATTGTCTCTAGCAAGCTTTTCACATTCTTCAATTATTTCCTTCAAGGTTTGATTCAAATGATCATCATCCATCCTTTTTCTCTCTTCAATAATTTTGCTTTCTTTTTTCTTTATCTGATCATAGAGATCCTTTCTCCTTTCCTTGGATTTAATAGCTTGATCCTTCAACTTCTAAATGAATTTCTCAGCATCCTTAAGATTTCCTTTCGATTCCCAAAATTTTGCCTTAGACTGATCAAGATCATCAAGAGCCACCACAAGCTACTACTGAAGACTACTAGAGTCCATTACATTGCAAGATCTACCTCACGCTATTAAACTTCTTCAAGGAACTTAGCTCTGATACCAATTGTTGGACTCAAGCAACACTAAGAGGGGGGTGAATTAGTGTTGAGCAATTTTAACTTTTATTAATCTATCCTTTCAAGTGCTTAAACCATTCAATCAAAAGAAAGATGCATGAACATGAAATAGTAATCCATAACACCATAACACAAGGATTTTTTCGTGGAAACCCTATTAGGGGAAAAACCATGGTGGAGGTCAATCCACAATTTGAGTACTCAAAATATAGTTTATAATGAAATGGGAATGAACTTACATTGAGACACACTTCCTAGAGCTCACTACTCAAAATAGGAAGGGTCACTACCTTAAAAAATATTTAGATCACAATCAAAAGATTGAACTGAGAAGATAACATCTAAAAATTCCTAGTTACAATTCTCGTTAAGCTCATAGATGAGATTCTGGACCTTCTATCTGATTTTGTACTTCGCTATGCTCTGCCTAAATTCACTTCACAAAAATCCTTTTCTGCACAAATAAAATCTTCTCAACTGACCTTCTGATATTCACACACACATCAACACACATCAAACACCACACATATCATCACAAAATGAATTTACTGATCTCATATATATATATATATATCCACTACCAAGATTTCAATCACTCCATGTTGGCTTTAATAAAATATAAAATATCATTCAACTGTCGGCTCAATCCACTTTCAATATTTGATGCGTACCCATCAAATTTGACTAATTCTATGTTGTGGCCCCAAATCAAAATGCTCAAACATAGAAAAATTTAAATAATTACTTCTTATACATCTGCAACACGCTACATACATGAAGTCGACCTTCATGAACAAATAAACAAAAAAATCATCCTGCTAGATCTCCTAACTTATACACCGATTAATGCGACATCACAAAACTTAGCAATAAGATAACATAGATACTTAACAACTTTCCCCAAGATCCACAACACAAAATAATAATCCAGTGAAGCATACAGATCAACATACTAACCAGATACCCTATTCTTCATTCTCTCTTCTGGTATGAAAAATCCTGATCTGTGGACCAAAACAATGACTTAGGTTGCCATTAATGACAACACTAGAAGCCATATGCCAACAAAAAGTGAAAATGGTCTCATCATGTTTCCAAGAGAGGACAAGTGCAATGTCTCATCTTAGGGAACATTGTGCTTAACGTCTCCTCAAATGGGCAATGTCTACACTCAAGATTGAGGAAATATGAATGGAATATGTATAAATAAGCTGAAATAAATGAAAAGAACTGATAAAATAGATTGATTGTATGCAAAACCAATGAAATGCATGTTTCTTGAAAACACATTGAGATATGCAAAAACACCTAGAAATGAAAGAAAACTGTAACATAAATGAATGAAACTGAGTGTGTGCACCTGATAACTTGTTGGAGACTGGAAATGACTTCTGAAATGTTTTCGATGCTAAAAATTTGGCCTACTCGGACTCATTCACCATTCTGGAAGAATTAGTCCCAGATCTGGGAAACTGTTCTGGAGCCTGTTTCAGACAAATGGGTATCCAAAATTGCAGAAAACACTTTTTAGGCCTAGTAGTGGGACTCATTCACCACTAATGGTGAATGATTCCACTTCTAAATTTCTATAAATCCAAAAGTGGAAATATAATACCTCGGTTTGCACTTCGGTTCCTAATAGGTGTTCGCCTCCAAAAGTCTAATTTTTGGCACTGAAAGTGACTTTTTGTTGATATTTTGACCTTGCAAGGAAGAGGATGACTCCAATAAGTCTTCAACCTATTCTTCCATTATTTCCAAGTCTTCAAGATACCTAAATCTGCAAACGCACAAGAAGAGAAAGATAAATGTTAGATATTAGGGCATGGGGGTTTGCCTTGGTCAAACCCCTTTTTAGGTAATTAAACCAAAATGAAGAAAGAATGTAATGAAGCATGAAATAATGGAGTTAGTACCTTGCAATGATGATTGATCTTGATTTTCAGTAAAAATGGAGGAAGAATCTGCTCTTAAATGTCTAAAAAATGATCTTGAATGACTTAGAATGCTAAAACCCTAGCTTGCTTGAATTGAAGTGGAAGACCAATGATGAATGAGTTGAAATTCTTATGAATTAGGGTTTAGAATCTTGTATTTATAGGAAATCCACCTAAAATGGCTCAAATGGGACTCATTCAACATCAAGGGTGAATGGGTCCCACTTGGATGGGACTGATTCACCCCTAATTGTGAATGGGTCCCACAGGGGCCATTCTGCTAGCTAGAATGTTGGGAAGTATTAGGTTTATATGATGACTTTGTTGGTTATTTCATCAAATTATGCCTTGGTATGCACAATATGGGGTCATAGGGGCCTATTAATGATGATATAAAGGTTAATTAGGGCTTGGGACACAAAATTCAATGTGAAAGTGTGATTAAATACACTTTACAACACTAAAATGAGGTCCACATAGTCTAGAAAGGTGCAACATCCAATGTGAATGTGTAAGACACATTACAATACTAGATTAAAGTGAATATTAGTTTACAAGCCTTCTAGATTAATGTGATAATGTTATTAAATATATTTTACATTGTTGAATTAAGGGAAAATGGTTTCATTAAGTCTAGAGAAGTGTGAAAGTCTTTTACAACACTTTACAACACCTTTACAAGACATCGTTAGATGCATTTTATTTAGTTTTCAAGGGTCCAAGACCTAGTGTGTATGTGTAAAAAACCTCATAGCACCAAATCAAGGCCTCATTAAGTCCAATTTATCATCAATTAATCCCAAATCAAGCAAGCAAAAAGGGATACTTTTTTTGTGTCCACAATATGCTCTGTTGATCTACTTTCCTTTATTTTCTTTGTTAAATATTTGTTTGTTCTTATTAGCTCTTTCTGGACATCTTGAAGCATAAAAACCTATTCCTCCACAACTAAAGAATTTAAAGGGTAACTTACATTCATACTTTCCAGACCCTTTCCTCATTCTTCTAACAAAGTTAGCTTCTACTTCATCAAGATTCTCTTCATCTAGATCTTCAACTCTTGTAGCATTGAAAGTAGTTTCTGATTTGGATACATTTCTCAAATTTGGATTTCTCATTTCATAAGATGTTAGAGTTTCGAATAAATGATCTTTCTTTAGTATAAGTATTGTAATCAATGAATTCCTTAATAGAAGATACCTTTTCACTATATGCATCAGGAAGAGTTCTAAGAATTTTCTTCATAATCCTCAATTCATCTATTGTAGCACCAAGTCCTCACATTCCACCTACTAGCTCATCAACTCTTTGTACATAAGATTTAATGTTCTCATCTTCTGACATATGCAGAACCTCAAACTGTGCATCCAAATTTTGTAGCTTTGCTTCTTTTACCTTTTCATCCCCTTCGTGCATCTTTTCTAGAGCATCCCAATCTTCTTTAGTAGTCTTTAGATTCTGAACTTTAATCAACTTAGAATGTGAAAGACTATTCTTCATAATGAACTTTTCCTTATTGTTTGCTTCATGCACCTTGATTTCATCAGCTATACTCAAACCATTAGCAGGAAGAGTGTAAGTATTCTTGTAAGCTTTTTCAACATCTTATCCACAGTACTCTAGGTATCCTTCCATCTGTATTTTCCAAATAGAATAATTTGTTCCATCAAACCTAGGACATTCAAAAGTGATCTTGCTCACCATCCCAGACCTTCCTTAAGTAGTTAATCTTCTCTCCAAGGAACCAAGCTCTGATACCAATTGTTGAACAAGACAACTGAGAGGGGGTGAATCGGTTGTAACAAACTTTAACCTTTAAAACATTCACCATAAATTAAACAAATCACAAATCCTTTACTCTGCTAGTATGATCAATTATTAAGTTGAAAGGAAAAAAATGAAAAGCATCACACACACAATAACACTAGATTTACGTGGAAAACCCAGTAAGGGAAAAGCAACAGTGAGGGTTAGCTCACAATATAGAGAATATCAAAATTGATTACAAAGGCTCACTACTAGAGAAGACTCATCACCAAAATAGGACTCACTATCCAACAAGGGTTAACCACCCGGAGGGCTCATTGCCACACAGATACAAAGAAGATAGAAGGGATTTGTTACACAAAGAATCAATTTGAATGAAATAGGGATTTCCACCACAACTCACTCAAACACTTGTAGACATGCATGAATGATAGAGTACACCTTTAGCTCATTACATCCAAAAACTTGCAATTACATTTCACATAGATCTACACTAGCTTGCATCACATACACATTGTTTCACATCTATCTCGCATCTATCTTGCTCTATTTCTTTGCATACCTTTCACCAATATCTCATCCTTTATTTTTACCATCTTCAACTTTCAAACATATCCAAAGTTGGCCACACACCATTTGCATTTACAAATTCAAATTAGTTCGGTGCCAAAACATTCTAGGGTGGAATTAGAATGAGGCCAACCCAAACACATGGTTCAACATGCTTCCATAAGATTCAAAAGTAGTGATAAACACAAGGTCGGACAAAACTAGTGTAAAACACATAAATCAATTAAATACACACAACCTTAACATGATCCAATCCTTTCAGATAATTTTTTTATCTTCAATACAATCATATCAGCTTAACTCCATAACCAAAAGTCATAAGACTCGAACAAGAAGAAATCCGAAGCAACTACATTTTTCCTAGACCTCAGCTAGATACACAAAAAAACATAGTTCACAACTAGTGAACATAACTCGCACTGTACAACGATCCAAAAGCCAAAAATCTAGATATAGCAACTTCCAATGACCATGAACAATATATCTAAACCACATGAACATAGGAGCAAAACTCGAAGCAAACATTGAACACCTGAAACCTTTTTTCTTTATAGTTTTCCCAATATCCTCAACATATACAACCAATAACCTTTATCCACGACAACAACGAGTTGAAAACCAGTTAACTAGTTGGCATTAATGACAACACCTTCATACTTGCAACAATTACTAATAAGAGCATGTGTTGTTCAAAGTGTCAAATCTATGGATTTTTTTTAGATCTATAGAGAACCAGAGGACAAAAACCTTTGGTCTACATGATTGAGGATGAAAACCATTTGAACTAGTGAAGTAATTTCATCTTGTAGTTGAGAAAGGAATCCATGGTTATGGATTTGACCTACATTGCATCAGGCACATTAGCAAAAAAATTTCAAGAAAATCATAGGATATTTTCAACTATATTTTCTATTGATGCAATCATTGTACTAGTGGCTATCACAATTAATGTTGTTTGTTATTTTTTCTATGTAACTAAATGTAATCTTCATACTTTGTTTTGACTTGAAGGTTTTGTAAATTTTTCTCTTATTTTATATTTGGATTATAAATATAGTATAAGCTTATTAGTTAATATTTTCACTTTGGCATCCATATTAAAATCTAAAGGTAGATTGGTAAACTTAAATATTAGGGTTTAAAAAGTGAAAGTCTAGATTTTGTTAGTTTTGTGTTAAATATTTAAATAAAAAATTATAAACCCAAAAATAATTTTACTAGACCATTACAATTGGGAGTGGGTGATCTAAGATATGAGTGTATTATTCTTAACTAGCTCAACCCATTTGAAGAAATCATTTTATTTATATATGTAATTCTTATGTCTCCATCTACTGTACACAATAACAAATGTTTCTATCCATAGAAACTTGTTAGCAACAAAGACCTTATGAAATTAGGATAACAACTAAATTATATACATTAACATCAATCAAAATAACTCATAATATTTTATATAATCAATTATTTTGACATGACAAAGAGATTTTTGAATAGGGAAGGAGGGTACTTGATCCTATGATTGATTGCCTCATCAATCACATCCCATCACATTGATAAATCACCTACAAAAAGGTACACAAGGAAATATTACTCAACTTAGTTTTATCAAAGCCATGGGAGACCCTACTTAAAATTAATTTTAATTGAATCATTATTAGATAAGAATTCAAAACATATTGATCCTCCCAAAGAGTTACAACAAGATAAAATCATGAACATATTAAATTAGATTAATTCCTAGGAATATGCCACCCAAATTTATATTGTATATCTACTTATACTTGCATAAGAATGAAATGGAGAAACTTGTTAGGATATATATTAATTATCAAAAGTTCCATTTGATCACCCTAAGGGATAAGTTACTATAATAACTATTATTGATCTTATAAACTTCATGGAGTAGAATATTTCTTGAAGCTTACTTTTTCAAGGTTGTACCACATATGAATCCATGAAGAGGACATACTTGAAACTATTTTCAGAATGCATAGGCATTATGAAATCTTGGTTATGCCATTTATCCTAATCAAAGCTCCATCTACTTCCCAAAGTTAGATGAACATTTTTTGGAAATACCTACAATGCTCTATCCTAGTATTTTTTGATGACATAATTCTCTACAACATTGGTTGGAAAAGTCATTTATATCACTTGGACAATGTTACAAATATTGGAACATAATGAAATATATGTTTAAGATGATAAAGTGTACATATGACCAATAATAAGTGGAATGTGTTGGTACATTATTTTGAAGGATGAAATTAAGTGTAAACCCACAAAAGATTCAAGAACTTGTTAATTAAATAGAAACTCATAGCTTCAAGGGTCATTAGAGATTTTAGGACTATTAAGATATTGTATAAGATTTATCTTCTATTTTTTAGGACTTGGGTGATATTCCCCTATAAAGAGTCCTTGTAGGAAGAGTTTATTTATAAAGTACATTGGAGTGATTTGTGGTGATTTTTTATACTTTTTGGTACAACATATATGTTGAACTACATGTGGTGATGTTGTGGTAGTAAATTTTAGTGCAATATACACAATTTATTTACATGCATTGATAATATGAAAGTAACTACAAATCATTTGGAATAAGAGCTCACATCTACATCTAAAATTAATGTTTTAAAAGAATAAAAAATGATACATGAGAACTTGTGATAGAGCTAGAGTTCATGATACATAATTAAATAATAGGACAATTTTATGAAAGATGGAACAAAGTATTGTTGGTGTGAATAGGGTTGTTACCTAACTAGTTCCACTATTGGGTTATTTTCACACCTTATTACTTATACTTGTTTAGGGAAATTTTGGGGAATTTTCACTTTATGTATCATATCATAAGATTAAGAAATTTTTCATATAATCTTATGTTTTCATAAGTATCACTTTGGTCTATATAATCAAGGGTCTCTCGTACATTGTACATGATAGATTTTACTTGCATTCTTTAATATTAATACAATTTATTCTTGTTGTAGTGTAGAAAAATGTACTCCTTTACATTTTCACACTTTTTTTGGGCCCTCTTAATGAAAAATGGACTTAACTATGCCTTAATAAGCCCTATTTTACATCTACAAGCCTAATAAATTATATTTTTTGAAAGGGAAAAATGAGAATAATTAATGCCAATACATAACACTTTTCCTTGAGTAATGTGTGTTCTAGGAATAGGGACCTAGGACCCATTCACCCATGGGTGAATAGATCCACCCTAGGCCTTTGAACCTAAATTTAAATTATGTTTTTGGTGGTATTTTAATGTCTCTAAATTCAGATTTTGATGTTGTCTTGTAATGTTTATTTTTTAGGAAATTAAGGATACATACCTATAAATACAAGGTTATTTCATCATTTCAAATCCTATACTTTTCAAGAAGCTAGAGTTTTCATGCAAGAATTTCCTAAAGCTAAGTTTATGATCAAAAGCATTCAAGAGCAGATTTATCAAGCATTTGTTGCAGCAATCAATATCTCAAGCATCATGTCAAGGTATTAAGCATCGTGCATGTTTTTGGAGATAACATTGTGATGTAGGTTTCAAAGATTCAAACAAGCATTCAAAGTCATATTTCAAGCATCAAGATTTGTTGCAAAAATGAAGGTGTTGTAATTGATTTCAATTGGTCAATTGGTTATCAACTAGTTTCTATTGTCATCGATGTCATGGATATAGGTTGTTGGTTGTATATGTCAAGGATATTGATAAAATTGTAATAAAGAAAGGTTGTAGGTGTTTAGTGGTTGCTCTGGGTTTTGCTTTGGATTTGATTCTATGTTTATGTGGTTTAGATATGTTGATCATGGTTGTTGGAAGCTAGTATATCCATATTTTTGGCTTCTGATTCATTGTATAGTGTGAGTTATGTTCAACATTTGTGAATTGTGGTTTTCTATGCTTCTAGCTGAGGTTTGAGAGAAATGTTGTTGGTTTAGATTTCTATTTGGTTAAGTCTTATGACTTGCAGTTCTAGAGTTAAATTGTTATGATTGTGTTGAAGATAATTTTGGTATCTGAAAGGATTTGGTCATGCTAAGAGTTGAGAGTGCTTAATTGTTCTATGTGTTTTACACTAGTTTGGATGACCTTTTGTTGAACACTACCTTCAAAGTTGATGAAGCATGTTGGGACCTACTTGGGTCCTCATCATGCATGTGTTTGGGTCACCCTCATTCTAATTCCACCCAAGGATGTTTTGGTGCTGACCTAATTTGAATTTAATGATGGATGGCCAACTTTGGATATGTTTCAAAGTTGAAGATGGTATAAATACATTATGAGTTAGTGGTGAAAGATGTACAAAGAGATAATTGCAAAGAAATAGAGCAAATAGATGTGAAACAATTGTGAATCCGTGTGTATGTGATGTGAGTGTGGTAGGTCAGTGTGAAGCCTAAATTTTGAGTTTCTGGATGCAGTGAGTTGAAGGTGGACTCTATCATTCATGCATGTCTACAAGTGGTTGAGTAAATTGTGGTGGAATTCTCTATTGCATTGAGGTTATCTTATCTTTGTAACATATCTCTTCTATCTTCTTTGTATCTCTATGGCAGTGATCCCTCAAGGTGGTTAACCCTATTGGACAGTGATTCTTGATCTGGACAATGAGTCCTTATTTTGGCAGTGAGCCTTTGTAATTAGTTTTGATATTCTCTATAGTGTGAGTTAATCCTCACCGTGGTTTTTTCCTCATTGGGTTTTCCACGTAAATATGGTGTTACTTTGTTTGTGTGATGATTTTAGTTTCTGCACTTGCACTTAATGTTTATTTAGAAGAGTTAAATATTTATGAATGATCTAAGCTTTGGTGAATGTTTTAAAGTTTAAATCTTCTACAATTGATTCACCCCCCCTCTCAATTATCTTTTCAATAATTGGTATCAGATCTTGGTTCCTTGGAAAAGAACTTAACCGCTTAAGGAAGGTCCAAGATGGCTGGTAGAATTACTCATGATTATCCAAGGTTTGATGAAACTAATTATGCTATCTGGAAAATACTGATGGAAGAATATTTGGAGTATTGTGTATATGATGTGGAGAAAGCTTACAAGAATACTTACACTCCTCTTGCTAATGGTTTGAGTAAGGTTGATGAGATCAAGGCACATGAAGTGAACAATAAGGCGAAGTACATTTTGACGGATAGTCTTGTACATTTATAGTTGATTAAAGTTCATAATCTAAATACTGCTAAGGAAGTATGGGATTCTTTGGAAAAGGCACATGAAGGAGATGAAAGGGTCAAAGAGGAAAAGTTGTAGAACTTGAAGACACAGTTTGAGATCCTACACATGTTTGAAGATGAGAATATTAAAGCTTATGTATAGAGATTGGATGAGGTAGTAGCTGGAATGTGAGGACATGGTGCTACAATAGATGAATCCAGGATTGTAAAGAAAATTCTTAGAACTCTCCTTGATGCTTAGAGCGAAAAGGTATGTGCTATTGAAGAACACATATATTACAAGACTTACACTAAAGATCAATTGTTGGGAACTCTGACATCTTATGAGATGAGAGAGTCGAATTTGAGAAATGGATCCAAATCAAAAACTAATTTTAAGGCTACAAAATCTAAAGATTCAGATGAAGAAATTCTTGATGAAGTAGAAGCTAACTTTGTGAGAAAGATGAAGAAAGGCTCCAACAAGTATGAAGGTAAGTTACCCTTTAAATTCTTTAGTTGTTGAGGAATAGGACATTATGCTTCTAGGTTTCCGGAAAGACCTAAGAGGAATAAACAAAGATATGAGAAAGAAAACAAAGGTAAGAAGATCAATAGAGCATATTATGTAAATGAGGATGCTAGTATATCTGATTAGGAATCTAATTATGGAAATCCTAATGACAATGAATGCTTGTTCTTGGCTATAAAATATGAACCTACTTCTGCTAATTCTAAAAAATAGGTGAAGGAATGCCCTCTGGAGAAGGAGAAAATTGAAGGTAATTTAATCTCTACCCTACATGCTAAACAAGAAAATAACTATTGGGTTGTTGATAGTGGTTGTTCACATCACATGACTAGTGATAAGAGTAAGTTTGTTAAACTTGAAAAATATGATGGTGGCTTAGATATGTTTGGAGATGATACTGGTGCTAAAATTTGTGGGGTAGGTTCAATAAGTTTTGATGGAAAGCATAATACTGATGATGTGTACTATGTTAAGGGTTTAAGGAATAATCTCTTGAGTGTTGGATAAATGTGTAGTAAAGGATATAATCTTGTATTTGAGGATGAAAGATGTGTGATCAGGAAAGATTCTAGAATAATGATTGTTGTAGGAAAAAAATCAGAAGGAAATATCTATCAACTTAAGGGTGCTAATGGATGATGCTTTATAACACAGATTAATGATAGTTGGTTGTGGCATCAGAGAATGTGTCATATGAATTTTGATAACTTGGCGAGGATTAGTGTAGTTTAGACCATGATAGATTTACCAATGATTACAAAGAATGTTAATGTTATTTGCAGGAATTTTTAGTTTGGAAACCAAGCAAGAAACCATTACACATCAAAGGAACAATGTACTATTGGACTACTAGATTTAATTCATACAGATCTCTATGGTCCTACAAGAGCGAGAAGTCTGCAAGGTGAAAGGTACTTTATGCTTTTGATTGATGATTATTCTAGGTATACATGGGTTACATTTCTTAGAAAGAAATCATATGCATTAGATAGATTCAAGACATTCAAATCTATGGTTGAGAATGAAGTAAATTTGAGGATAATGCTTGAGGTCTAACATAGGTGGTGAATTCACCTCCCATGAGTTTAATATGTTTTGTGAAGTGCGTGGAATTAAAAAATAGTTATCTACTCCGAGAGCTCCTTAGCAAAATGAAGTTGTTAAAAGAAAGAACATAACAATTCAAGAGGCTGCTAGATCATTGATTACTGAGGTAGGTCTACTAGAGAGAAGCTATTCATACTGCTGTTTATTTATTCAATCAAATTCAAGGAAGAGAAAATAGTACAAAGAACCCCTATGATCCATGGTGTGGAAAAATTCCTACTGTTAAGTATTTCAAGGTATTTGGAAGAAAATGTTATATCAGAAGGGATGAAGAAAATTTAGGAAAGTTTGATGCAAGAAGTGATGAAGGTATTTTTCTTGGATATTCTACTAAAAGCAAAGCTTACAAATGTTTCAATAATAGATTGAGGAAGATTGTAGAAAGCTCAAATGTCAAGGTTGATGAAGCAATGAAGAATTCAATTGATGTTGATGGATATGTATCTGATGAACTTGATTGTGTAAGGATTGAAGAAATTGTGGAAGAACAGGAGAAGGATGAGCAAGAGAAGCATAATGAAGAAGAAAAAGATGAGCTTTGGTAGTGTCCCCTAAGACACCTAGATATGTGCAAAAGAATTATTCAGAAAATTAGATCATTGGATATAAGACAAAAGGAGTATTGACAAGAAGTAGAGCTGCTACTAGTGAGATAAATCTATGTTTACTTTTTGAGATTAAACCGAAGACAGTAAGTGAAGCATGTGAAGATGAGCATTGGATGGAAGCTATGAAAGAAGAACTTATGCAAATTGAGAAGAATCAAACTTGGGAATTGGTCCCAAGACCGATAGATAAAAAAATTATTGGATCAAAGTGGGTATTCAAAAATAAGCTAAATGAGAATGGAGAAGTGGTCAGAAACAAACAAAGGATTGTGTGTAAGGGTTAATCACAAGTAGAAGGAATAGATTTTTAGGATAATTTTTCTTCGATGGCAAGAATGGAAGCTATCAGGATGTTCTTAGCATTTTTCAAAGTCTATCAGATGGATGTCAAGTCTGCATTTTTGAATGGTGAGTTAGAAGAAGAGGTCTACATGGAACAACTAGAAGGATTTCAGTTGTCAGATCAACCAAATATGGTTTTCATATTGAAGAAAGCTTTATATGGATTGAAGAAAGCTCCTAGAGCTTGGTATGCAAGATTAGATAGGTACTTGATTCAACAAGGTTTCAAGAAAGGTGCAACAGATAGTAATCTATATTTTAAAATTGAAAATGACAAAATTTGATTGTGGTTGTATATGTTGATGACATTATTTTTGGAGGAAATGAAACCATGTGTAATATTTTTGTGGAAGAAATGTAAAAATAATTTGAGATTTCTATTTTTGGAGAAATGAATTTATTTCTTGGGCTACAAATTAATCAAATAGAGAAAAAAAAAATTCACAATCTAAGTATGTGAAAGAGATGTTGAAGAAGTTTGGGATGGATGGTTCCAAATAGGTATGCATTGCTATGGTGAATGGTTGAAAATTAGGTAAATATGACGATTCACCTAAGGTTGATCAGAGCAAATATAGATCTATGATTGGTGGACTATTGTATTTGACTTCTACTAGAATGGATATTATGCATGTTGTTTGTTTTATCGCTAGATTTCAAGAAGATCCTAAGGAAACACATGTTGCTACTATTAAAAGAATATTCAAATATTTGAATGGCACTCTGTATTATGGCTTATGGTATCCTAGGGATACTGACTTTACACTAAGTGCTTATACAGATGCAGATTGGGCTAGATATGCAGATGACAAAAAAAAGTACAAGTGGTGGTGCATTTTTTCTTGGTTGCAGATTGGTGGCATGGTTGAGCAAAAAGAAAGATTTAGTTTCCCTATCTACTACTGAAGCTAAGTATATTGTTGTTGTATCTTGTACACAATTTCTACGAATGAAATAGACATTGAAAGATATCACGGTTGTGTATGATGATCCTATTTCTATCTACTGTGATAACACAAGTGCAATTAACATTTCAAAGAATCCAATGATGCACTCAAGTACAAAGAATATATCTATTAGGTATCATTTCTTGAGAAAGAAGGTTGTGGAGAATGAAGTAAAGCTTGAATATGTCTCTACAAAGGATCTGATTGCTGATATATTTACAAAGGCTCTTCCTAAAGATAATTTTGAGTATCTCCGAGAGAAGTTAGGGGTCATTTCCCCTCCTTTATTGAACTAGATGCATATGGAGATGCATCAGTCTAGTGGATCTATTGATCTATCTTTCTTCTAGATTGATGATTTGGTGGCTACCTTTTAGGGGGAGTAGGCAGATTCATGTGTTGTCATTGAAAGAGTATTTTGTTTTTAATGTCAAATGGGAAATCAATGTAAAAAATATTTTTCCTTTGTTGTTGATGTCAAAGGGGGAGATGAGAGATGAGAGATGTGAAAAAAGGATGAGATATGGTAACAAAAAAAGAGAGATTATCTACTAATGGGGAGAAACAGAAAGAAAAATCATGAGAAATGTGTTTAGAGCTAGTGTGTTGTCTTTGATGGTTTTTCACATCATGTGTTGCCATCAATGACAAAAGGGGAGACTTTTGCAAGAATGAAGGTGTTGTCATTGATGTTAACTGGTCAATTGGTTATTGACTAGTTTCTTTTGTCATTGATGTCATGGATACAGGGTATTGGTTGTATATGTCGAGGATATTGAGAAAATTGTAATAAAGAAAGGTTGTAGGTGTTTAGTGGTTGCTTCAGGTTTTTCTCTAGATTTGATTCTATGTTTGTGTGGTTTAGATATTTTGATCATGGTTGTTGGAAGCTGGTATATCCAGATTTTTGGCTTATGATTCATTGTACAGTGCGAGTTATGTTCACCAGTTGTGAACTATGGTTTTTTGTGCTTCTGGCTGAGATCCGGGAGAAATGTTGTTGGTTTGGATTTCTCTTTGGTTAAGTCTTATGACTTGCAGTTCTAGAGTTAAGTTGGTATGATCGTGTTAAATATAATTTCGGTATCTAAAAGGATTTGATTGTGCTAAGAGTTGTGTGTGCTTAATTGTTCTATCTATTTTCCACTAGTTTGGTTGACCTTGTGTTGAACACTAACTTTGAAGTTGATGAAACATGTTGGGACCTAATTGGGTCCTCATCAAGTGTGTGTTTGTGTCACCCTCATTCTAATTGCACCCTAGGATGTTTAATTGGTGCCAACTTAATTTGAATTTAATGATGGATGGCCGAATTTGGATATGTTTCAAAGTTGATGATGGTATAAATATAGGATGAGTTAGTGGTGAAAGATGTACAAATATATAAGTGCAAAGAAATAGAGAAGATAGATGTGAATCCATGTGTATATTTTATGTGAGTGTGGTAGGTGTTAGAACTATAAAATTTTGAAAATTTTATAGTTGTCTATACTCATAAATTTTTTCCAAAGAAGCCCATATCATGAGTATAAAATTGATGTAATCTACTTTGCATAATATATTCTCCCATGTTCTAGTCAGTCTTTATCATTTGGTCCCATAGAATTCACCTGATCTCGAGCATTTGAATATATAAGTCATATTGGCATGAGATGATGTAGGTCTCTTTGATCCATAAATCATTTTATAGTAACAAATATTTTTTTACTATATTGGCAAGAGGTCAGGAATGTCATGTCGATAAAATATCATTTGAGGATATACACCGGGAAGATGCAGATCACCATCTCAAATAAAAAATAGGTTCTATTGGCGAGACAGGCTTTAGCGGAGAGAGATAAGGTCATACCGAGTGAAGTTCCATCGACAAGAAAACCGTCATGTATTAGCGGTCAGAAATAAAGAAACATACTGATAGGATTGGCTTGGGATCTCGTTGATAAAGAACAAAGGAAATATCTCAGAAAGATATATATCTTTGGAGTAAGCTCAGGATTGTCTACCCGACCTACTAAGTCACAACGATAGGTTTGCATTGGTAGGAGTTATAGCGATATACTTGAGACCGAAGGAGTAATTCTCAAGGAGACTCATAATGTCGGTGAAACTGCATGACATCTTAGCGATATGTGATCTCTTGCTAGCGAAGATATGAGTGAATCAAATTAACTATCGGGAAGACTCAGAGTGTCGGGGAAACTACAAGATGTCTTAGCGGGTTTTTAATGAACATTGGTTGAAGCCCAAGTAAAAGGGTCGCCCAAGATTTGAAAATGTCTTGCCGACAAAGATTACATGATGTGATAGTGAGAATTTTGGAAAAACCTGCTACACTCGTGTTTTAGCTAAAAACATTAATGGTGCCATAGAGCATAAGTGATTTCATGAATCAAGGAGAAGTCAATTGAAAATATTATTGTGGAATTGATAGCGGAGGAAGCAGAGGCGTGAACGAAGAACTGGGGCATTGTTTCAGCTCAAAGATTTCGAGCAAAATACAATAAGTTTTTTGTACCTTAATCTCTGCAATTTTGAAGAATGGAAGTCACCAGTTCAAGAAAATAAAAGGGTAGAAAACATGGGGAAAGTAGTCAGCCTAAAGGGAAAAAACATAAAATCAAAATTGAGCCAGAGGGCACTAAGCGAAAACTAAGTCAAGATCTTATCGACCAATTACCTGGCTCTGGACCTAAAGCCAGATGATCTGCACAACTTAGGGCAGAAGTGGATAAATTAGATGACAAATGTAAGCTCATAGGAGATATTTGGACTCCAATAAGAGGTTATGAACTATTTATTTTTCATTACTATCGAAGGAATCGTTTTGAACCAGTATGTAACCCATGGAAGCTTAATCTGGGGAAGCTATTTTTCCCTAATGTATTTGTCAATGTAGAATTGGTGAGATTGTTGGCCGCCCATTATAATTCAAAACTCAAATCTATCTGTGACCCATCTGGGAAACCATTGATACACATATTAGAAGATGCAATAGGCGAAGTCTTTAAGTTGGAAGGGGTATGTAAGGAAAAGATCATATATGAAGAATTAGAAAATGAATTCAGGAGGATGGACACAATTTATAAAGGTTGGAGGTTGCCATTGCACAAAACTAGACATGGTGGCAAACCAATTCCGCTAGAAGATAGTGAAGGACCCCCATTCCATGTTGATCTTTTTGAGCCCTATATGAAGTACACTTATTTCTCGGTAGGCCAAGTATTGGGAATGGAAGTCCCTGAGTATATGACAATTGTGCCCATGATAATTTCAGTAGATATACATTATCACAACTCTAGACCTTTTGATTACGCCTCATACATTTTTAAAGGGCTTGATTTTGGGTTGATGGCAGTAAAAGATGGAGCCCCTATCTTACATCTTAGGCATTATTCACTGTTGATACACATAGTGTTATATTTTGGACAAGAGTTAGGGTTGTGGCCTGAGGAGATGAGAATTTCACAATTTGACAAGGAAGGAATGTTATTACTTGTTCAATTATGGACCGCTGTTTGGGATAACAGGTTTGCTAATTCTTGTTTCGTACACTTTGAGGAGTATTTGTAAAGCCATTATACAAATTTTATAATCATCCATGTGCTTATTCTTTATCCAATGAGATAAAGAGGTTTCTCAGGCCTAAGGACTTCAATGGGCCTATTAGTCACAATTGGGGGGATTGGTACTGTTTGGAGGATGCTACCATGATTAGGGTTTATGGATTTGAGGATGCCCCATTCATTTTTCCTAAAATAGTTCTGGATAGGATTGCATACTTGGAAATTGTTAGGCAAATGGATTTTTCTAGTGTTATGAATTTGAGTTCTTTTGGAAAGTAGGCCTTTATGCCCAGTACACTATGCTTCGGTGATTTTATTGTATTAGTGAAGGAAGGGTACAACTTGATTCTTGATAAGTTGCTGCAATACAACATGAAAAGAGGACCACCGAGAAAGAATTTTGATCCAGAAGGATATATCAATTCTGCTAAAAAAAAGATAAACTTTGGAGGGTATCAACATGTGCCCTATCAATTTGATGATATGATCAGGAACTTGGAAGCAAAAGACGCAGAAATGGTGGTTGAAGAATATAATCAAGGGTTGCAAGATACAGAGTTGTTGTCTTCTGGGTAAGAGACATCTAGGAATAATGTGCCACAAGGTCTACTTAATAAGATGTTCAGATTGAGAACTCAAGAATACACATAACCTACCAAGGAATTGAGTACTGAAGAGAGTTTAGATACAGATGCAAGGAAAATGGAGTACAATTCATTTGTAGCAGATAATGAATTTGTGAATTCTCCAGAATTTAAGGCATTTTTGTACAAACAAAAAGGAAAAGAAATAAGAGAAATGGTTGACAATATCACACCAGGTAATGAAGAACAATTACTAAATGATCTAAAGTTGAGTGTGGAAAGCGAAATGGTGGGTATGACCCCTAAAAAGGGAAGAAAAATGTTAGAAAGTGCTAGTGTTATGATTTTTCCGGGGTTCGATCTTAATTCTACATTAGTTTTTGACAGTTTCCTAAAGAATAGTAATGCTACACACAAGCTCAGCTTGGAAAAAGGTGACATAAGTGTATGCAGGGTCAAAATACAATCCAGATGAAGGGTCATTCATGATTTGGGCCTTGTATCTACCTCACAGAAAGTCAATTGTTATTGATACTGAGAAGGAATTTGGGCATGTTATGAATCTAAAGTTTGGGGAGGTTGATCCTGTGGCAACAATAGAGATTGGGATCAACATAGAAAAACTGAACAAAGCCCAAATACAGATGTTGATCAAGGAAAAAGAAATTTACAAAATGAATAATGAGAGAATGATGAGAGAAAATGACCACCTAAAAGATTTGTTAGGAGTTACAATAGGATCAACCAAGCTTCTCACCCATGGTGAAATTTCACAAGCAAAAGATCATTGGGAAGGATCAAGTGCATATTCTCAAGGGAAATATGATGCACTTGTAGCAGTAATCAAGAAAAGACAAGCCAGTCTAACAACTTGGTTGAATAAGCTCTGGGGAATAAACTCACATAATTTTGCTGCATTATGAGAACATGAGAGAATGTATGGTAGGATTCTAGAGAAGCTCCAGGAAATAAACCAAAGGGATGCTCCTAATAATGTGGCAATTGAGGCTAGAAATCATCTTATGAGAAAGCATAGAGACTTCCTTGAAGAATTGCAAGGGGGCAGAAGGATTAATGAATGATGCTAAATGGGGATTGACTCCATTCTTTGATGATAGAGGAAGATTAAAAGAAATGACTAAGTGGAAGGATGAAAGTGAATCAATATTGCAAGAAATTTTGAAAACAGCTACCACAAAAGATACAACACTGGATGAAGCATGCAAATAGAATGAAAAGATGGTGAAAATGGAGATCAAAATTTGGGATGCATTGGGAGATGCAGATACACATGAGCACCAGGACTACTTGGATCACTTGTCAAAGTTTCATTTATGGCTTAATAGAGCCTAATTACCTATTTTAATTTATTATTGTTTTAACATAAGACATTTCTGAAAGGACGTGTCCTTTCAAGAAGTTGATGTATAAATATCCATTTTTGGTAGCAAAAGGGATATAGTGAATAGGAAAAGGATACAGTAGATTAAAATGTTGATAATCATGAGACTATGATGCATGTTTCAAACTTGGAGATATCAATGAAAATCATTTGATGTGGTGGCATATTTCTAGTATTAGTTGTTTGTTGTGTTAATTGATAGTATTACTGAAGTTGTCTCCAAGGTTGATGTTTTCTAGTTATTTAAATTGATATAAAAAGTGTATATTTAATTTACTAGTGCACACTTGTTGTATCTGTATGGTTTGATTAATTGGTTCTTTCAAGGAAAGATTAAATCCTTTTAGTCAATCATAGTAATTAGGGAATCTCATTTGGATCATTAAGAAGAACTTGGTAATCATTTTCTTGCATGTTTATAAAAGTTGTAAACTCAAATTTATATGCAAAATAATTAGAGTATCTGCCAGAAAGAAGTTACTCATTTTAGATCTTTCATCTAACTTTGTACACCCAGTAAGGCACTAGTCTCTATCACTCCACTGTTTAGTTTTGTTCATTTCATACATCTGTTAACTGAACATATTAGATGTAGCCTTGCTATTGCTTATACAATCTATACCAAAATAAAACTCATTTATCCACTCCCATTTTCCATTGTGGGTAAATTAATTGGAATAAACATAATTCAAGTCTGCCACATCCATATAGGTGTACCCGCCTAAGTCTAGCAGCACCTGAAGAGAAGAAGGTCTAAACCATTTGGCCTTGTTCGTTACCATGAAACATATCAAGAGGTTGGAAACCTCTTGAGGCATTTTTCCTGTGTTTTTGAGAGCTAATAGTAGGTTAGTGTGAAGCCTAAATGTTGAGTTTCCGGATGCAGTATGTTGAAGGTGGACTCTATCATTCGTGCATGTTTGCAAGTGGTTGAGTAAATTGTGATGGAATTATCTATTTCATTGAGATTGTCTTCTATCTGTAGCATATCTCTTCTATCTTCTTTGTATCTCTGTGGAAGTGAGCCCTCCAGGTGGTTAACCCTATTGGACAACAAGTCTTTGTTTTGGCAGTGAACCTTTTTCCTTAGGTAGTGAGCGTTTGTAATCAATTTTGATATTCTCTATAGTGTGAGTTAATCCTCACCATGGTTTTTCCCTCATTGGGTTTTTGTAAGGAAATTTGGGGAGCGCATCTAGTGAAAACTCCATACAGTAGTGCCATCGGTAACTTTCATTTTGATTAGGTTACCTCAAAGACATGTTCAACTATGTCCTAAAGCAGAAACAGACACAGTTATTTCCCACATTGATCCTTCTGAGAAAAACATATGTGAATTCAACAACAATCAACAACACAGATGAAAGATAAAACAAAAAACCAGAACACAAAGATTTACGTGGGGAAAATCCTTTCAGATAAAAAACCCCACACTCCAAAGATCGAGCCATTGTATTATTCAGCAACAAATCGGTTACAATACAATTTCAGGCTCTTAGCCTTTTCAGAGATTACATCTTGTTCATCTGGATACAACTGGTAGCAAACGCCCCTAGAGAGATCAGGAGAGATTCCAGCATAACATTGCCTTTCTCTTCCTCTGCTTCGACCTCATTGCTTTGGCCTTTCGGCTAGCCACTCAGTCCTCACTCTATCGTTCTCTCTCTCTAGCTCTTAGCTCTTCAGCTCCTTGGCTTATCAGCCTGCTCCTTCAGAACTCCAATACATTCACTTTTGCATCTGTTCACAAGAGGCTCTATGAAGTTTTTCTTTTCTAACTGTCAGATCAGATCAACTGAATCATCCAGCCCAACATCCTTTGATGTTTCCATTTCCTCGTGCTTTTGTTTTCCAACTTCCACACATAAATAGTTCAACAAATGGTTCACATCTTGCTTTCCCTGATTGGTCCAAATCACACCACATAGGATAGTCTTCACTCGGTCAAGGGCATTCAACCTGTGTCGCATGTCGGTGAGACACTAACCGTGTCTCCCTGATGCCACAAATCCCATATCATCTTTGTCACCAAAATTCTTCACTATCAGCAAGATGTTACACCGAGTCCAGAAAGCTATCACTCAGACTTCATCATGTCGCCAAGACATCACTCCGATAATCACAAGTTTCATCGACATCAGTATTCTCATCGGCGAGACAATCGCCATGATGAGACATCATACCGATGTTCCAAAGTCATAGTGATGTGAGCAATAGTCAGCAAGACAACCATCTTTCACTGAGACATCTCTTTGAGCCTTCATGTTATATTGAACACCGAGCAGTCACAAAGAGTCATTGCTTTCGCTAAGAGGTCATACTGACATCAGAATTCCCATCGGCAAGACAAACACACTTCGCTAAGACATCTCACCGATGCCTTCAAGTTACACCGCTGTGCTCAACAGTCGGCAAGACATTTGTCTTTCGTTGAGACCTTACATAGAGCACACCAAGTATTACCGAGTCGGCAAGACTTTTTGTCTTCGCCAAGAGCTTTCACTGATGCGCTCATGTCTTACCAAGTTGGCAAGACATTTGACCTTCGCTAAGAGGTTACAGCAAGCTTCATTAAGTTACCCTGAAATCTTCTATCGGCCAAACATTCTATATTCGCTAAGACTTCATACCAAATTCCTTGTGTTTCTCCAATGATTCCATTCGCTAGGAGTCTCACCGAAAACACCCGATCACATGTTGCTTTGTCGGCCAGACATACCATTGTCGCCAAGAGGTCATAGCAGATCCCTTTTGTTACCCAGATGACTCAGCTGTCGGTGAGACATTTCCTTGTTGCCAAGACTTCACGTCGAAGTCTTCAGGTTGCCCCGAGCTCACTTTTCACCAGGAGTCATGCCAAACACATCCCACACCATCGGTGAGACAAACGCCTGTCGCCAAGACTTCATAGTGAATCCTTCAAGTCATACCAATGACTCCATTCATTGAGACATCTCCTGGTTGCCAAGACTACATGCCGATAGGAGCAAGTCATGCTGATTTCCACATCGGCCAGATAGACCAAAGGTCATGTCGATATCGGCAAGACTTCCTATCGTTGCCAAGACTTCTTCCTGAGAGTTCAAGTCACTCCGAACCTTCTTATCGGTGAGACTTCTCCCGGTCGCCATGACTTCCTGCCGAATCCTTTTGTTATCCCGAAGACTCCAAGTCACCATGAGTCTCCCCGAAGCCTGATAACAAACCCTTCTATCATCGAGACATTTCCACTCTGCAAAGGGTTACAGCGAATGCACCAAGTCATAGTGATAGGTCCATTCGGCAAGACAAAAGCAAAGTCACAGCGACATGAGAAAAACACAAGATTACTGAACTATCAGTCGGCCAGACACCATGAATGTCACAGCGACCATGCTTTCTCAGAGGATTCAGCCTATGAGATTGAGGCACATTTTCCAACAGTTTTCCACATGAATCTAGTGGTACTGTGTTTGTGTGTTGATTTCAGTTTTTACACTTGCACTTAATGTTTAATCATTTTAGCAGAGTTAAATATTTGTGATTGATCTAAGTTTTGGTGAATGTTTTAAAGTTTAAATATGCTACAATTGATTCACTCTTCCTCTCAGTTATCTTTTTCAACAAGATCCACATCCATTGAATTCATTTCCTGCAAGATAAAGATCAGCATTTCAAATTTCCAAGGGTTTATTCAAGGGTTTTGTGAGTTGTAACATAGCTTGTTCATTCATCATTCTTCTTTGTATTTCATTATTTCAATTCAAGGTTTAATCACCCAAACGGGGTTTGACCAAGAAAAACTTGTTGTAAGAATGAAGAAAGAAATGAAGGTGTTGTCATTAATGTCAACTGGTCAACTGGTTATGTAGTTGTTGTTGGTTGTATATGTTGAGGATATTGAGAAAATTGTATTAAAGGAAGTCTATAGGTATTCATTTGTTTCTCCAAGTAATGATTTGATATTTTCCCCTATTTTCATGCAGTTAAGATATGTTGGTCATGGTTGTTGAAGGTTGATATATCCAAAATTTTGGTTGTTTGTTTGTTGTGAAGTTCAAGTTGTGTTCACCAATTGTGAACTATATTTTTTTCTGTGTTTTGGTTGAGGTCCAGGAGAAAAGTTGTTGGTTCAGATTTCTCTTTGATGAAGTCTTTTGACTTGCAATTCTAGAGTTAATATGTTCTGATTACATTGAAGATATTTTTGGTTTCTTGAAGTTTTCAAGCTTAATTTTTCTATGTGTTTTACACTAGTTTTTTTGACCTTTTGTTAAGAACTATCTTCAAAGTTGATGAAGTGTCTTGGATCTATTTTGGGTCCCAGTGAAGTGTGTGTTTGGGTTGCCCTCATTCTAATTCCACCCTAGGATATTTTGGCACCAACCTAATTTGAATTTAAAGTTGGATGGCTGGCATTGATCTTTTTCAAGGTTAGAGATAGTATAAATACAAGGTGAACTAGTAATGGAAAATATACAAGAGAAAAGAAGTAAGATAAGTGAAAGAGTAGACGTGACTTTTATGCTATCCAAAAAGTGTGTGTGATTTGTGTGTGGGAGATAAATGCAAAGCTTAATGCTGAGTTTCTAAATGCAGTGAGAAGAAGGTGAACTCTATCATTCATGCATGTTGATCAAGTGACTTTGGTGGAATCCTTTGTTGCATTGGGATTTTAGTCTCTTTGTAACAAGTCTTATTTATCTTCTTTTTATCTCTGTGGTAGTGAGCCCTTCGGGTTGGAGCCTTGTTGGATAGTGAGTCCTTTTTTTAGGCATTGAACCTTATCTCAAGCAGTGAGCCTTATCTCAGGTAGTGAGCCTTATCTCAAGTAGTGAGCCTTGTTTCAGGAAGTGAGCCTTTTTATAATTGATTTTGGTATTCTCTATAGTGTGGTTTAATCCTCATTATGGTTTTTCCCTTATTGTGTTTTCCACGTAAATCTAGTGTTATTGTGTTTATGTGTTAGATTTGAGTTTTTGCATTAGCATTTAATGATTAATCACTTAAGTAGTTTTAAGTGTAAGTTCCCGTGATTGAATTAAAGGTTAAAATATGTGACAAATGATTCACCCCCCCTCTCATTTTTCCTATTCAATAATTGGTCTCAAAGCTTAGTTCCTTGGTGAAGAGTTTAACTACTTGAGGAAGGTTCGGGATGGCTAGCAAAATGGTCTTTGATTATTCGAGGTTTGAAGGAACTAATTATGGTATCTAGAAAGTATTGATGGAAGAATATCTAGAGTATTGTGGATATGATCTAGAGAAAGCTTACAAGAATCCTTACACTCCTCCTACTAATGGTCCAAGTACACCTGAAGAGATTAGAGCACATGAAGCAAAAAATAAGGTAAAGTTCATTTTGAAGAATAGTCTTGTACATTTTGAGTTGATTAAGGTTTGAAATTTGAAGATAGCTAAGGAATTATGGGATGCTTTAGAAAGAGCACATGATGGTGATGAAAGAGTTAAAGAGGCGAAATTACAGAATTTGGAAACACAGTTTGATCTTTTACATATGTTCAAAGATGAAAATGTTAAAGCTTATGTATAAATATTGGATGAGGTAGTGGCTAGAATGCGATCACTTGGCACCACTATAGATGAAACTAGGATTGTAAAGAAGATTCTCAGAACTCTTCTTGATGCTTATAGTGCGAAGTTGAGTGCTATTGATCAAATGATAGAGTATAAGACTTCTACTAAGGATCTGCTATTAGGATTTTTGACATCTTATGAGATGAGGAAGCCGAGTCTAAGAAATGGAGGATAATTAGAGACTGCCTTTAAATCTACAAAAGCTGAAGATCTGGATGAAGAGAATTTTGATGAAATAGAAGCTAACTTTGTAAGAAGAATGAGAAAAGGCTTTGGTAAGTATGAAGATAAGTTTCCCTTTAAATGATTTAGTTGTGGAGAAATAGGTCATTATGCTACAAGATGTCTAGAAAGATCTAAAAGAAATAAACAAAGATATGAGAAATAAAAGAAAGGAAAGAAGATTAATAGAGCTTACTATGTGAATGAGAATGCTAGTATTTCTGATGAAGATTAAGAATATGAAGATCCAAATGAAAATGAATGCTTGTTCTTGGTGATTAAGGATGAACCTACTTCTAATAATTTAGAAAAAATAGATAAAGGAAAGTCCTTCAAAGAAGAAGGAGAAAAATGAAGGTGTGGTTATCTCTGCCCTGCATGCTAAACAAGAAAAGAATTTTTTGGTAGTTGATAGTGGTTGTTCATGCCACATGATTGGTGATAAGATTAATTTTTTTTAACTTGAGAAATATGATGGAGGCTTGGTTATGTTTGGAGATGATACTGGTGCTAAAATATATGGGATAGGTTCAGTAAGTTTTGATAGCAAGCATCATACTGACGATGTTTACTATGTTAATGGTTTAAGACATAATATGTTGAGCGTTGATCAGATGTGCAGAAAAAGATATGATCTTGTGTTTAAGGATGAGAAATGTGAGATCTGGAAAGGATCCATAACATTGATTGCTACATGAAAGAAGTCTTAAGGGAATACCTATCAACTTAAGGGTATTGATGTACAATGCTTTATGACTCAGATAAATGACAGTTGGTTATGGCATAGGAGAATGTGTCACATGAATTTTTATAACTTGGAAAGGATTAGTGTTGTTCGGTCCATAAAAAATTTACCAAGAATTACAAAGCTTGTTAAAGCTATTTGCAAAAAAGTCAGTTTGGGAAGCAATCAAGAAATCATTATAGATCAAAGGAACAATGTACTACTGGACTACTAGATTTAGTTCATACAGATCTTTGCGGTCCTATGAGAGTGCAGAGTCTACTTGGTGAAAGGTACTTTATGCTTTTAATTGATGATTATTCTAGATATACATGGGTTACATTTCTTAGACATAAATTGATGCAGGAGCATCCCAGGTTTCAAGAAATCTTGCATCAACCAAAAATATTTGCATTCATATTTTATTGCATTTCAGTAGTTAACTATCATGACGCAGTCTCAGTATTTCTTACCACATTATACCACATTGTAACATCAGAGCTTGTGGAGCAGGATATATGATCTTCATTACAACATCTACATCATATCTATAATTCAAGTGTTTTGGAGATCCCAGTATAACGATATCACTAACAAAATATCAGTTGTAATTGGACAGAGAGCATTCACAGACCAGTCTTGGCTTTTCAAGTGTGTAGACCTACCCCGTGACTTGCAGAGCTTAGGAAACCATTTTGTAAGGATGCACATTCATCGAGGAACCTTCATTCTAATCTGCATCATGTTTATCCAAGGATCAAAGGAGAATCATATGTTTTGGCTGACCTTCACACATTTCATCAACTTTGGGGTTTGAGACCTCTTGAGGCCGACGTGGACCTTTTTCGGAGCTGGGAATTGATATATATAATTATTGTGTAGTTGCATTAGGTGGTAGTGATGGATTGATAGAGAAGTAGGAGGATATAGGGAATAAGGGCTTCGACCTGCATTGTTTTTCTAGGCTTAGCGCCATATCATTATGTAATCTATAAGCCAGAAGGCAGGGCATGTTGCCTGTGAATAATTTATCATTATCTATATATCCATGTGGAATTTTTATTCTAATTATTTGAGTTTCTGTTGTGTTTACTCTTGCTACAAGGTTGGACAGTCCTATTCTTGGACCTTCCATCCTTGACCGCACCAAGTGGTATCAGAGAGAGTTGTAGACCTTGGGAGAGGAGAATGAAGTAAGGCATTCTGTAAGATCTTTGTGTGGACAGATCACCGACTTGAGGCAGCCTATTTGTGTTTGTCAACCGATTGTCGACTATGAGGTAGTTGCAACCCTATAGCCAGATTGCCAACTTGAGACAGTTGCACCAAATCCTAAGAAGAGATGCCATCGAGGAGAATTCATACTATTATTAATTTTCCTGGAAATATGGATGAAATTATGAAAATGGTGTGAACAATGAAAGTGAGATTGGATGTTGTTAAAGAAGACAGAAGAAAATGCTTAAAACCTAGACCTAATGATGAAAGTGATGATGATGAGGTTCAATCTACAGACCTAACTGAAGAAACCACAAAAGAGGAAGAATCATATCAGATGAAGATGTTTAAGGCTATTGTGAAAATAGGAAAGTGACCTAGAATGGATATATCAGACTATACCGATAACCTAAACCTTGAGGAGTTGATTGATTGGATAAATGACATTGAAGAATACTTTGAATATGAAGAACCTGAAGACTCGGAGAGAGTGAGATTTGCAAAGACTAAACTAAAAGGGCATGATGCAATATGGTGGAAGGAAGTTCAATTGGAGAGAAATAGAAAAGGTAAAGAAAAGATTGTGAAATGGGATAAAATGGTGACAAAATTGAAGAACTAGTTTATACCTATGGACTATGAGTTGGAGTTGCTGAAGAGATTGAAGAACCTATGAATGAAGGAAAAGGATGTGAAAGAAGACACTGAGGAATTTCATGAGATCATCATCAAGATTGGACATAGTGAAGCAAGCAAGGAGAAAGTGGCAAGATATATCAATGGGCTGAGGATGAACATTCAAGAAGATTTGTGTCTAGTAAGGATGAATTCAGTAGAGGAAGCATATCAATTTGAATTAAAGGAGGAGAAAAAGCTAAAAAAAGGCATGAAAAGAGGCAGATAGGAAGAGGAGGTAGATTTCATAAAGGAAGGTCACATTCCAGAGTAGAAAAACCATATGTGGAGAAAAAAAAGGATAGAGATTCATATTGCAAGGAAGAGAGGGATTCCAATTCATACCATAAGGGGAGAGATGAGAAAAATTCTTACTACCACAACAGAGGAGGATACAATTCTTACTGCAATGATGGATACTGGAGAGATGAGAAAGGATATGACAAGAGAACTTTCAGAGGAACCTGTTTTAAGTGCAAAGGAGAAGGAGATAGAGCATTTGAATGTCACCAGGAAAGCAATAAGATTGAAAATCATGCAAGAAACAGATATGTGGAGGAAGAACTAGTGGAATCACTGAGTCCCAAAGGAAGTATTGAAAAGGGGGAATTGTTTTTCATGAGGAGAGCATTGTTCTAGGAGAGAGAAGTACCTAAGGAAGCACCGCAGAGGAAAATTTTATTCCAAGCTAGATGCAAAGCAAGAGGTAAGTGTTGCAAAGTTATCATTGATAGTGGTAGCACATATAACCCAGTTTTTGAGGAAATGGTGACAAAGTTGAATTTGGAAAGAAGAAAACACTCAAAGCCTTATAGGATAGCCTTGATTCAAGATGAGCACAAGATACTAGTAAGTGAGCAATGTCTAGTAAAATTTCATATAGGATCATATCATGATGAAGTACTATGTGATATTATGTTGATGGATGTATGTCATATGTTGTTGGGTAGAACGTGGAAGCATGATAATAAATCTATACATGATGGGAGAAAGAATACCTATACCATAACATCCAATGGAAATAGAATCACCTTGACACTTTTGGAAGATGAGCCTGAAAGTGAAGTATGTGGTACAACTAGAATCAATTTGGTAGATGGAAGGAAATTTCCAAATGGATTGAGACATGAAAACATGTTTTTTTCTTTGATTCCAAGGAAGTTTAGAGCCCTAGATGTAGAGAGAATCACTGCAAGAGAAGAAGAATCACCAGAGAAGGAAGTCACTGAATTATTGACAGAATACCAAGATGTTGTATTAGAGAATGTGCCTGATGGATTACCACCAATCTAGAGTATTAGTCATCATATAGATCTTATTCTAGGAGCTAGTTTTCCAAACAAAGTTTCACACTAGATGCAACCAATAGAGAATGTGGAGCTAAATAGAAAAATACAAGAACTGCCGAAGAAGGGATTGATCAGAGAAAGTATGATCCCATGTGCGGTACCAACTATACTTGCACCTAAGAAAGATGGAGAATGGAGGATGTGTATAGATTCAAGAGTTATCAATAAGATCACAGTGAATTATAGATTCCCATTGCCTAGGATGGATGACATCATGGATAGTTTGAGTGGAGCAAAGTATTTCACCAAGATAGACCTAAAGAGTAGATACCATTAGTTCAGGATCAGATAGGGAGATGAATGGAAGATTGCTTTTAAGACAAATGAGGGATTGCATGAGTGGTTGGTCATGCCATTTGGACTAACTAATGCACCTAGTACATTTATGAGGTTGATGAATGAAGTCTTGAGGAAATTCTTGGGCAAGTTTGTCATTGTTTACCTGGATGATATTATGATTTTCAGTAAGACTAAAAAAGAACATTTGGAGCATATCAAAAAAGTATTTCAGAGGCTAAGAGAAGAGAAGTTGTTTATAAACATCAAGAAGTGTAGTTTCATGAAGGAAGAACTAGTATATTTGGGTTTTGTGATATCTATGGAAGGATTGAAGATGGACCCTAAGAAGGTTAGATCAATAGTTGAATGTCCTACACCTATGAACGTTGGAGAAGTAAGATCATTTCATGGACTATGAAATTTTTACCGAAAGTTCATGAGAAATTTTAGTAGTATTTGCACACCTATGAAAAAGACAATGAGGGGTGACCGAAATGAATTCAAGTGGATATCAGGAGCACATAGGAGTTTTGAGTTGTTAAAGAAAAAGGTGACATAATAACCTATGTTAGCACTACCAAACTTTGATAAGGTATTCCAAGTAGATTGTGATGCTAGTGGAAGTGCAATAGGAGATATGTTAAGTCAGGAAGGGAGACTAGTAGCCTACTTCAGTGAAAAATTGAATGATGCTAGGAGAAGATATTCAGTTTATGACTAGGAATTCTATGCAATAATACAAGCCTTGAAGAAGTGGAGACATTACATGTTACCTAAGGAATTTGTGTTGTATACGGATCATCAAGCTTTGTAATATTTGAATTGTCAAGGGAAGTTGAACCAGAGACATATGAGATGGGTAGAATTATTGTAGAGTTATACATTTGTGTTGAAGCACTGGAGTGGAAATTCAAACAAGGTTGCAGATGCATTGAGCAGGAGAAGACGTTTGTTGATAGAGATGAGAATTGAAGTATTAGGTTTTGAAGAACTGAAGCATATGTATGAGGATGGCATTAATTTTGCTGAGGCATGGAAGGCTTGCATGGAACCTATAGAGATAGATAGAAGCAAATGGTTGGATTATTTCATTCAAGAAGGTATGTTATTCAAGAACAATCAATTATGTATCCCTAGAAGTTTGATGAGAGAGAATTTGATCAAGGAAAAGCATTGCAAAGGATTAGTAGGATATTTTGGAATTGATAAGACCGTAACATTGGTGCGTGAGAACTATTTTTAGCCACAGTTGTATAAGGATGTTAGGAAATATGCTCAAAGTTGTAGCATTTGTCAAGTTGCAAAAGGAAATGGTCAGAACACTGGAATGTATACACCATTGATAGTACCAAAGAGACCATAGGAAGACATTAGCATGGATTTTGTGTTGGGATTACCTAAGACACCGAGAGGATTTGACTCTATATTTGTGGTTGTGGATAGATTTTCTAAGATGGAACATTTCATACCTTGTAAGAAAACCAATGATGCAATACATGTTGCAGACCTATTTTTCAAGGATATTTTGAGATTACTTGGACTACCAAAGAGTATAGTCAGATAGAGACACTAAATTCATTAGATATTTCTAGAAAACATTGTGGAAGAAGATGAAGACAAATTTGAAATATAGTTCAACATTTCACCCATAAACATATGGACAAATAAAAGTGGTAAATAGGAGTTTTGGGAACTTGTTGAGGTGTTTGACTGAAGGAAAAGTATGAAATTGGGACTTAATACTACGGAAAGTATAATCTACATACAATAATTTAGTAAAATGAAGCATAGGGAAGACACCATTTGAAATTGTGACAAGACAACAACCCAAGGGAGTAGCAAAATTAACAGATATCAGTATGGAGAATAAAAGGATTGTGGAGGCAGAATAATTTGTAGGATTTATGGAACCAATACACACTCAAGTTAAGGAGCATCTAGAGAAGATGAACAATACCTACAAGGAGAAAGAAGATGAGAAGAGAAGACATAAGGAGTTTGCAGTAGGAGAGGAAGTGATTATATATCTGAGAAAAGAGAGATTTCTAGTTGGGACATATAATAAGTTGAAGATGAAGAAGTTTTGACCTTGTAAGATCATTAGGAAGTTTGACTATGGAAATGCATATGAAGTGGAACTACTAGAGGAATTTGGCATATCACCTATATTCAACATTGTAGAATTATACCAGTATAATGAAGGAGAGTCATCAGAGGAAAGAGAAGTTGGTTTTCTAGACCAGATAGCACATCATCTAAAGGAAACTGAGGAAATTTTAGACAACAGAGTTGGACGTATTACCAAAGGAAGGCAATACAAGGAATATTTAGTCAGATGGAAAGGAAGACCGAAGGAAGATTCATCATGGATTTCTCAGGCTGAGGTGGACTGCATTGGTTTTCCTCTAGCCCCAGGAAAGTGAGAGGCTTACTTTTCTTCAACCTCGGGTGTCTGATGTAGGAGCATCTCAAGTTTCAAGAAATCTTGCATCAACCAAAAATATTTGCATTCATGTTTTCTTGCATTTCAGTAGTTAACTATTAGGACCCAGTCTCAGTATTTCATTCTGCATTATACCACATTGTAACATAAAAGCTCATGGAGTAGGATATATGATATTCATTGCAACATCTACATCATATCCATAATTCAAGTGTTTTGGATATCCCAGTACAAAGATATTGCTAACATAATATCAGCTGTAATTGGATAGAGAGCATTCACAAACTAGTCTTGGATTTTTAAGTGTACAGACCTATCTTGTGACTTGTAGATCTTAGGAAACCATTTCATAAGGATGCACATTCATCAAGGAACCTTCATTCTAATCCGCATCATGTTTATCCAAGGATCAAAGGAGAATCATATGTTTTGGCCTACCTTCACATTTTTCATCAACTTTGGGGTTTGATACCTCTTGAGGCCGAAGTGAACCTTTTCTGGAGCTGGGAATTGATATATATATAAGAATTGTGTAGTTGCATTAGGGGGAAGTGATGGAGTGATAGAGAAGTAGGAGGATATAGGGAATAAAGGCTTTGACCCTGTTGATGGCGATTTTGGAACCACAACAATGCAAACAAAATATTGCTATTTTGCTTCTCCTGAAAGAGAAAGGCAACACATGGATGCCTTAGCTCCCAAGGTCTTTGTAGTTGGGTCTTAACTGTGCTGATGTTACTCAGTGGTCAATGCAGTAGTAATATTCAAGGGGCCTACTAGTGTTGAGCTTCTGGATTGTTCTAATATCAAGCATGAAATAAAACCTACTCTAACAGGGGTTTTTAAAGAAATATAAAAAGATAAGTTAGAGTTTTGAAACAGAAAAGAACAATATTTCATCCAACGTTAACCAGATTTGTTCAATTCAAGGAATTTTTAAACCAAAACTGTAGAACAAAGTAAACTTGTGATTGATACACAACCTCTTTCATTTAAAGTGCTCATTCGCATAACAAATTTTTTTATTACCACTTAAATAAAAAACAAAATAATATTTCATTCCTTGAAGACTTCACAAATCAAATGATCAATTTAAGGAAAATATCATTCTGGAACACAACATGAAGGGGATTAAATTATGATTACTTCTACTGTTAGTAAAATAGATAAGCAATATTTACAAAGCTGGCACAGTCACCAGTGTACAGAAAATTTGAGGCTCCAAATTGTTTCCAACTACACTAAGAGAACTTAGAAAATACATTACAATCGGTACTAAAATCTAACTGCTAAACAAGAAGACAAGAGAAGCTCTCATTACTCAGAATCGAGATGCAACTCTATCTCCTTCTGTTAACTCACTAACTCCTAATAGTTCTAACTCTAAACAGTTCTCAGTCTAAAATTTCTCTAACCTTAGAAGTTCTAATCTAGAAGTGCTAATACAAAAAGTTCTAACCTCAAAAACTCTAACCTTTAATAAGAGGCAAGAATTCCTTATATACAAAATGTACCAATAGGAATGTGTTGTCCCCTGCACTAGGGTTTACAAAATATCTGCAGATAGGAGAGTCAGTCTTAGATCTTTCTGAGGAAAGTCAAAACTACATTTAAAGCAGAACCTCACTGTCTAGGTTGGTCGTGGCTTGAACTCAGGAGAAGCCTCTTGATCCTTTTTTGCAGCCGCAACATTTATTCTTTGTCTTTGTGTCCACCTTGAACTCTGCCAGGGTCGCCTTGAATGCTCCAGGGCACTTTACCATTAACTCTGATCAACCTCCATCAGTGGTCACTACAACTGTCTCTATGCGTCACAACTTCTTCTCCTCAACTTCCTTTCTATTCTGGACTTATCAGAGTCAGGGAGACATTACCCTGAATTTCTCTTCTCTTATCAAGCCCATTCTTGTTATCGGTGAGACTCCTGAATGTCAGCTAGACCTCCTAGCGCATACCTTTCCTCTCCTCGAAGGGACATCCCGTCGACGTGACCTCCTTCCTTCGCTAAGACCACATGGTGAAGCTTTTGTTTTCTTTTGGAGTCTCCCCGACATCCTCCTTATCCTCTGGGCTGAGGCTCCTCTTGATTCGGTGTGATTTTCATAGTTGTTGAGACTTCCCAGCGAGAGTCTAAATCTTCCTCGAAAACCCTCGGGGAACCTTTGTCGGTGAGACTTATGGAGACTCCCCCTCGTTTCCTTCGGAGTCTTACCAACACCTTGTTTCGGTGAGACATCCACCTTTTGGCTAGACCTCTGGGCGATGCTATGCTACTTTATCGATATGCGGACCCTCCCCCGTCGGCAAGACTCCCAGCGTTCGGTGAGAGCACAAACCGAAGGGAACAACTCACGCCAAAGTGTTAGACCCCCTTTTTTGCTTAGTCAGTGTGACTTCGTAAACTCGCCAAAACATCTTGGCGGGGATAACACCTTATGCTGAAGGGATCACCTCTTGATAGCGGTCGATGAGACATGGAGACTTTTCCAAGACCCTATGCCGATGAAGATGACTCTCACTGAAGTGTTTTCTGGTGGTGGGGTAGTTGGTGAAACTTTAGAGATTCGCCAAGACATCGCGGTGAAGAGAGAACATCTGCCGACAGTGTATGCCTTTTTCCGCCAGTTGGTGAGACCCGAAGATCTCACCGAGACATCTCTCCGAAGGAAACCCCTCATGCCGATCGGAAATTCATGTCGCCGAGATGATGACCCATGTCTTGCCGATGGATCCTGCATATGATTTCTAATCACTATGACATCTCTGGGGTCCTGCCGATAGGCAACATAAACATAGATTTGAACCAAACGAACCATAGGTTGGGGAGACCGTGATAACCCTATGCCAATAAGATGCACAATTGGGAGTATTATGATTCTTTGGATTTCAAACAGTCAGAGCCAAGCCACCAGTTGGTAAGAATCTAGAAAAGTCTTGCCGACTTTTGCCTTAACTGATTTTTATGACCAACTGGACTGGGGAATGCATTCCAGCTGAGCTCCCTTGGAAAATATCATCATGTGTAGGGTTTAATCCTGCATTCAAAGAAAACCACAGTAAAGATCACACCAATAGAAGTTATTTAATAAAAATCATCATTAAAACGAATCTTGTGTCAGTAGGGTGTTGTTAAATTTTCAAACAAAATGATCATACAAATAATTCAGGTTTCAGGCCGACCCACGAAATCCAAGCCAGGGAGGAATTTTAGAGAATTCTAAGCTAGGTTGATTCCAGCAGAATAAGCATGAAAACATCCATTAGAAACTTAATCCGATCATTATCAATCAAGGAACAACATGTTAGATCTCAAAATAGCATCAATTATTCATAAAATGCATCATCATTTGTTAACTAGCCCTACTACTCCATACCTCCTCACATTTTACTAGATTCTAGGGAAATCCGCACGGGACGGATTTCTGCGAAGGAGAAGACATTCTGGAAAACCTAAAAAGAACAGGGAACAACAGATTTCAGGAAAATCCAGGGGAGAAGGAAATCCGTGAAAATCCGGTTCACACGGATTTCTGCGAAGATCGAAAATCCTGAACGACAACGGTTAGCCGGAGTTCGAGCGAGATCCAAGAAAATCCAGATGAGAAAGAAATCCGCGAAGAAGGAGACATCGCTCGGAATCCAACTGAGGTAGAACCAAACCTTGACAAAACCAGAAGAACCACTAAGGGGAAAGCAAGTAACCAAAAGCAAAAAGAAACCAGAAAGAGAAAAGGGGGACCCATTTTGATCCAAATCAAAGTGGGGTGGTTATGCAAGGCATAAGAGACCCGCATTGTATTTTTGGGCTTAGCACCATATCATTTTGTAATCTGTAAGTCGAAATGTAGGGCATGTTGCCTGTGAATAATTGATCATTATCTATATATCCACGTGGGATTGTTATTCCAATTCTTTGAGTTTTTGTTGTGTTTAATCTTGCTGCAAGGTTGGACAGTCCTATTCCTGGGCCCTCCATCCTTGATTGCACCAAAAATCAGATGCATTAGATAGATTCAAGGCATTCAAGGTTATGGTTGAAAATGAAGTGAATTTGAAGATAAAATGCTTAAGATATGACAGAGGTGGAGAATTCACCTCCCATGAGTTAATATGTTTTGTGAAGTGCATGGAATAAAGAGATAGCTATCTGCTTTGAGAACTCCTCAACAAAATGGAGTTGTTGAAAGGAAAAATAGAATAGTTCAAGAGGTTGGTAGATCAATGATCACTAAAGCTAGTTTACCAAAAAATTACTGGAAAGAAGATATTCATACTGTTGTTTATGTGTTCAATCAAGTTCAGGCAAGAGAAAAAAATGCAAATACTCCCTATGAGCTATGACACGGAAGAATTCCTACAGTTAAATATTTTAAGGTGTTTGGAAGCAAATGTTATATTAGAAAAGATGAGGAAACTTTGGGTAAGTTTGATGGAAGAAGTGATGAAGGAATATTTCTTGTATATTCTACTAAAAGAAAGGCATACAAATGTTTCAATAAAAGACCGAGAAAGATTGTAGAGATCTCGAATGTAAAGGTTGATGAGACAATGAATAATTCTATTGATATTGATGGATATGTGTCTGATGAACATGATTGTGGAAGAATAGAAGAAATTGTGGAAGAATAGGATAAGGATGAGTAGAAGAAGCATGATGAAACAAAAGAAGATGCTCTGGTGATGTCCCTTAGGACACCAAAATATGTACAGAGGAACCATTCAAAAAATTAGATTATTGGAGACAAGAGAAAAGGCGTGTTAACCAAAAGCATTAGAGTTGCTACTGAAGTAAATTTGTGTTTAATTTTTGAGACTGAGCCGAAGATAGTAAGTGAATCCTATAAAGATGAACATTGGAAGGAAGAAATGAAAGAATAAATTTTGTAGATTGAGAAGAATTAGACTTGGGAATTGGTCCCAAGACTGCAGACAAAAATATCATTGATCAAAATGGGTATTTAGAAATAAGTTTAATGAGAATGGAGAAGTTTTCAGAAACAAAGCGAGGCTTGTGTGTAAAGGTTACTCACAAGTAGAAGGCATAGATTTTCAGGAGCCTTTTTCCCCTGTAGCAAGAATTGAAGCTATAAGGATGTTCTTGGAATTTATTGGTTATAAATATTTTGAAGTCTATCAGATGGATGTCAAGTCAAAATTTCTAAATGGTGAGATGGAAGAAGTTTACATGGAACAACCAGAAGGATTTCAGTTAACAAATCAATCGAATATGGTGTGCAAATTGGAGAAAGCTTTTTATGGGTTGAAGCAAGCTACTAGAGCTTGGTATGCAAGGTTAGATAGGCATTTGATTTAGAAAGGATTTAACAAAATTATGACTGCCAATAATTTGTACTTTAAGATTTGTTACCTTATAATTTTTCCCTACTCCATGAAATTCATACATCAACTTATAAATGGCATAGTCCTACTTAGGTGGTGTTTTATGTAGTTGTTCGAGCTCGGGCAGTGTTTTATATAGTTCACTGAACCCCCCTCCTTTCCACATGAGCTTGTTTTATATCACGTATCTATGTTCTCTATTTGGGTGGTGTTTTATGTAGTTGTTCAAACTTTCCTTTACTTCCTATGTGATGATTAGTATTGAAGCGACATTTTGACTTGGTAGTCAAACTCGGGTGCACTTTTATGTAGTTCAATGAACTCTCTGCCTCGTTGCTTATAGAAATTTGATTTTAAATTTTGAAGGGTGTTTGCAGTGAAATCAATAGAGTAATAACCACAACGTGTCATGGAGCAATTAAAGATATTAAATAATCATCTACTCTCATGTTTTTCCGTGAAGTTTTAAGAATTGTTTTAAGTTCTAGACAAACATTGTTGGAAACACAAGGGTAGACAACTGAGAGGGGGGGTGAATCATTTGTCACATAAATTATTCAGATTAAACTTATTCTTAGATCTGATAAATAAACATGAAAGCATAAACCATCACCACATCAAAAACACACATAACACCAAGATTTTTTACGTGGAAACCCTGTTAGGGGAAAAACCATGGTGGAGGTTAATCCACAAGATTATACTCTATTAAAAGTATAAAAGTATTATAAATGGAGAACACACATGCATTCAGGCACACTACTGAGAGCTCACTACTCAAATAAAAAAGGCTTATTGTGCAAAGGAAGACTCACTGTCTTACAGAAAAATTTGGATTACATCCAAAAGATTTTGAACTAAGAAAATAACATATGTTAATGCCTGATTATAGTTTCGATTAAGCACATAAACATCTACTCACTCTTCTTCACACTCTACTTCTACCTTCGAAAGATTAGAACATTATTCGCACACAACACACAACATACTTTGCACACCATGCCTTCAATTGGTATAAAAAATTGATCAGATATATCCACAACCAGGGATAACATCAACTACATGTCGGCTCAACAAAATATAAAATGTGTACAAACTGTAAGAACAAATCAATAAACAATTATCAATGCATACCAAACAATGTCAGCCAAAACATAGTAAGGACCCAAAACAACATGTCTTGAACATGAAACACCTTAAAAAATTATGCCTCGAAGATCCACAACACACTACAATCACCTTGTCGGCCATGATCATGAAAAACATGAACTCACAAAAGAAAATCACCAATCACAAACACAAAGATCAATGTGGACCAACAACATAGATAGATCATGATCTAGAAACATCCACAAGCATCATGAATCACCATAGAAGCATCCACACCAACTTAGATTACTAGAATCACATTATCTTCTTTCAGGAACACCAATTAAAGCAACATAACAACTATCAGAACACAAATACTCATAACTCAATCAAATCTTCATGCAAACATCTGAAACTTCATGTGGATAAACTAGATGTAATTTTCAACAAACCCTTTGATCCACAACCTCTTATCATCAATATATTAAGCTAGCCACCATGTTGAACTTCATTGTACCACCAACAACTTGTAACTTATTTTATTACAATTTTCTCAATATCCTCGACATATACAACCTTAAAGACATTAATACCAATAGTGTTGACATAAATGACAACTACAAATCAGCAATATCCAACAATCTCCCCCTTTGTCATTGATGGCAACACATGATGTGAAAAACACCATCAACGTAACTTTCTCTTAGCACTTTCTCCCCCTTTGATTTTGACTCTTTTCTCCTTAACTCTTTCACAGTTTTTCACATGACTCTTCTCCCCCTTTGAAATCAAAGACAAAGATACACAATATCTTTCTCCACACAAGCTATGAACCACATTTTTGAATATCTGACTACTCCCCCTAAGTAGCAGCCACCATAACATCAATCTGGATCACAAGATATGACTATGAAATGCACTGAATGATGCAAGTCAATGCATCTTAATTCTGATTAGGAGGGGTAATCACCCCTAGCTTCCCTCTGAGATACTCAAAATTATCCTTAGGTAAGGGCTTGGTAAATATATCTACAATATGTTCCTTAGTGGGCACATACTCCAATCCAACTTCCTTTTCACTCACCTTCTCTCTCAAAAAGTGAAACTTGATAGATATATGCTTGGTTTTTGAATGCAACACTAGATTCTTAGAAATGTTAATTGCACTTGAATTATCATAGAATATAGCAATAGTTTCATTATACACAACTTTGATATCTTTCAACATCTGCTTCATCTACAATACTTGAGTACAATTGTTAGCAACAACAATGTATTTTTCCTCTACAGTAGATAAAGAAATGGCATTCTACTTCTTACTTAACCATGAAATTAGCTTCTTTCCCAAGAAAAATGCACCACGACTAGTACTCTTTCTGTCATTCACATCTCCTACCCAATCAACATCAGTAAAAGCACTCAAAGTAAGGTCATCTTATTTAGGATACCATAGGCCAAAATCAACTGTCCCCTTCAAGTACCTAAAAATCCTCTTCACAACTGTCACATGAGATTCCTTAGTCTCAGCTTGAAATCTTGCAACAATGCATAGAACATTCATGATATCAGGTTTAGTTTGAGTCAAATAGAGAAATCCACCAGTCATGGATCTGTATCTAGTCTGATTTCTTTTAGGAGAATCATCATCTTGTGTTAACTTACATCTAGTCACCATAGGTGTACCAACTGGCTTTGAATCTTCGATACCAAACTTCTTTAGCAATTCTTTCACATACTTGGGCTGAGATATAAAGATCACTCTATCTAGCTGAGTAATTTGCAATCCAAAAAAGAATTTTATTTCTCCAATCATAGAAATCTCAAACTCACTTTGCATCTCATTAGAAAACTTCATGCACAAACTATCATCTCCTCCAAAAATTATATCATCAACAAAGACTTCAACAATCAAAACTTTATCATGATCAATCTTGAAATACAAATTACTATTAGCAGTACCTTTATTAAATCCAAGCTTCAACAAATACTTGTTCAATCTGGCATACCATGCTCTTGGGGGTTGCTTAAGTCCATATAATGCTTTCTTCAACTGACAAACCATATCTCCCTAATCAGTCAATTGAAATCCATCAAGTTCCTCAATATACACTTCTTCGTCTAGTTCACCATTTAGAAATGTTGACTTGACATCCATCTGATAAACCTTGATTTTTTTGTAAGTAGCATAAGCAAGAAATAGTCTCACAACTTCAATCCTAGCAACAGGAGAAAAAGTTTCTTCAAAGTCAATTCCTTCCATATGAGAATATCCTTTACACACAAGTCTTGCTTTGTTTCTAACAACTTCACCTTGCTCATTCATTTTGTTCTGAAAGACCCATTTAGTTCCAATTACATTTTTTTCCTTAGGTCTAGGAACAAGAATCCATGTATCATTCTTCTCAATTTGTTGTAGTTCTTCTTTCATTGCTTCCACCAAATGTTCATCTCTGCATGCTTCATTGACACTATTACGATCAGTCTTTGAGATCAAACAATATTATTCTACAATTCTTCTCCTAGTTTGAACACATTTGTTCTTATCACCAATAATCTAATCTTCTGAATGATTTAGTCTTACATACCTTGGATTCTTAGGGTTTTCTTGAACTTTAGGCTCGGGTGATCTCACTTTTGCACTTTCACTAGTTCCTTCCTCTTGATTTTCCTGATTCACCGAAATGATTTGAACTTGATTTGGAGTCTGAAATTTCTTTCCTTTATCTGAACTATCATTTTGATCGTCTGAATCATATCCATAGGTTCTAGATGGTCTAACTGTGTCTTCATCAACCTTGACATTAGCACTTTCAATTACTTTCCTCAATCTCTTATTATAGCACTGGTAGGCTTTACTTTTAGTAGAATAACCAAGAAAGATTCCTTCATCACTTCAAGCATCAAACTTTCCTATATCTTGATCTATTTTTTATATAGCATTTACTCCCAATGATTTTGAAGTATCTAACAATAGTCTTATGACCATACCATAACTCATAAGGAGTCTTAAAGGTATCACCCTTGACATGTACCTAGTTGAGAGTGTAAACGGAAGTACTCATAGCTTCTCTCCAATAGATATGCAGAACAATTTCCTTCAAACATCATAGTCCTAGTAGCTTCTTGAATTGTCTTGTTCTTCCTTTCCACAACTCCATTTTGTTGAGGGGTCCGTGGGGAAGATAATTGTCTATTTATCCCATGCTTTTCACAAAAATAATTAAACTCACTAGAAGTGAATTCACCACCTTTATCTGATCTCATAAATTTAATCTTTAGACCTGTCTTTGTCTCAACCGTAGCCTTAAGAATCTTGAATTTATCTAGAGCTTCATATTTTTCCCTTAAGGAAGTAACCCACATCAATCTAGAATAATCATCAATAAGTAACATGAAATACCTGTCTCCTTGTAAACTTCTAACTCTAGAAGGACCACATAGGTTAGTATGCACAAGCTCCAACACTTCATTTGAACAATGTTGTTTGCTCCAGAATGAAACTCTAGTTTTCTTCCCTAACTAGCATTCCTTGCATATAGTATCAGTAGGTTTTATCAACTTAGGAAGATCTCTCACTACTTGAGTAGAACTTATCTTGATAATAGTATCAAATTTTACATGACACATTCTCCTATGCCACAACCAACTTTCATCAACTTGAGCAATCAAAAAAAAATTACCAGTAGAATTTAGGTGTAAGATATTGCATTTTTTTTGTACCAAATGCAATCACATTTCCAGAACTCCCCAATATTCTACACTTTCCATTCTTGAATTGAAGATTGTATCCCTTGTCAACCATTTTTCCAACACTTAAGAGATTATGCTTTAAACCTTCCACATATAGAACATCATCAGTATTATGCTTACCATCAAGAGAAATGGATCCTCTGCCATGGATTACACCAACTTTGTCATCACCAAATCTTAAAACACCATCATACTTTTCCAAGCTCACAAATTTACTTTTGTCACCTGTCATGTGATGACAGAATCCACTGTCAATCACCCATTCATCTTTTTCTTCAACTCTGGTAGCTAGAGCTTTCTCCACATTTGTGTAACTAGCAGATTTAGTAGGTATTGGATCATTTTCCTTGATAGCAATAAACACCCATTCATCCTCACTTAAATTCCCTTTATTAGATTCATCATCTGTCACACTTTCTTTGGAATCTAGGCTTCTTAGGTCTTGGCTTAGGAACTCTTTCTGGACACCTTGAGGAAAAATGACCTATCTTATTACAAGAAAAACATTTAAGAGAAAATTTCCCTTTATACTTACCTTCTCCTCTAACTACCCTCTTGACAATAAGTGCTTCAAGCTCATCTAGTTTTCTCTCTTCTTCTTCAATCTCTCTCATTTCCTGCTCATACTTGGACATTTTTCTAGAGGAACTTTCTGTTGGATCATATCTCTGCTTATCTTTTCTAGAGATAGTATCTTTGAATGCAGATTCTATCTTAGGAAGAGATTCACCAAACTCACTTAACTCAAAATAAGTAAGCTTACCAAACAACATGTATCTGGTTACATTTATCACATTTTGGATCTCCTCAATAGCAGTAGCTTTGTGTTTGTATGCATCAGGCAAGGATTTGAGCACTTTAGCAACAATCTATGATTCTTCCAATGTTCCACCAGCACATCTAATACTACACACAAGTTCATTCACTCTCTGCATAAAAGAAGTGATGTTCTCATCTTCACCCATTCTCAACATTTCATATTTCCCTTTCAAGCTTTGCAACTTAGCAATCTTCACATGGGTATCACCTTCATACAAAGTTTCCAAATTTTTCTAGATCTCATAAGTAGTCTTCAGCTCCATTACATTTTTCATCTTGGAATCAGTCAAAGCACTCAACAATGCTTCCTTAGCCTTGATATTGTACTTGACTTCCTTAATCTCACTTGCAGTAGAAGGACCATTCTGTGTGATGATATACCTATTCTTTGTAATTGTCTAGCAAGGTTCACCAATGCATCTCAGATGACACTCCATTCAAGTCTTCCATAGAGAATAATTCATTCCATCAAACCTCGGACTATCCTTCTTATATGTCACCATCTCAGATCACCTCAAGCTATTAAACTTCTTTTGAGGAACTTGCTTTGATACCAATTGTTGGCAACACAAGGGAAGACAATTGAGAGGGGGGGTGAATCAGTTGTCACATAAATTATATAGATTAAAGTTATTCTTAGATTTGATAAATAAGAATTAAAGCATAAACCATCACCACATCAAAAACACACATAACACCAAGATTTTTATGTCCAGAAACCCTGTTAGGGGAAAAATCACAATGGAGGTTAATCCACAATATTATACTTTGTTAAAAGTATAAAAGTATTATACATGGGGAATGCACATGCATTCAGACACACTGCTTAGAGCTCACTGCTCAAATACAAAAGGATTATTACCCAAAGGAAGACTCACTATATTACAGAAACATTTAGATTACATCCGAAAGATTTTGAACTGAGAAAATAGCATCTACTAATGCCTTATTATAGTTCTGGTTAAGCACATAAACATCTGCTCACTCTTCTTCACACTTTACTTCTTCCTTTGAAAGATTAGAACATTATACGTAGACAACAAAAAACATACTTCACACACCATGCCGTCAAATGGTATAAACAATCGATCATATATATCCGCAACTAGAGATAACATCAACTACATGTCGGCTCAACAAAATATAAAATGTGTACAAACTGTTGGCCCAAATCAATAAACAATTATCAATGCATACCAAAAAATGTCTACCAAAACATAGTAAGGACCCAAAAAAACATGTCTCAAACATGAAACACATTAAAAAATTATGCCTCAAAGATCCACAACATGCTACAATCACCCTATTAGCCATGATCATGAAAAACATGAAATCACAAAATAAAATCACCAATCATGAACATAACGATCAATGTGGACCAAAAAATAGATAGAGCATGATCTAGAAACATCCAAAAGCATCATGAATCACCAAAGAACCATCCACAACAACTCATATTACTAGAATCACATCATCTTCTTTCAGGAACACCAACTGAAGCAACAGAGCAACTGTCAGAACACAGATCCTCATAACTCAATCAAATCTTCATGCAAACCTCTAAAACTTCATGTGGATAAACTAGATGTAATTGTCAACAAACCCTTTGATCCACAACCTCTTATCATCAACATACTGAGCTAGACACCATGCTGAACTTCACTACACCACCGATAACCTACAACTTGTTTTATTACAATTTTCTCAATATTCTCAACATATATAGCCTTAAAGACATTAATTCCAATAGTGTTGAGATCAATGACAACCACATATCGGCAATATCCAACAATTCTCCTGGTGACAAGTTTTTTCGAGGATGAGTTGGGAGAGGAGTGAAATTTTAGCTGTAGGTTCACCATTGAAGGTATTTATAGTACTTGCTTGTTTCATCTTATTTTCCTAGAATATTTATGTCTGCATTTCAGAAGGTTATCTATTGTTGAGCTATAAACTCTCATTCATGGTGAGGGTTAAATATCCAGGTTATGAATATGTGTTTGGACTAACCTACGAGGGCCTAGAAATCAGAGATATTTGTCTAGGGCCTATGAGTTTAGATGAAATAAGAAGTAAATTCAGTAAACCAAATCCGCCACCCATCACTAAACACATAATTGATAGTGGATTGATTGAGACTGCCACATTTCCTTTAGTAGTGCAATGCCCTAAACTCATCCTACAATGCATTATGCACTATAATTCTCAAACACGAGAGGTTAGGATAGAGGATAATTGACTAGTTCTGAAAGTCCAGAGGTCCACCTTTGTGTCTTGTCTGAGAATCCCAGAAAAGGGTGAGTATAATTCTTTATCCTCAATAGGTTCTTCTACATGTCTTCATACTAGATATATGCCATTGCTAGCACTAGACCTTGCCCTAGATTAAGACCAAGTGATTTACCTCTAGAGAAAGTTCTCATTTATAATTATTTTGATAAGTTGCAGCTTCATAATATCTTTCAGTATTTCAGGAGAGTGACTAATACTTTTACTATGAGAATGATTGGGGAGTTGTAGGGACATCCTGCAATGTGGTTATCACCTGAAGTAATACAATTTATGGATTTCTATGGCAGTCATTTCATTTAATTTTAGAGATTCTCCTATATAAGGGTTGGTGGATATGTAGGATTCTCAATCAAATTACCTAAATACCCTGAAGATAAATGGGTGCTCATTGAAGTAAGTAGGCAGTTGGCCAATGTAAACAAGTTGTGCCAAGGTAGGAAAAGGTTGACAGTTTTCTTTCCCTTTGGTTTTGGTGCTTATAGTTGTCAATCTATGTTTGATGCCCTAAATATTGAAAAAGAATTGTCCAAGTATAATATGCTCTCATATGAGGAATGAGTTCCTTTTGATTTAAAGGATTATATCAAGAATAATTTGAAACTAAGTCCTAATTTCTTGCATTGGCCTAGCCTTGAGGATTTTTGGGTTGACTATTTTGATGAGTATGAATTCAAGAAAAGGAGTTGGATGAGGCTGTTAGTGGAACATATTATCATCTATGATTTGAAATGGGATCTACAGGGCATTGTGGAAGATGGGTCTAACATGGTAGACCTAGTCTATATTGAACTAATAGAAAACTGACCTATCCCTTCCATGGACTAGAGCGGTAGAGAGAAAGAGACTATTGAGGCAAGGACTACCAATGTATTGACTAGAACACAAGAGTGGGTGACCAAGAAAAGAACAAAATAGTCTCATCCTCACACCAAGTCTAAAGAGTTAGGACCCACCGATGGAACTTCTCAAGCTTCTGCAAGTGGGCAATCGACTAGTGATATTTCCCAATCATTACCATTGGGGGCTCAAGGATATGGTGGTGATGATCCACCAGAAAAAAAAATGTGTTTTTACAAACATGTGGGGAAGATATCTTTAACTTGCCTGTTTTAGAAAAAGAGAATGAAGGAGATGAGGAAGAGGAGAGTTTGGAAACCCTAAATATCAATTTCTCTCCCTCTCAGGATGAATCACCTATCAAAGAAGTAGGTACATCTTTGAAGGCATAAGAAATTTCATCCATAGAGAACACCCCTCTAGTTACTAGGACATTATTCAAATCTCTAGGTTTTAAGACAACCAAGGTCTCGGTGACTCCAACCTGGTTGGAGGACTCTTTGTTAAGAAAAATAAAGGCTATACAACCTAGTTTACCTAAGTAGGATATGGTAGAACAATTGTTACAGAGAACTTCAGCCCCAAAATTGAAAAAGTTAAAGACTACTGGCAGGTTGATAGATGATACAAAATCAGTAAACCTCCAAAGAGAAATTACACACCCCTCAATGCAAAGGATGTTACTCAAGTAGTAGTAAGTGATTTTGAGGTGAACAAAATAGACCTTGGCCCTCCTACCAGAGATGGAGATGTTTATATTTTTCAGGTGTCTACAACCAGAATGGTGGAAAGATAAAAAAGGATAAAGAAAGTAAGAATGAATTAAAGGCCTAGGTTCAAGACTTGACTGAATGTCTAAGGTCTATCTTTGAGCTTGTTCCCCAACCCCTTTCTCAAGTTGATTCCTTTGTAGAATCTCTAACAGTTGTTGGAAAGGAAGCATTGATTAAAATTAAAAGTTTCCAAACCTTAAGTAAAGTTGTTTATGATTGGAGTGAGTCTTTGATTAAAAAGGGAAGCTTTATCATTTTTGAATCCATAAAATGCTTTCAAGAAACAAACACTTTAAAGAAAAATTTGGGGGAGGAAATTGTTGCGATTGAAAAGGAAGAGAAGTTATGGAACAATTATCAAACTGAATTGAAGTTGATGTTAGGTTGGGATATGGAGAATCTGGCTACAAAGTAGATTATACTGAATGCTTTAGATACCCATTACTTGGCATGGAACAAGGGGGTGAAGTGGAAGTTGTAGTTTGCTAAACAGAGTTTACAAAAGCTTAAGGAAATTATTGATGAGTGCACTACTATTTTAGAAGAAGCATTGGGCACCTTGGTGCTCTTGAGTTACTCCGAAATAAAAGTGAGATTAGGAATGACATTGAAATCTAGAGTTTGATAGATAGTTTCTAGAAAATGGTTAAGGAAATGCTTAATTCACCTTCACTCAATGCTAAGCACCTGCAGAATTTTAGTGAATTACATTAGGTCGCATCCCAAACAATTGATCTCATGAAGGTTTGTGAATGTCGTATGGATACAACTAAGGATAATCATTTGACATGGAAGTTGAGGATGAAAAATGTGGCTATTCCTCAACATAAGGAGTTGTTACATATTCTTAAATCCTTCTAGGCCCGGCGAAAGAAACCCTTGGTGACCCTAGAGGTTGGAAACGAAGCACCGCCATCATGATGGCTCAACTTCCTTTCTTTCTTTTATTTGTCTTTTCATTTTGATCGGCTATGAATAAGAAAAAGAGGTAGTTACTCATCTACCTATTTAATTGTATCTATTTTCATATGATCTCTCTCTCTAGACACTTTGAAAGGACTCAATATTATATTTTGTTGTGAATAAAATTATTGTTTGTCTTTGTACATTTAGTTTGTGATGTTAATTTGGGTTCTTAAATATTTGTGTTTGATAACATCTTAATGCAATATCTTATATTTGTGTAAGTGATTCAATTTTCATCATAATTAATTTCATTTCTCATATGGTATTGGATGTATATTTTGTTCTTGAATAGTTTAGCTGAAATTGGTCTTTGTGCCAATTCTTCTTGCTTGTTGAATCTTGCATCTGATATTTAGGAATTTTCCTGATATTAGGTTTTCCTTTACTACTTTTTGGTTAAAAGCATACATGATATTTTATTTTTTCATTTAAATTCATTGAAAATCTTGTGAGGGAGTTATACCTCAACAAAATTTAGAGGATATTTATCTTTGTTTAAAGGTTAAATATTACAAGCTGTTTGGTTCATGTTGGCACTTTTTGGACATGGATTGTGATATCTCAAGGTGCCCAATCTGTTAGCCAATAGATTTTTGGTGACTCCGCTGGGGAGAGAGTTTTCAACTTCTGGTTGTCTTGTCTGGGCATACTTGATGGGTAATTTAATTAACCCTATATTCTCATAGATTTACTAGAGGGGAAAGGAGTAGGGGAGTTTCTGATCCTATTTTTGAAACCCTAGAAAGAAATAATTTTTCCTATATCATTCCCTCTAGGCGAAGGGTTGGGGCTAGAAGTGAACCCACCTCACCTACTAGAACACATGAAAATCACTCTATCTCCCAAGAACTTATTTTACACAGGACTATTTTACCAGTTGTAATTAATTTTCCCCTTAATATGGCTCATCAACAACCCCAACAACCCATCCCTTGGGATGCTACTATTGGTCCTTTGCAGCTAGGAAATAAATTGCATGATTTACCCAAGGGTTCTCGTAAGAACTTGCCTAAATTTTGAGGAGATGAAAAGATTTCACTGGAAGAACACATTGATGCCTTCTTCACTGCATGCAGCATGGTTGCAGTACAAGAAGAGTATGTAGAAGCTAGATTGTTTGTAGAGTCTTTAGCTAATGCAACGACACAATGGTTTTATCAGTTTCCTCATAAATGTATCACTAATTGGGCCAATATGTGCAGTAAGTTTGAAGTGAGATTCAAAAGTGAAAATGATGACCTAACTCTGATAGAACAAGTCACTCAAATGAAGAAAGAGGCAAATGAGTCTATGAGAGACTTTGTGGACAAGTTTAACAAGATTGTAAATTGAATTATAGTTGCTAAGAGACCCTCTCAGGAAATGCAAAAAATGTTTCTTCATCAATGTGCAACACCTTGATATTGGTCTTCTCTTAAAGAGGCAACCATTGAATACTCTGGAAGCCACACAGGCTTTGGTAGTTGAAATAGAGGATGATTTTATTTCAGTTGGGAAATGGAAAAAAAATTGCATATGAACAAAGCACTTCCTACTACTTCCTCTAATCCTATGATCCAGAGATTGTCTAATGACATAATTGGTCTCAAAAGGAAGATGTTGAAAGGTAACCAACCCTATCAAGATATTCCTAGGAGGACAAATTTTCAGCCAGGAAATAAGACAATGCCTTTGCCTCCAACTCAAAAAAGGCTAGAAATTGAAGCTCATCCTCCAGAAAATAAAAATAACATGTACCTTTCACCTCACATCTGATCATGATGGTGCTGACTGCCTCAAAATGAATTGGTTTTTGCAATTGACCACTACCAAATAAGTTATTCAAGAAGTCACAGAGGAAGGTACTTCATCAAATCAATATGGTGACTCTGAAAATGGATACTTAGAATTCAAACCCAATGATGATAGAGGAGGATATGTTTACATCACTTTGGATAATGCTACCTAAGCTGCTATTACTTGAATCCAACAACATCACAATCAAAAAGGTACTTCAAATTCTCCCACGGTTTTACTTACAAAAGCTAGTGCAACTTCCAAGGGTGAAAATGTTTCACAAAGTGTGGTTAATAGCTATCCTAAAAATCCTAGTGTACCATCCCTAGAAGGTCAAGCAGGGGCTTTTGATATTGTGGAATTTTGTAAGACTACTAAAGTTCAAATTTCTTAGGCTGAGTATTTAAAGATGAATCCTAAGGAATTAGATAGGTTTATTGAATATGTTAGGTAAGGACATTCTAAATCACATGCAGGCCTAGATGAAGTAATGATCAAACCCTAGGATTAGTAAAAAGCTATCTCCATCAACCTCTAATACAAAAACTTACCCGTTATATGTATCATTATTTGTAAATGGGTTTAGAGTTAACAATTGCACCATTGACTCGGGAGCTTTTGATAATGTCATGCCCACAAAAATTCCTAAATCCCTAGGGTTAGAAATGAATCAGAAAATCAGAAAATTATATTCAATGGACTCCAAGCAGGTTCCCTTGGTAAAATCAAAGATTCTCAAGTTACACTTGCAGCTTATCCAAACAAGCGACTCAAACTCACCATATTGGTCATAGATATACTTGCTAATTATGGTATGTTTCTGAGTAGGATTTTTTGTAAAGACTTGGGAGGAGGCATACAATTAGATTGGTCATATGCCACTATACCTATCGGTAAGGAGAAAGTGCACCTTGAGCCTGAGTCAAAAGCCAAAATAATTGTGCTCAAGTCTGAAGATCCCAAAGCACATATCCTATACGAAGAAAATGAGTTTGTAAACTATATGCTCTTCTTAGGAAAAGAAAAGGAGGATGATGTAAATATTATAGATTCAAAACCTGAGCTCTAGATAGTGGAGTTTGATGTAAGCTATTCCCATTATGGGTCAGGAGCAGGGGTCATTCTTATTTCTCCTTCTGGTGAGCAATTTCCTTTTGCTTATAAGTTAGAATTTGAGAATACAAACAATACTGTTGAATATGAAGCCCTTTTGTTAGGATTAATTGAAGCTAAAGGTATGGGAATAAAGATGCTTACAGTTTTGGGAGATGCATAACTAATTGTTAAACATGTACAAAAAAATTTCACTATCAAGAATGAAAGGTTGAAGCATTATTAGAATCAAGTCTGGACTACCATTGAAAGTTTCAATGCCTTCTCAATAGAAGCCATTCCTAGGGAATTTAACACAAAGGCTGACTCACTAGCAGTCTCATCTTCTTTGCTCCTTCCTCACCCAAAATTTAAAGATAAGTCTTATAGGATTGAGTTGATTTATTGGCCTAGTGTTCCTGATGATGTTAATCACTAGTAGGTCTTTGAAGATGACAAAAAAATTCATGCCTTCTTAGAAAATGTCGAGGCTTTTGCTCAAGTATTTTTTGAAGGAAGTGATAATAAATGTAAAGATTTTTGTCCTGGTAGGATGGGTGGTCTCCAATATGAAATAATTAAGCTAAAGGGGAATAAAATACCTAAAGGGTTGGTTTCTCTTGAGGACTTATTTGACCACCATGATCGTTCTATAAAATAAAAAGTGAGTGATTTCATTGGAAACTCCGATGAATTTGAAGCAATTAATATTGGGGACCCTGATTCCCCTAAGATGCTTTACATCATAATTTTTTTTTCTCTAGAGGAGAAAGAAAAATTGATAGCCCTACTGATTAAATATAAAGAGGTTTTTTCCTGGTGTTACGATGACTTGAAAAAATTCATGGATGGGAAGTTCCAACACCACATACCACTTAAAGAAGGGAAGGTTGCCTTCAGACAGAAGCAAAGGAACTACAATCCCAAGGTAACTAATGAAATATTTAAAGAGATTGACAAGATGTTGAAAGAAAGGATCATATATCCCATACATCATTCTACTTAGGTAGTGAACATTGTACCAGTTTGAAAGAAAAATGAAGAAATTCAGATATGTTTTGATTTCAAGAATCTTAATCAAGCATCATTAAAGGATAAATATCCTCTTCCTAACATGGACCATATCTTACAAGTAGTGGCTGGTTCGGAAATCATGTCCATGTTGAACGGATTCTTTGGTTACAATCAGATTAGTGTAGTAGAAGAAGGACAACACAAAACAACATTCACCACACCTTGGGGAACCTTCACTTATAATTGGATGCCATTTGGACTCATTAACACAGGAGCGAATTTTCAGCGGGCTATGGATCTGTCTTTTGGTGACCTCCGAAAAAATATTATAGTCATCTATCTTGATGATTTAACAGTGTTCTCTAAGAAAAGAATAGATCACCTACAAGATCTAGAATGAGTTCTACAAAGATGTAAAGAACATGGTATCTCTCTTAACCCCAAGAAGTCTATTTTTTTTGTCACTGAGGGTAAAATTTTGGGTCACATTGTGTCAAGGGAAGGTATTAGAATAGATCTAGATAGAGTAAAGGCTATCTTACAATTAAACCTTCCTTCAAACCAGAATGGTGTGAAGTCTTTTTTCAGCCAGGTAAATTTCTTGGGGAAATTTGTTCCAGATTTTTCTGAAATCACTAAGCACATTGTGGACATGATGAAGGAAAAATAGGTTTTTAAGTGGAATAAGGTTGGGAAGCAGGCCTTCAAAAATATCAAGGAAGCAGTTGCTCGAGCTCCTATCCTAGCCAGTCATGATTTTAAGAAAGACTCCATCATATATGGCTATGCTTCTGAACATACTACATCTACCATACTACTACAAGAAAATGAGGACAAGATTTAGGCACCAATTTCCTTTATGAGCAAACCATTAAAGAAACATAAGCTAAATTATTCTCAAATTGAGAAAAATGTGTTTGCAATAGTCAGGGCAGTTAAGCAATTCCGCTTCTATATCCTACATTCACACTCAATGGTATATGTTTCAAACCCTGTTGTTAAGAGCATATTGATTCAACAGGATATTGATTGCAACAGGAGGGGTAGCTAGATAGTAAAGGTGCAAGAGTATGACTTAGACCTAAAGCCTACAAAGTTAGTTAGAGGAAGAGGACTTTGTAATTTGATGGCAGAAATTTTGAAGGAAGAAGAAGATGAGGATCTACCATTGGTTTTGACTGTCAGTTTACAAGATGGATGGTTTTCCAATATAGCCTACTTTCTCACTTATGGACAATGTCTTAAGAACCTCTCAGGTAAGTAGAAAAAGGAATTTAAAATTAAAAGAATCTATGTATGTTATTTGGGGTGATACCTTATACAAATGTGGAATAGATGGGACATTCTTGAAGTGCATGGATAAAGCTCAAGAGGAATAGTTGCTTACTATTTTCTACAATGAGGCTTGTGGAGGTCACTTCTCTTCCACCGTGACTTCTTTCAAAATTATAAGGCATGGTTATTACTGGCTTGGTATGTTCAAAGATGCTTATTACTGGGTGGCTAGGTGTGAAAAGTGCAAGTTGTTTGCAGGAAGACCTCAGTTAGTAGCCTTACCACTTAATCCTGTAGTTATCGATGGACCATTTCAGCAATGGGGTCTCAATTTCATAGGCCCAATCAGACCACAGTCCAGTGGAGGCCATAATCACATCATCATAGCCACTGATTACTTCACCAAGTGGGTGGAAGTGATCCCAGTCAAAAGAACCACTTCTAAAGTAGTTTGTAATTTTATTAAAGAAAATATTTTGGTTAGGTATGGGGTTCCACATAAGCTAGTAGATGACAATGTGACCGGTTTTTCCTCTAATGAAAATTTTCTTTTCTACTATGATTATGGAATTTTCCTATCTCATTCAGTTGACTATTATCCTCAAGGGAATGGTTAGGAAAAGTCCAAAAACAAGAATCTAATAAGCATTATCAAGAAACTGGTCGATGAAAACCAAAAATATTAGCATAAAAGACTATATGAAGCTCTATGGGTAGATTGAATGACTCCTTAGAGGGCTATTGGGATGACCCCTTTTGAGCTAGTATGCGGGGTAGAAAGTGAACTTCCTCTTACACTAGAATTATCAGTTCGCAAATTACAAACTATTATTGAGGAGGATGAATTCAATGTTACCTTAGAGAGAAGGATTTTATATTTGACTAAGATTCAAGAACAACAAGAAGATATGGTCGATAAGATAACCATGCATCAAGAAAAGGTCAAGAAATTCTTTGATAAAAAAGCTAGACTGAGAAATTTTATGGTTGGAGATTTAGTTTTGTTGTGGGACGAGCGTAGAGAGCCTAAAGGCACCCATAATAATTTTGACACACTATGGATTGGGCCTTTTAAAATCACTCATGAGTATGGGCCTAATACTTTTTGTCTCATATACCCTGATGGGACCCCCTTGCCTATTCCTTATAAAGGGTAAGATATGAAACTTTACCAACTTTGATCGCCTTATGGTCCCCTTTGTACATAATTAGTTTAGAGTTTTGGTTTTAGTTTAGTTTTTTTCTTGGGTGCTAGAGAATGTGTTTCCACATTAGTCGACTCTTTTGCCCAATGGGTAAGGCACTGATCATACTAATTTGGTTCTAGGTTCATTGCTTCATCCTGGTCAGTCTTCATCCCTAGTCAGAGCCACTGTTACCTTATAATTTTTCCCTGCTCCATGAAAGTCATACTTCAACTTATAAATGGCTTAGTCCCACTTAGGCGGTGTTTTATGTAGTTGTTTGAACATGGGAAGTGTTTTATATAGTTCACTAAACCCCTCGCCTTGCCACTTGAGCTTGTTTTATATCATGTTTTTGTGTTCTCTATTTGGGTGGTGTTTTATGTAGTTGTTCAAACTTTCCTTTATTCCTTGTGTGATGATTAATATTGAAGCAACATTTTGACTTGAGATTCGAAATCAAGCACACTTTTATGTAGTTCGATGAACTCTCCACCTCACCACTTATAGACGTTTGATTTTAAATTTTGAAGGGTATTTACGGTGAAAGTAGTAGAGTAATAACTACCATGTGTCATGGAGAAATTAAAGATATTAAATGCTCATGTACTCATGTTTTTCTGTGAAGTTTCAAGAATTGTTTTAAGTGCTAGACAAACATTCTCTTGGTGACAAAGTTTTTCGAGGATGATTTGGGTGAGGCACAAAATTTTAGTTGTGGGTTCAGTACCATTGAAGTTATTTATAGTACTCACTTGTTTCAACTTACTTTCCTAGAATATTTTCATCTGCATTTCAGAAGGTTATCTATTGTTGAGCTATAAAATCTCATTCATGGCGAGAGTTAAATATGCATCTTATGAATATATGTCTAGACGAACCTAGAAGGGCCTAGAAATTAGAGATACCCATCTAGGGCCTATGAGTTTAGATGAAATAAGAAGTAAATTCAGTAAACAAAAATCTGCCACCCATCACTAAATGCATAATTGATAGTGGATTGGTTGAGGCTGCCACATTTCCTTTAGTAGTGCAATGCCTCGAACTCATCCTGGAATGCATTAGGAACTATAATTCTCAAACAAAAGAGGTTAGGATAGAGGATAATTGACTAGTTCTTAAAGGCTAGAGTTCCACCTTCGTGTCTTGTTTGAGAATCCTAGAAAGGGTGAGTATTCACCTATGAATATGAAAATTTATCAAATTGAATTTTCTACAAAGAAAGGGGTCTATAGGAATGAAATAGCAAAAAATTGGTTGGACAAGCCTAAGAGGGGTAAGTCTCAATTGCCTCAAAAGTTGCACATAACTCATTTTTTGGAAGAAGTGGCCGAAATTGTAGTGTTACTACATAGGGTAAGGGTTAAATGAAGACATTCATGGATTTGAGGAATGGATGTATTTCTTCATCCAGATTGTGTTAAGTAGAGAACAATTCCTAGATTGGGAAAAAATAATCAGTGATCTCCTACATGAGTTGTTGACATATTTTACCCTCAACAGGTTCTTCTACATGTCTTCATACTTTATATACACCATCGTCAGCACTAGACCTTGGCATGGATTAAGACCAAGTGATTTACCTCCAAAGAAAGTTCCCATTTATGATTATTTTGATAAGATGTAACTTCATAAGAGATTTAAGTCTTTCAAGAGAGTGACTGATACTTTTACTATGAGAATGGTCAGGGACTTGTAGGGATGTCCTGCAATTCAGTTATCACTTGAAGCAATACAATTTGTAGATTTTTATAGTAGTCATTTAATTCAATTTCAGAGATTCTCCTACATAAGGGTTGGTGGATATACCGGATTCCCTATCAAATTTCCTAAATAACCTGAAGATAAATTGGTTCGCATTGAAGTAAGCAGGTAGTTGCCCAATGTAAACAGGTTGTGCCAAGGTAGGAAAAGGTTGATAGTTTTCTTTCCATTTGGTTTTGGTACTTATAATTTTAAATCTATGTCTAATGCCCTAAATATTGAAAAAGAATTTTCTAAGTATAATATTTTCTCATATGAGGAATGAGTTCCTTTTGATTTAAAGGATTATATCAAGAATAATTTAAAACAAATTTCTAATTTCTTTCATCATCCTAGCCTTGAGTATTTTTGGGCTGACAATCTTGATGAGTATGAAGTCAGGAAAAGGAGTTGGATGAGGTTGTTAGTGGAAGATATTATCATCTATGATTTGAAATGGGATCTATAGGGCATTGTGGAAGATGGGTCCGATATGGTAGACCCGGTCTATAAAGAACTAATAGAAAACTGGCCTATCCCTTCCATAGACTAGAGCGGTGGAGAGAAAGAGACTATTGAGGGAAGGACTTTCGATGTATTGACTAGAATAAGAGAGTGGGTGACCAAGAAAAGAATAGAACAGTCTCATCCTCACACCAGGTCTAAAGAATCATGACCCACCGAGGGAACTTCTTAAGCTTCTACAAGTGGGAAATCAACTGGTGATATTTCCCAATCATTACCATCGGGGGCTCAAGGATATGGTGGCGATGATCTACCAGAAAAAAATGTGTTTTCACAGACTTGTGAGGAAGATGTCTTTAACCTCCCTATTCTGGAAAAAGAGAATGAAGGAGATGAGGAAGAGGAGGGTTTGGAAAGCCTAAATATCAATTCCTCTCCCTCTCATGATGAATCACCTATCAAAGAAGTAGGTACATCTCAGAAGCCACAAGCAATTGCATCTGTAGAAAACACCCCTCCAATTACTAGGACATTATTCAAATTTCTAGGTTTTAAGACAATGAAGGTCTCAGTGACTCCAACTTGGTTGGAGGACTCTTTGCCAAGAAAAAGAAAGGATATATAGCCTATTTTACCTAAGCAGGATATGGTGGACCAATTGTTATAGATAACTTCAGCCCCAAAATTGAAAAAGTTAAAGACTACTGGTAGGTTGACAGATGATAAAAAATCAGGAAGCCTCTAAATAGAAATTGCGCACCCTTCAACCCAAAAGGATGTTACTCAAGCAACATCAAGTGATTTTGAGGTGAACAAAATAGACCTTGGCCCTCCTACTAGAGATGGAGATGTTTAGATTTTTTGGGTGTCTATGGCCAGAATGGTGGAAAGATCAAAAAAGGATAAAGAAAGTAAGAATGAATTAAAGGCCTAGGTTCAAGACTTGATTGAATGTCTAAGGTCTATCTTTGAGCTTGTTCCCCAACCCCTTTCTCAAGTTGATTCCTCTGTAGAATCTCTAACTATTGTTGGAAAGGAGGCCATAATTAAAATTAGAAGTTTCAAAACCTTTAGTAAAGTTGTTGATGATTGGAGTGAGTCTCTGATTAAAAAGGGAAGCTTTTCATTTTTGAATCCATAAAATGCTTCCAAGAAACAAATGCTTTGAGGACCACTTTGGGGGAGGAAATCAATGTGATTGAAAAGGAAGAGAAGTTGTTGAACAATTATCAAACTGAATTGAAGTTGATGTTAAGATGGGATATAGAGAAGCTGGCTATAGAGAAGATTATACTGAATGCTTCAAATACCCATTACTCGGCATGGAACAAGGGGGTGGAGTGGAAGTTACAGATTGCTAAACAGAGTTTACAAAAGCTTAAGGAAATTATTGATGAGCGTACTACTATTTTAGAAGAAGCACTGGGAACCTTGGTGGCTCTTGAGTTACTCCAAGATAAAGGTGAGATTAAGAATGAAATTGACATCAAGAGTCTGATAGATGATTTCTAGAAAATGGTTAATGAAACACTTGATTCACCTTCACTCAATGTTGAGCATCTGCAAAAGTTTAGCAAATTACATTTGGTTGCATCCCAAGCAATCAATAGAATGAAGGTTTTTGAACGTTGCATGGAGACAACTAAGGATAATCATCTGATGTGGAAGGTGAGGATGGAAAATGTGGCTATTCCTCAGCATAAGGAATTGTCACATATCCTTAAAGCCTTCTAGGCATAGCAAAAGAAACCCTTGGCAACCCCAGAGGCTGGAAACAAAGTGAAACCATTGTGATTGCTTAGCTTCCTTTCTTTATTTTATTTGTCTTTTCATTTTGATCGGCTATGACAAGAAAAAGAGGCATTTACTCATATGCCTATTTAATTATATCTATTTTCATATGCTCTCTCTCTAGAAACTTTGAAAGGGCTCAATATGACATTTTGTTGTGAATGAAATTATTGTTTGTCTTTGTGCATTCAATTTGTGAAGTTAATCTGGGTTCTTAAATCTTTGTGTTTGAGAACATCTTAATGCAATATCTTACCTTTGTGTAAGTGATGTAGTTTTATTCACAATTAATTTCATTTCTTAGATGGTATTGGGTGTATATTTCGTTCTTGAATAGTTTAGCTGAAATTGGTCTTTGTGCCAATTCTTCTTACTTTTTGAATCTCACATTTGATATTTAGAAATTTTCCTGATATTGGGTTTTCATTTACTACTTTCTAGTTAAAATCATACATGATATTTGATTTTTGCATTTAAATTCATTGAAAATATTGGAGGGAGTTGTACCTTGACCAAATTCAGAGGATATTTGTATTTGTTTAAAGGTTAAATATTAAGAGTTGTTTGGTTCATGTTGGCACCTTTCAGACATGGATTGTGATATCTCAAGGTTCCCAATCTATTAGCCAACAAGATTGAAAATGAAAAAATCTTGATTGTAGTTGTATATGTTGATGACATTATCTTTGGACGAAATGAAAAGATGTGCAAAATGTTTGCAGAAGAAATGCATAAATAATTTGAGATTTCTATGTTTGGGGAGATGAATTTCTTTCTTAGGCTATAGATTAATCAAACAGAGAAAGGAATTTTCATTTCACAATCTAAGTATGTGAGAGAGATGAAGAAGTTTGAGATGGATAGTTGCAATCTGGTATGTACTCCTATGGTGACTGGTTACAAATTGGGTAAAGATGATGATTCACCTAAGCCTGATCAAAGCAATTATAGATCTATGATTGGTGGGCTGTTGTATTTGATTGCTACTAGACCAAATGTCATGCATGTAGTTTGTCTTGTGGCTACATTTCAAGAAGATCCAAAGGAAACACATGTTGCAGTTAAAAGAATATTCAAATATTTGAATGGAACTCCAGATTATGGATTGTGGTATCCCAAAGATACTGACTTCACACTTAGTGCCTATACAGATGCAGATTGGGCTGAATGTGTAGATGACAGAAAAAGTACAAGTGGTGGTGCATTCCTTCTTGGATGTAGATTGGTGGCATGGTTGAGTAAGAAGCAAGATTTAGTCTCTTTGTTCTATTGTTGAAGTTTACTATATTGTTGTTTCATCTTACTATACACAAGTTCTATGGATGAAACAAACATTGAAAGATATCACAGTGCTATATGATGATCCCATTTCTATCTTCTTTGATAATACAAGTGCAATTAACATTTCAAAGAATCCTATGATGCACTTGAGGAAAAATCATATATCTATCAGATATCATTTCTTGAGAGAGGTCATGGAGAATGAATTCAAGCTTGAGTATGTTATGACAAAGGATCATATTGTTGATATATTTATAAAGCATCTTCCTAAAGATACTTTTGAGTATCTTTGGGAGAAGTTATGGGTTATCGCCCCTCCTTTCATAAACGAAGATGCATTTGGAGATGCATTAGTCTGATGGATTCATGGTTCTATCTTTTTTGGACTGATGTTTTGGTGGCTACCTCTCAGGGGGAACAGGTAGTTTAAGGTTTTGTCATTGTGAGTATTATGTTTTCATGTCAAAGGAAGATTCAATGAACATATCTTTTTCCTTTGCCATTGATGTCAAAGGGGGAGAGAAAGAATGTGAAAAGGAGAGAAAGATAATGCAAGAAATCAAGTAATGAGGAAGATAATCTTCTAAGGGGGAGAAACAAAAAAAAATGTTGAGAAGTATATTTAGAACTGGTATGGTATCTTTGATGGTTTTTCACATCATGTGTTGCCATCAATGACAAACAAACAAACAATTTTTACCTCTTGTGTTTGTGTTGCAAACTTTAGGTTGAAGAAGGATTGAAGACCTTTTGAAGAGCAAGATTGGAAAAGTTGTCAAATTTGTAAAAAGTTGTCAAATTCATCATTAAGCCATAGAAACTCACTTACAGATCTGATTTCTGACTTTTCAAAACTGCAACTCAGATCAAATGGAAGCTACAAATTAACATCAAAGGCTCCTGAAAGTTTGTTGAAAACCCAAAGTAGAGACCCATTCACCCATTGGCGAATGAGTCCCAAAAAACCTCCTGAAACTTCCTTTTGGTGACTGGTAAATAGTGTTCCACCCTTCTCAGATCCATAGAAAGTTTAGTATTTTTGCTAGTATTGAACTTTAAATTTTTGTTTCAAGTTTGAATTGGCATAATTGAGTATATTTTCTATTTTTAGTTTTTCTCTCAAAAGTGTTGTTTAGGCTGAAACCCCCATCCTCAAGCATAAGGAAATCAATAGATTCCCTCATTGAGTTGACTCACCTAAAGGTTTTAAGTCAATTCTTTGTGTGGATCTCACTTCCTCATGAAAATATGAAGATAGGTCCATCATAACCTCATTTTCCCCATTCCATATTTGACCACACCTATTTTTCTATATTTCATTTTGGTGAACTTGACTTTGTACATCAAAATTTTGAAAATTGGAGTCCATTCAAACCCTAGATCTAGGATTTTCATTATTTTTCATTGTATTATATTAATTTGCATCTCATTTAGGGTTGATAACTTGCATTAATTTTCATTTCATCTAGGGTTTTAGGTTTTCATTTTGCACTTGTTAAAATTAAAAAATTTTAAAAATTTCATCAATTTTGCAAAGTATTTACATAAAATTGCATGATTAGAAACTTAAATAAGAAAATTGAATCAAAATTGCATCTCAAATTAAGTCTTTTTGCTTGTCATTTAACATCATTTCACACTTGCATTTAGATCTAATTTTCTAGAAATGTAAAACTGTAACTACCTGTTTGCAACCAAAATCTGAAAAACATAAGCATCAACTTAGAAATATTTAATTTGATTTTTCAAAACCCTGAAATAAGACTCATTCACCCATGGGAGAATGAGTACCTGATCAGGCTTCTTTTTGAATTTTTGGGCATTAAAAACCCCAAGTTTGCATTCTGTGTTTATGCATTCAGGTCTTTGTTTCAGTTTCCAAAATTTTTGTTTTCTAAAATTATTTGAATTAAAGCTAATTAGTTAAATTCAAGTGCATTTCAAAATAAAAAATGGAATTACAAGAAATCAGTTTAAATATTTTACATAGTATAATCAACACATTATCTTGTTTAAAATCTAGAAATTGCTTTTTACATA
>VDFB02000020.1:73776570-73807393 GCA_007258455.2 Sequoia sempervirens
ATTAAGAGCCTAAGAAAAAAATGATGGCTTTAGGGTTTACGGTTTAGAATTTAGAGTTTATTATTTAATTAGCTAAAATCCCCAAATCCTAACTTTTAATCAACCATTAAGGGGATAATCATGTCACATCCATAGCTTAAAATTAAAATAATTCCAAATCACCAATCCAAACTCAAACTAATGTAACTTACTTCCACTTCATCAAATCTAAAATGAAATTAATAATCTATCCTAGCCATCAAATCAATTAGACTAATCATAGCCATTCATTTCCAACTTAGACCTTCAATCCAAATTCAAATTAGCATTCAATTATTCCCATCTACCTAATCAAGTCAACACAAGCCCTCCATCAACCCAACCACCTACATTTAATTCTCTCTTCCCTCTCAAATTCAAATTCAAAAATTCTCTCATGATTCTAGTCCTCGATTCCAAAAAAACCTAGTCCTCCATTCCTTTCCCCTCAACTCTATAAAATAATGACATCCCCAAATGTTTCCATATGATAAAATTTGTATGTATATGTTATCACATTAGAGAACCAAAGAGCAACTTCAACACATACATTTAGAGCCATAAAAGAATGTTATGGAACATATTATGCTTCTCTAATCTTTCATTATTTTATTTACCTTTCATTAGAAGTAGAGTATTGAGTTTGCACTTGCATTCTTGGTCTAGAATTTCTCTTCTACACTAAGTACAAAAATATAATATTGGATAGCTTAGTATATATTTCTCTTCTAATATATATTCCCTAGTTCTCCTTATCCATATTTGAGTATCTTAGCATATGTGTAACATGACATGTTAATAATATATCTCATATAAATGTAGGGATGTGTCGCTAATGTCATCTTCAAACATATTTAACCAATAGGAGATACTATAAGGTATCTAATATAACTATACAACCTATACAGGTATGACATATGGTGACCTTTGGCTTTTTTTGATATGTCAAGGGTAGTTTTGCAAATATTAGTTTCTAGTGCTTTTGTGAGTTTTCACCACTTGTAAGTTTATTGAGCTACACTTTTGGGTTTTCAACCTAATAGGGATAAACCTAGTAGATTTTTTAGCTTTCCAGCCTAATGGAGATAAATCAAACCACATTTTTTGGTTTTTAGTTGCACCTATCAAGTTATTTGTTAGCTATTAAATTTACAAACATTCTAGGATTATAAGTCTACTATAAAATTTGATGTAAAATAGATTACACATTGAGCCCTATAATTTAATTACAACAATGAATAAATATAGCAACATTTAGTAGACATCATGAAAATCAAGCCATGATAGTAATATAGAGATAATATACAATGTTTAATATAGATAAGTTAAAGAATCATTTTACAAATATATATCTATATATTCACATCATTTTTGTTTTTTCTTTAGATTTCCAATATATCCACCAATCCTCCTTATCTTACATTAACATAAACTCAAAAAACATAGTGGACATGTACACACATATAAAACTACATTAAAATAGTGTTAGATCTTACAATTTTTCAAGGCTTATTTCATCCTCTTAGACGATCACTCTTACTAAATCATTGGTATAAATTAGATGCACACAATGGCACATTATTTAGGTTTATTCCTCATGTTGGATTCCCTATTTTATATAACTATATCTTTATTATCTAATTTAAATATATCTAAGCACAAATTTCTTTTATGTAACACATTGATAATTTCAACTCATTATAAAAACCAAATACAAATTTAAAGGGGGTACACTATATTTATAAATAAGAATTTAAATACCATCCCTATCTCCATGGTGTGTCACTTGTTCACTAAAAATCCCTTACATAAATCATCTACTTAGGTCAATCTTATCTAGATTTTTCTTAAATATTAATATTCATAAAATATGGCACAAAGCATATTGATGCATTTCTATCCTTCCACATAAATCTATATAGTATCAAAATATAGGTAATTTTATGGTTAAATTGAATCTCTCTTAATTGCCAAATAATCCATTATGATTGAGGATGGGTGGATTATTATCTAGGATATATATGTATCCGGAAGTGTTTCCAATTGGAATTGCTATAATTATACTTTTATGGCATTCTAGATATTCAAAATAGTTTTCATAAATCTACCAAATAGACCCATTCTTGACATTGAACCCACATAATTTTAGGTATGTCCAATAAAAGATTAGGGTCTAGGGTTCATAAATTTTTCTTAGCATACGCGTTTAGATTTTACGTGGGGTCTAGGGTTTAGCAAAATTTAGGTTTTAACAACAATTTTTTTGTTCCAATCAAATTTAGGGCTCTTCGCTTAAAATTAGGGTTTTTAATGAATTTTTTTCGTTTCAATTCAAACTAGGGTTTTCAAATTCAATTTTTTTCGCTTGATTTGAATTTAGGGTTTCAAAAAGCTCGATGTGGATTTGTAAATGCGATGTTTTATTTCATTTCAATCTCTAGGGTTTTGAAATGCAATTTTTTTTGTTTTGTTTCAATTAGGGTTTTCAAAATCAATTTTTTTGGGGTTTAATTGAACAATTTAAGATTTAAAAGTTAAAATTTGTTTCTAAAACTCAATTCAAGGTTTTATTTCTCAATTTTATTAAAAAATGTTTAAATTTCATTGCAAGTTTTCATCTAATTTGACAACTATTGAATTCTAATATAACAATTAAAAAAAATTTAAAATGTGACATAAATTGAAAAAAAAACATGCTAAATTAACGTATTTCTTTTAAAATTTCAATTCAAACCAAAAAAATGTGAAGAAGTGGGGTACCTGTAGTTGGTGTTGAGGTTGCTGTCGCCAAGCCACTTGGGGTCCCGTTCGCAGCAGTGAAAATTGCTGTTTTTAAAATAAATACATCAGTGAGAAACAGATCCCGATGATAACTCCTGGATCCCGCTATATTTTCTATAACGGATCCCATAAAGTGCATAAATCGGGATCCTGCTTATTAAAATCGGGATCCCGTTCTGTCTCCTTTGGTTCGGAGTTCGATGGGAAACGAGATCCTGATTTTTAAAAAGCGGGATCCCGTTTGGTCTCAGGCTCGGGATACTAAACCGTAACGGGATCCCGTTTTTTAAAAATTGGGATCCCGTTTATTAAATCGGGATCTCGTTTTGTCGATGCCGATTTCAATTTTTTGGCTAAGGCAAAAAACTTCCACATTTCGTGGACTCAACTTCATGCACTTACTCATATAACACATTTTTTAATCATGTCTACTAGAAATAAAAAACTAAAGTACACATAACAAACTTTGCATTCATGTCTACTAGGGAGTGAAAAATATAGCACATATTATATGAAGGAGAATTTAAAAAATCATTAATATTATGAGCTATCCATGAAACACTCATTTCATTACCTAGCCAACTTGTGTGCTAAACATTAAAAAAACACTTCTATTTTTTGCCATATTGCATTTGATTTCATGAGTTGATTGAATAATATTTATTTGATGAGATGACCACTACCTAAGCTCCATATGATATGCAATCACATAATTTTAGTTACTTTTCTTTATAAAATATTAAAGAAATCTTTTAGAAAAATTAACATAAACTAATCAACATTCCAAAACCAACTACTTAATTTTTTGAAAAGAACAACTTAAGATCAAAATTCAAAAAAAATCAAATTTTACATTTACAATTTTTTAAAATAAATAATTAATAATTATTATAGAATCCCTATCATAGGTAAGAACCAAAAAAATATAAGCAAGAATATTAATTTCACAAGTTCTCCATGTAAAATTTATTAGCTGAAATTGTCACTAGCCAAGTTGTGCACAATATATATTAGAGTAAAATGGTATTTACCCAATTAATTATTTAATTACTTAGGTCCCTTTTGACATGAGCATCTTAAACTCACTTAGGTCATGTGGTTTTTGTATGTCTCAAGTCAAAGGACAAGGACACATGTCATGGTCTATTTTTATCCTCACATAGGGTTTCACTACCTAGGTTAGTTTTTTTCCCTTTTATAAGGATTTATTATTGTATTATTCACTTAATTTTGAAGTTTACAAGTTTGTAATAATTCATAATTTTTTGTATCAATACCTCTTGGTGTTCAAAACTTATTTTTTCTCTTTTTTTGACAGGTGTACAAATATAGGTGATCCTTAGGAGTTGTAGGGTTGAAGAATCAAATACAACAATATTCATACACATAAACACTTGGAAACAATTGAATTTTTGTTACATGCTATTTGATTTTCTCTACCATTTTTTCTTATTTTTATTAATTAAAATAACTACTAGCTAAATTAGTATGAACAAGAGACATGCCACGAACCAAATATTTAAAAAAAAACTTAACATTGCTTTAAAAAATCTAGCTATTTTTTTTTGTATTTGGACAAATTCAGGAGAGCTTCCACATGACAAGAAAAATATTGGTACTAAATGGATATACAAGACTAAGTACAATAGTGATGGGAGTGTTGAAAGACACAAGGCAAGATTGGTTACCAAAGGATTCACACAAATGTATGGGATTGATTATGAAGAGACATTTGCACCAGTAGTAAGACAAGAGACTATCATAATGATGATTTCACTAGTAGCTCAAAAGAAATGGAGTATTCATCACATGGATGTGAAAAGTTCCTTCTAGAATGGGTACTTAGAAGAGGAAGTGTATGTGGAACAACCACAAGGTTTTGAATTACAAGGAAAAGAAGATCAAGTCTACAAGTTGAAGAAGGATTTGTATGGCCTCAAGCAGGTACCATGAGCATGGTATGCTAGGATTGATGGGTATTTTCAAGAGAATGGATTTCAAAGAAGTAAGAGTGAACCTACCCTTTACTACAAACAAGAAGGTAATGATATTCTTATTGTAAGTTTATATGTTGATGATTTGTTGTATATGGGTAGCAATTCTAAGATAAAGGATGAATTCAAAGTTGTTATGATGAATGAATTTGAGATGAAATATTTAGGTCTCATGAAATATTTTCTAGGAATGGAGGTTTATCAAATTGAGAATGAAATGTTTATTTTTCAAACAAAGTATGCTAAAGATATGTGGAAGAAATTTGATATGGTTGATTGTAAACCAATCTCCACTCCAATTGCTCATGGAGTTGTATTGTGTAGAGATGATAGTGCTGAAATAGTTGATGAGACTGCTTATAGGAGCATTGTTGGAAGTTTAATGTTTTAACTCATACAAGACTTGATATTGCTTATTTAGTTTCACTTGTTTCAAGATACATGATAGAGAAATCTGAAATACATATGAAGATAGCCAAGAAAATTTTGAAGTATGTGAAAGATACTCTAAATTTTGGTATTCATTACTATACTTCTAGAAAATTCAATCTTGTTGGTTTTAGTGATTCTAATTGGGGAGGTAGTTTGGATGACTAAAATTATACATCTGGTAATTTATTTTCTTTGGGTTCTGGTTTGATTACTTGGAGCTCAAAGAAGCAGAGTATTGTTTCCCTTTCTTCTATGGAAGTAGAGTATGTTGCATTCACTTCAGCAGGTACACAAGCATTATGGCTCAAAAAAATTCTTGAAGAAATTGGAGAGATACAAGTTTAGCCTACATTGATTTTTTGTGATAACATTAGCACCATCAAATTAGCCAAGAATCTAGTTAATCACAGTAGGACAAAACATTTTGATTTAAAACATCATTTTATTCAAGATTTGGTGTAGAAGAAGGTAGTAGAATTGAAATATATTAGTACTGATAGAATCCGTGATTGAGATCCCACAAGCCCTGGATGATATTATGAAGAGAAACCTATCACACACAAATGAGAAATTGCATAGAAAAATATGTGAAACAATAATAATTATTGATTACTGAATGATTACAATGAAGAATTGAATATCCTTATGAAGACTTAGGTGAACTCAACTTGTGACCTTGAATGATGGAGTTCTAACTGAGACAGGAGTGAGATAACAAAATGCATGAATCAATTAAGTGACTTTATCTTGTGTGCAACACAAAGAGTAAAACACATGACTAATTGAAATGCATAATTAATGTAATAACACTCATAATCAGAACTAGATGACCTTTACCTAAGTTTTCATTAAGCATTGGAGTAAATATTAATTAATTTACTCCAACACCCCCCTTGAATGACAATTGAGGAGAAGCAAAAAACTGATGAAGGAAACTAATGCAATGATGGATGCAAAATGGGTCCCGGCTACAAGGCCTGATTAGGTACCCATGAACAAGTAATGAAATCTCTCATAACTGGGGAAAAAGAGAAAACCACATGGGAAAAACTCCTCTCCAAAAGAGAGAAAAAGAAATGACTATAGTAAAGAAAGAAGGATAGAAGGACTCAATGTAACCCCCCAAGGACTGCTTTTGGCATGCAAGGACAATAGATGTCCCCCCGATAGGAGAGAGAAAATGAAGATATGAATCCCCCCCATAATGAAATAGCTCCTATACTAATGATGAGTGCCTGAAGACACAATATGATCCACTGCCTGCAAACAACATTTCTCCCCTTAGGAAGAAACAAATCCACTGGTGATTGGAGAATCCAAACCAAAAGAATGGGTGATTTTGGAATCCAAATCCAAATGATGTGTGCCTCTGAAAATTGCTCACATGTCCACATGTCAAAAAATGATGATGTCTATCAAAGATCCAGTGAATATTGATAGAGAACAAGCTGCAAAGGTGATGAAGATGGTGGGCCAACAATGATGACGTGGCTGTCAACAAAGAGGAAAGGAGAAAATATAGGTGGAAAAACTCCTAACAATTTATTCAAACTAAAGAAGAAAGCTGCAACTACTAAAGAACTACAAAGATGCCCTCTAGTTGGGATGATGACATCATTTATCCAATCCTCAATATTGTCCCACTAGAATGAAAATTTGGAAGCACATGAAGATGCAACTCTGGAAGTTCATGTAGTCAGGAACCCTACTTGAAAGAAACTCTGGAAGCACATGAGGATGCGACCCTAGAATCTCATGTAGATAGGAATTCGGAATAGAAGAACACTTTTGGCTATCAAATGGAGGAGCAGTGCGGAGCTTGACGGTTAATTAGCAACTTTTAATATTCTAAGTTTGTTTATTCATAAGCAAAATGAAAGAAACCTATACTAGATGCTTTAAGTAGAAACCCCCATATGGAACTTTATATAAGTTCAATTTTTACAAAGCTCCAAATTTTCCCAGCTCTTTATCATGTGGTGCTCGCAAAGCACACAAAATGTTTAAAGAATCAACAAGGAAGAAATCAAGGAGGATGCAAAAAAAAATTAGGGAAAGAAACATGCATGCATCTAGAAACAAAGGTTTACGTCTGCCTCCATTGTGGTGAAAATCTTCACAAAAATCTACCTGCAAAATGAAGAGAAGAAATTGCTTGCAAAAGACAGATCGATCATGTCATTAGTAGATCACTGCTAAACATGCAATAAATTTTCACAATATGCAAATGAATTTGCACTCATACCAAACTCAGCTCTAAGTCGGTTCTCAAAAAATCACAACCACCAAATAAGTGAACCGGCCTCTGCAATTTGAGGCTTCCAATGTTCGCTTAGAAGAGAACAAGATGAAAGTTAGATGGTTGCTTGCACCATATTTGCTATAGCCTCTTCAACCTAGCTGATATGGCCTAAAAGCAGCTGCTTGAAGTTAAATAAAGAAATTATATGCTGGTAGAGAGGTGCTATGTGGGGGATGAATATTCTTACAAATATCAGTTAGCAGATATCTTCACCAAAGTAGTTGCAAAAGATTAGTTTTTGACACTCAGAGATCAAATTGTGAGCCCTCTCAGGATCAAAGGGGAGTATGTTGACAATTGATTCTTGCAGAGCTCCATTTGTTTCAACTATTTTTAGACTTCATCCATTGTTACCTTCTATTTCTTTGCTTTTGTTGTCTCTCCACATGGAATAATGCATGTCATACGCATGCTTTTGTTTTCTATTTTGAGTCTTTTTTGAAACTACATTCTATGTATTGGTATCACTCTATTTTAATTAAGTATGAATAAAGAGAATTTTTTTTTTTGAGTTAGCAAAATATGGAAATTATGTGTATTACTATTCTGCCCTGTTTTCTAAGTTAATTGTTTGTCTATGCTACTATAATTTTCTGTTGTTATCTCATAACCTGTCGGTGTAGGAATTAGGCCTGGTTTTAGATTCTACAAACTGGTGGTCAACAGTATGCAACACAAACAACTACCCAAGTCACAAAAGCTCCAATTTCTCAACCTATTCCATATGCAATGGGGCAAGATCAACACCAGGGAATGGTTGTGCCACAAACTGCTACCCAAGTTTCAGCACAAATAGATTCCATTGTAGTTACGTCGATTGTAGTTATAATTTACATTAGATTGGGCAGCTAATGTAATTTGAGTTTTTAAAGGGCCGTTATCCAATTAGGTGTTGACATGGATTAAATATAGTGTATTCTACATTAGATTGAAATCCCCATTAGATTTGGTAGCTAAGCTGAAGGTGATCCCATCAAAGAAATTCAACTAAATAAAATAAACTGAGGAAATGGGATGGCTGATCTTTTTATCTTTTGAATAATACTATGTTAAAGAGCTTTGTTGGGATGAGTCTAAAGAATTTAATTGGGTTGTAGGTAATGCAAGCCCACAGCTTCATGAATTCGGTAGAACTCTTAAATTTATGATTGTAATATTCCTAACTTGCATTTTCATATACAAATTTTTGGGTTGCTGGAGAACTCATAAATTTAATACTGCAGGAAGGGAAAATGTTTCTTCCCTAGTTTTGCTTTTGGGCCACGTTCGTTTCATTCCTTGCTTCTATGCACTAATTTCCTTTTCTTGGTCATTGCTGCTACTGCTTGTTGGCACTATTTAATGTCATTATATTGGATGGCATCAACATTATAACGCCCCGTTGTACGAACCCCAAAGGAAAACTAATGCAACATTTACCGCATAATTTAAAAAAAAAAGTAAATCTAAACATACATGGGATGCACATTAAGTCACGAGTCATGAAACTTAATCAAATCCATTAACACTTACATCCCTTGGGGTACACAAGGAGTCATTACGAAACTTAAATCTATACAATGACGATAAATAATGAAAACCAAATATAAACCATGTCAAGGTATACATTTAAATTCATTAGTAAGAAACCATTCACTTAAATAACCACAACATATAAAATATTGACATTCACAACATAGAACTCAATGGAGTATATTTCCACAGATACAACACATTAATAAATAGCTACTAAAGATCAACATTCACACAAAGTTTACCGTAGATAAAATATTACATCACATCCTTTTCATTACATTACAATGTTCAAGTATTACAACGATACAAACATATTCCCCAATATGGACGGGGACCACATGACAAGATAGAATGATTCAACTGAGCAATAGAACACAAGTATCATAACTGGCTCCAAGATAGACACAACTCTAGAGATGCCGCAAATGACACTAATATGTACCTCTCGATCCTCGACTAGGGACCCAATGGAGTGCTTAGCACATTCCACTCGACTACGTGGGTCCAAAGACCCACCCCCTGTGCTAAGGAGCTGACAAGAAAGAATCCTCGGCCAAGATCATCCAAATAGAGGACCACAAGGCTCAACGTCATACAAGGGTAACAAGGAACACATGGATAATCACAACATCAATGAATCGTGACCAGAAACATGGCATCCAAAGATGACATCAATAAATCACTTCATAACAGTGATAAACCACTCCCAAAATATAGCAACAGTAATAATATATCATAACATCATTAAATCACTATAACCACAATAAATCACTTTCAAATCATAACAACAATAAGTCATTAGGAATAACATAAATAGACCACTTCCAGAGGCTTGCAAAGATAACAAATCATAAGGGGTACTAGGGGAGAGTGTCATCGCATAGTCCTACATGGGTTATCCTGGCCCTTCCTCCAAGCGCCGAATTCTCCTGGCTACCTAAGGCGTCAGCCCCCATCTATGGTTATCCTGGATCTTCCTCCTACTTGAGGTGCCAGCCCCATAGGGTGACTCATACGGAGTCGTTAACCTCTCATGAGGACGAGGCAACGGCCTTGCCTACCATGGCCTTCTTAGTCCACCATTAGTCTGCGGAAGCCCTAATGGATAGGCAAGGCATCCATATTTATCTTACTAATGTTCTTACTAGCCATCCCCCTAATTTTTTAATTAAGTTTTCACTTTTTAATCTAACTCTTGCGTGGGTTATCCAGGCCCTTCCTCCTATTTGAGGCGTCGGCACCCACGAAGAGCCACTCTCCCTAGAGACCCAAATCACAAAACCAAAGCATCAAGGGGTTGTACCAATACTGAAAAAGCATTGAATCTCAAAACTGAACACACATGAGGCATATACCATCTTGCCAGTAGCCACATACATAGATGCTCATAAAACCAGGTACAACCCATACATAAATCCAAAATCACCATTATGATCAAAATTTTGGCAAGAAACACATCAATGAAGAATCATTATAAGACAAGGTTACCCTCGCCTCTGGAAGCCCAAGAAAATGATAAACCAAAACCCACAAACTAGGGTAAAACAAAGCAATAAGGTTTCAACATAAAACTTCAACATATAAAAATTTCCAACACAATTCAATGAATAAAGACTCCTCAAATCAAGGTAAACCCAAAAGAAATACACATCGAAAGGACTAAAGAGTAGGCTACCTCAAAATCAACTTAATTTCCAAAATCCACTCAACAATCCAGAAGCAACCAACCAAGATAACCACCACAAGTGTTCTATATAACTATCCATAAAAGGGGACTTGCAAGTCAAACTTACAACTTAAACCAAAAATCATGACAACGATAATAATTCATATCTCAATTTTAAATCACAACTTTAATTTTCAACAATTATATAATAACTAATTTCATGGAGACTTTACACATAAGATTAACATTCTACATTTAAAGAAATAATCTTCTAATCCAATTTACTTAATCACGTCTCTCTATTATCAAAACAATTAAATCTTTATCCCCTTACTCTACCAAGGAATTCAAGTCTATGATTATCAATAGTTATAGATTGACTTCAAAATGTGATAACCATACTTATAAACATTTTACTCGTTTCTACTCTTAATAGATCTAATTGCTAACTTTTCCTATTGACTTAAGTCCACTTTAGATCAACGTTTAATAGGTCATTGCTTAACAATAGAAATTGAATTTTGAATAACACTAAATACTCGATATTGAAGTAATAATTTTAGTTAAAGCTTCTAACTTGAGAAATCTAAACTTCACATTTTCATAATTAATTATAATGACACCCATTCCTAGTAAAACTACTTAATGGTTCATACAAGTCCCACATTAAATAATTAAGTAGATAATCTACAAATGTACTACTTTCATTAGCAACTAACCTAAAAACAACTTAGAACAAATCTCTACTTCCACTAACATATACAAGATACGGATTTGTGAAAACATTTAAATAGTCAAATTCATTTTCATTTATCTATTCCCCTTTGATGAAATCATTTAAAAATAATTTAAGAAACTATTTTATCATATTTTACAAATATCTAACCCCGCATCTTAACACAACAATTAACTTTTAATCATAGTCGTAATTTTATTTAAAAATCAACCTTCCTAATTTAATTTCTTCTACTTATTCCTCTAGACAACTTAATTAATTCAAAACAAAGCTACTCTATTATTCTAACCTTATACTTACACTCACATGTACCTATATGACTAAAAGCATATACAAGTAATTAACTAAATAACATTTCTATCTCTCAATTTTTCCATATTACACCAATACACAAAATAGTATTGACATAAATAGATTTATACCTATATATTATAATTAGTTTTCTATTTGAAATTCATTTTATCAACTATATGATGGGGTGCAAATATAACCTAACTATACGATATACATGTATATTTACATATCAAATTTTAACTCAATGCTAATTACATTACAGCCTACTGGTTTTTTTTTTTTGGTTTTTTTTTATATAAAGTAAACAACTACCAGTACGCACACAAATTCATACACATACATATATAGTGTGATTAAAAACTTTGGTTACCTATCATATGAGTCGCCTTACAAATTAGTGATACCAACCTATATCCGATGAAGGGAAAGCTAAAATACTCAGAGAACAGTTGTCGCATGGCTGTCATGATTACAAAAATGGATTTTATAAGGGAGCTTTCAAAATCATCGATTTAATGGAGCACTATGGAACACACTCTAACATTGTAAGATTTACTTAAGATCAAGGCACATATAGTCATGCAGATTTGGCGAATGAGGGCTATGCGTTCTTCACACAACAATAATCTTTATTGCATTACATGCGTATTTGATTAAACAGGTGCGCAAGGCAAAATGAGGGCACACATGCTTCACACATCAATAATCCTTATTGTATTACATTTACAGTTGGCATGTCCATGGAGAGGGATTTTTCTATCTTTTTCAGCTTTTAACTGATTGTTCTATATTCAGTTTAATATTTTATTTCCTTTTTATATATATCCTTTGAACCATTATCCTCTTAAAAATCATTTTCTTATTATTCATCATTAGATATAATTTAGAATGATACATTAATTTATTTATTTTGTAATAAGCTAATTTACTTTCCACTTTCAATTGCTTTTATACCTCAGTTCTGAAAATCTTGTCTCTTATCCAACCTAAAATCACATGAATTTTTCCTTATTAAACTGATTGTCTTCTCTCCATACTAAATTATCAATTATTATTAATTATTGTTTAAAACCATACTATTTATAATTTAATTTAATCACTTAATAATAAACTTTACACTTTATATCCCATAATTTAATTTATTTATAATCACTTAATTGGAATAATTATCTCCTCTCCATTTAATTCGTTCACTTACAATTATATTACTTTCATCTTTGAATAATTAGCTTCCAATGATAACACAATTAGTATTTATTATTAAATCTAATTCTTTATTTAACTCCAAATAATTCCAGTGACCTTATAGTTAAATTAATTTGATTAATCATATCTAATCATAATATTAGTGTTATCAACTCACATAACAAAATCACAAAATCATCACAAATCAACGGACTACTTACTCAATAACACTTTTAACAAATATAAACGACATGACCACCCATAAACCAACTTACTTGAATATCAAGAACAACCGAAATGAAGGGGCACTACAAACATCATCATTATCGTTATCAGTATCGTCGGTAGCAGCCTCAGAATCAGGAGAGGCATACATCACGAGATATGGCGGTGATTGTTTCCCTGGGCCTTGTATGCGGATGAATCACCGTTACCCACTTGTTGTCGTTCTTTCATATTCTTAAAAAATAATTTTATTTCGGGGTCTCCCTGACATAAATCTCTGCACCGCAATTGCAAATTCTCCACCTTCATGTCGATCTCCAATGCATGTTAATTTTGCACTTGTTACAGTCCTGTGATTATGATCGGTATGAATATTTTTGAAAATTTTATTGGTGTTGTAGCACATAGTAATTTGGGTTGTCAAAGCACAAATTTTGGTCAAACACTTCTAAATGAGCACCCTATCTTCAATTGATGAGTCATCTAATTTGGTCCTCACTACTATCCAAAAGTCAAAAAAATAAATGTAAGCTTTTACTCAATATGAAGACTGAAAATTCAATATATCATTTAAGAGCTCGACATGTGCGATGTGCAGGAATTGAATCTTCTCCCTTTAGCCAAATAAACTCAACATTGCCTCTACACTGGGGTAGTGGATGTCTCATGTGAAGTGGATGATACTCGAGATGATGCCATTTCTCTTTAATTATTTTTAGAATTAAACCATTGCAGATCTGCAATCTGGCTGATTTTGAGTGAGTTACAAAATACATTGCAAGACAGTTTAAAACTGTCGAAAATATTATTTTAACATGAAGGATCCAAGAATGTTTTCTACTCTAGTGAAAACATGAAAGCTTACTGCAAGTCTTCTTTATACTACCAGAAATTCATTCGACTGGCCCTCACGAACAGAAAGTCAGGATCAGTTTCAATGGCATCTAAGTGCTTCTCGGCCATGTGCATATACACCACCATATTCCCATCTCCCAGGGGGCTCGCCTGCAACATCACATACCCTGCTGTTCCTCCCCATGGAAAATATACACTTGAAAACGCAGGCTTCCCACATCCCAAGTCAAACTGATATAATGGAATCCTCACTCCTGACGAGACCACCACGGCAGACCCTTCCTCCGCATACACTCTCGCTAACATCACTGCCGGTCTCTTCTCCTCCACCCAATCCAGAAACGACCTGAAATATTCAGTGTTTGCGGAAGCATTTATGACGTTACGTACGATTTGTGCGGTCTTGCTTAATGGCTCCTCCAATATCTGCTCTGCATAACTCTCCTTGAATTGCGTTTCCGAAGTAGAAGGGAGGAAGGTTCAAGTACGCACGCCCGTCAATCGGGATACCGATTTTGGTTCGTTCTGAAGAAGTCAGAGCCTGTGCGCGAGCATAAACTTTCCAAATATACGCAGAAACTGCCTCCATCTTCGTTATAGATTTGCGAACCCTGGGTTTTCCTTGAGTTTGGTTAGCTAGAGCTTGCAATTGGAGAAGCGTGGGAGCATCCAAACGATAGATCCGCCCAATTTGGGGTGGGGGAGAGTCGGTGTGATCGAGAGCAGAGAAAGGCAGTGCCATGTAATGGCTATCAATTGGAGCACCGTCAAGAGGGTAGCGGGGATTGAGGAGTGAGCGTTCAAAGCAAGGCGTGGTGATGGAAAAGGAGCGGCCTTGAGCGGCCTCTGTCCATGCTTGAAAGAAAATACTGCTACTTACTCCATCTACTATTCTGTGATCAAAACAACAACTCACGACAATTCAGCCACACTTCATCCTCGTCACCTGCAAACAAATCATGTTCACTTAGCTAACTATGCTCACCAATATTCTACAACACCAGTTAATTTAGACGGATTTGGTGGACTTAAGTTGTCCGTAACTACGTACTTGAGTTCCAAAATAAATTAAGATATGTATACTAGTTAGATACTTACTTGTACAGCTAGAACAGGAACACAACGAGGGGATTCTCCTTGGAGAGGGTGCCTCTTAGGAGTCAATTTGGCTACAGAAAGACTTGGCTGAGAAAAATCAAGATCCTTAATGGCAGCGTCCGCTTCAGCTTCGATGAAGGGCACTCCTGATTATTGCACTCTATCTCAGGCTCACCATTATGGCTGATAATAAACCTTCCGGCCACTGGATAAAACAGTACTAGTATCTCAGAGAGTGCCTTCTTAATGGAGCTTGCAATCTCTTCGTATGTCTTATCTTGCACTCCCTTGTAAACAAAGAAGTGCCCCTGACTAATGGCGGGAACAGTGAGATCTATGTTAGAGCCTTTCAGCGTGCAATCTTTTGTAGGTGCAGGCGATTGCACAATGGAGGTTTGAACGATCTCCACTATAAAATCATTCAACGACACTTTCTCCATGCTAACTCTTAATCTCCGCACGTACTATAAGATCAAAATGGTCCAAATGAGAGCTTAAGGAATAAGTAGAACAATGGCTTGGTGGAAGGGATGATATGATATGATGTATATATATAGTAGTCCGGATGTCCTAAGATAAAAGAAAAAAACAAAAAATAAAAATGAAAGTCTTCTCTACACCGCTTGTAGAGAACAAGGCCAGAGAATTCAAAGCACGTTAATGAGCCCAGTCAAGGAAGACGATCGCTAACCATTAGATTATGTTTCTACTTACGAGTGGATGATGTCAGATGGGGCAACATTTTATTTTCTATTATATATTTTTTGTTTTATCTTCTATTTAAAATGGGGAAACGACCTGTCTACAGACTACTTCAAGCTTACTGGAGTTAATTAAATTGCCAGCTGAGATTTCTGGGGAGGATGGAACGACTGGATCCAAATGGAATACAGCTCGTATGGAGATGAAAAAGGAAAAGACGTATTCTTACAGTTATGCACAATAATAAATTATGTATAATCTATGGCAAGAATCAGGATAATAAAGTTGTTACAGTTGTGCACAATAATAAATTATTCTTATGAGGTGAGGAGGCTTCCCCAAGAAATTTAGTTTAATCTGTTGACAAAGCTGAAAAATAGTCCTACATAAGCTTGGTATTTAAATATAGTTAATTTTAATCACCTTTCAAGGAATAATGAGATATTTTCTATAATTGATGAAAGCTTCAAAACCAAGACCAAGCTTAGTGATGACATATGCTTAGAGTTTACACTAAAAGGAGCTATTGAGATGAATATTAAAGATGGTTAGAATGTGTTAATAATATTTATTACACTATGTAATTATTAAGTGTTGGATAATTATGAAAAAATTACAAAGTGAAGTTTGAAAATAAGAAATGTACAATCTATGATAAGAATAAATGAGAATTGTTACAATTATGACTATGTCAAAGAACAAGATGTTCCTATTGAATTTTTAAGAACATAGTAGTAGTCTTGTCAATATGCCATTTGAAGATAAATTTGTTTGTGGCGTTATTAAGTTAGATTATTGAATTTTTATAGTTTGAAGCTATTAACATTTGAGATATTAGTTTATGGTTTGCCTAAGGTTGAACAACACAAGAAGGCTTGTGAAAGTTGTTAGAAGGAAAACATGTTCTTGGAGTAGCCAATATCACTTAAAGGATAAAAAAACTTCCACAAAATGAATATGCAAATGAAAATGATTATCATAAGCAACAACTTGTAAAATGTACAAAAGAGCTTTGCATATAAAGGAAAAGATAAGGAGTTGGGAAGGTAAGAGTGAAATGTTTACTACCCCTCCAAGAATGAAACATTTGTAAGGATCTATGGAAAAGTGTTGGGACACTTGTTGAGTCCACATGAGATGAGACAAAAAGTGAGATATCTCCCAAGTGAGCTTAAGAGTAGTGTGAATATGACTCTCCTAAATAGGTTAAAATTTAACTAGTTTTGTAATAACTCTTTTCATACTAACATCCCCCAATAAGTGATACTTAGGGAGAAACCTAAAAATTGAAAATATGAGTCCTAACAAAACTTGGTCAGCTGTGTTGATACAGGAGAAACAAACAGGGGAAAAAGATATATGTGGATATAGATCTGGCACATTCACAGACACTCAATCAAGATACCACATATATGAGAAGGAAATCTTAGCAGTGAAAAATGGCATCAAGAAATTTAAGATATTCTTAAAACCAGTACATTTCACTGTTCGCACAGATAGTCAAGCCATGAGAAGTCTGCTAACCAAGAAACCAGATGAAGACATTGCTCAGGGTAGAATTGCTAGATGGTATTTTGAGTTCCAAGGCTATGATTTTAGCATAGAATGGATAAAAGGTGAACTTAACCCTCTTGCAGATTCACTCACCAGAGAAATGGCATGTTCTATTTATACTGACCTTGAATTTCAAGGATGTGAATATTACAGACCAGATGGAGCAGCCATGTATATTGCAGATTTCGGCCAGGGGAATATTCAAATCCTCCCTTCACTTCCTAAAGATATTATTATTGTCTTATTAGAATCTTATTTTTTAAATAAGTGGCTAATATATCTCAGAAGGCACATTGAATATCAATTTAACCATGTTATTCTAGATCCTGAAGAAGAAGACGGTTTCAAAAAAGAAATTGGGATGGAATTCGCCCCAATCAGCTACTGGTGTGGAAGACAGATGATTCATATCAGAATTAAAGGATTGTTTGGTATGAATTGGTCCAAAAAGAGTAAAATGAATTTGTTAAAACTAATTAAATTTGGTTTTATTACTCGCATCTCCTTGCACCAAGATACTTTTGAAGATTATGCTGATTTAATTGGCGGCAGATTCAACGAAGATATGGAAGAATTCTTTGAATTCTTACATCCTGGTTTAACTCATACAATCTGTGATGGTCTTACAGATTATTTAGAAACTTATCCTCATAATGGATATTACTTTCCCAGGATCGAATACTATCCTTTAGAGCACAATTGGAAAGCTGAAGTCAGAATCCAAAAATGTGAAGTTACTCTCCGACCAGCTCTTCTTGCAGCAAGAATAGAAAAGGATATCGCCTACTCCAATGACTACATGGTGCAGATTGATTACGCCTTCAACGCCACTCAGGAAGATTGGGAAAAAGCTTGTTCTGAGCTACCAGATGATCTTTTAGATCCAATTCCCTTTGGAAGCTAGCATACGGGCTTGTCTATGCCGTGATGTCACCCACGTTAAGCTGTGACAGATAGGATGCTACCTATCCACAAAAAAAGCAGAACCCATAATGACTTTTGGGTGTAAAGTCATCGTGTACGTGACACGAGTCCTAATCACGGTTGTTGAAGATTCCTTGTTCACGCCTTTTATAATGGCTACAGGAATTCTTGTCGGTTGGTTCTTATCCTCGTTCATGTACCTACCCTTAAGGCGGTGCTACGGATAAGATGCTTTTGTTTGGCACTCTTCTATTGGCGGATTTCAAAATATTATGAAGAGAAGGTTAAAGTTCCGCTCCGATGGAATCAGTCTTTTGCTATAAAAGGACCTCGGAGACGCCTATCTCAACACACCGAGTTAGAGATTTGAAAGAGTCTTAGAAGAGTCTAGGATATCAGACTTATGCTCTCTCCTGCGCTTTAATGCGATCTGGATGATCAGAATCTGATTATATTGTAATGAGTTTTCATAGTGGAACAAGTTTTGAATGCAAAATTTGCTTATTCTTATTTTTCCTCTTCTGTGTAATCTGTATCATTGGATTTGGTATCTATCATGTTTACTACCCCTCCAAGAATGAAACATTTGTAAGGATCTATGGACAAGTGTTGGGACACTTGTTGAGTCCACATGAGATGAGACAAAAAGTGAGATATCTCCCAAGTGAGCTTAAGAGTAGTGTGAATATGACTCTCCTAAATAGGTTAAAATTTAACTAGTTTTGTAATAACTCTTTTCATACTAACATCCCCCAATAAGTGATACTTAGGGAGAAACCTAAAAATTGAAAATATGAGTCCTAACAAAATGGACTAATAAGGTACTCACGTAGAAATAAATATCTCCAACAAACAAAGAAAAGGAGAAAACAAGTGGGAATAAAACTTCTCTCCAATAGAGAGAAAGAGAAGGAATGAACATCCTAAAAATATGTCCCATGAAGATAGAATCATGAAAATGAAGAACTCCTAAATTATGTAGAAGTTATAAAATTTGTTGAAGATAAATTGATGGTGTGTGTATTGGTATCAGATCATCCTTCTTGCAAATAAATCAACTTGAATTTGTAAGGGTCATGACATTAAACTTTCAAATAGGGAATTATAGTATGATATTGATGCTTCCATTACATTTGTAACATCTAAAAACCTCAATAAAAAAACAAAAAACATCTAAAAACCCCAAGGAGCACTTTTGGTTTATAATTTTATGTTTTCATTTGTAAATAGTTTTAGATTTTTGTTCAAGGTTTAACTTTCTCTATAAGAATTTTTTTTGGAGCACTTTGGGATCAAATGGACAGTTTCATGTTATGTTTGGAGTGGCTAATAATCCCTAAAATGACTATCAAATTGTTGAAATTACAATAGTTGTAAAAGGTACACATATTTTGCAAGTTATATGGCCACATGACCCTATTATGTACTGTGTAAAAAAATAAAAATAAAAAGCTCAAATTGGGCACTTGCATAGTGTAGCCCAGTGCTATTGAAAAAATTCAAAAGAAAAAAAAAAGTTTTAGGTAGAGAAATTTCAAAAATGTGGTGCATGGAGGGCCCATTATTCCCTTTAGCTAGTTAATTCTAATATCTATGGTCCTATGTAAACAATTTTTTTTGGATAGATCATCATATTTTATTCCTTTATTGATGATTATTCATGAAAGCATTGGATTTATTTTCTTAATACAAACGTGAAGCCTTTAATACATTCAATAAGTTTAAGTCCCTTGTCGATAATGAGAGTTGTTCTAAAATAATGAACTTTGAGTCTAATTATTGATGAGAAATTTGTTTGAGTTCTTTTATAGATTATTGTAATTTGAATGACATCAAATGACAACTCACCACTACTTAGACACATGAATAACATGGTGTATTTGAAAGGAATAACCATATAGTGTTTGAAATGGGATGGAGGATGTTACAAAAAAAATGATTAAGTTGTTTTTTGTTTGATGTAGTTGCTACAATTGTGTAGATTCTCAATCAAATCCCCCTAGTGCACTTGAAAGGATGACTCTCTATGAAGCTTGGCGTGTAAATATTAATGTTAATCATTGGAAAAAAGAAATTTTGTTTAGCTTTTATTCATATCACAAATCAAAAGAGATAAAAGTTAGATCCCAAAATTGAATTGTATATTTTGATGAATAGAGTGAAAAAAGAAAAGCTTATAGGATATATAATTATGTTCCTAATAGTAATGTTGTGTTAAGAGACACGATTTTTGATGAATGGTTATTGTATATCATCAATAAGTACATGTTGATGAGTCAAAATATATTCATAATGGTGCTATTATTAATGGTATTATTTTTTATTAAATAAGTTAGGGAAGGGTCCTAGTCCCTTACATCTAGTGAAAGAATCCATTTAAACATCAAAGAATCCAAAACATGGCTAACTAAAATAGAGATAGCTAAAGACAACAATGATGGTAGCATTAAAAAACATGTAAGACCTAGCTATTTGCAAAAGGATTCATGTAGAGTGAATCTAATTGGATAGGTAGTTTGAATGACTAAAAGTTCACATTTCATAATCATTTTTCACTTGGTTCAAGTTCAATTACATGGTTTTAAAAGAAGCAACATACAATTCTCATGGCTCCATGATGTTCTAGTCTATATGCTTAACATCAAGGGGGATTATGTTAGATAATAGATGTTGATGATAAATAATTTGCATGGAATTTATTTGGATGCATGGAAGAAGTGATAACTCTATTTTTTTTTTATTCTTTAAATTTATTCATTTATTAATAAGGGTATATGTACAGTATTTTTTTAATTATAAAATTTAATTTATTAAATTGTATGGTATTTGCATGGAAAAGATAGTATAGTTTAATATTTTTCCATACTATCTCTTTTAGGGTTGTAATATCTTTAAAAGGATTGCCTTGTACTATTTACTAAGCCAAAAAATGGAGAATGTAAGTCTATGATTATAGTAAGTATTATTTAGTTTTTTATTTACTCCAATTTAGAGCTATGTATGGGATTTTTATTTTTTCAAAAGGTTATTCTATTTGATTATTAATATGTGTTGTAAGTAATTGCTCCAATATTATCAAGATTATGAGTTGTATTTATAGCTGGTTTCCTAATAAATTTTGGTTGAATAAGTGATTTCAAAATCTTTAGCTCAAATAATATCCACGTTGAAATACTTCAATGTGTCTTTATCCATGGTAACTTTTAAGTATCACACCTAGTAGGAAAATTAGTATGGACCATTCAACATTCCATAAACCAACTACTTTTTAAATTTCAAAGAAAAACTCAAGATAAGGTCTAAATTTTTTAATTATTGTATTTTCTTTCACATACTTTAAGGTAGATTAACGATAAAAGGTGAAACTAATAGTATTCCTACCATAATGAGGGATACAAATACCAAAAGAAAGGTAAAAATTATAATTATTGATAAACATTAACATTGTTGAATTTAGTAATGAATTTATAGTGCTTGAAATGTTTTAGGATTTTGGGTATTTTAATTATGAGAGTAGTAATATATTTAAAGAAATGAGGATATATAAGTACAGTCAAATTCAAAGAATGTATTCATGGTTGCAAACTACAAAATAGGAATTTAAAGGCAAAGATTTGTCAATAATTTTCATTTAGACATAGTTTACTTTATATATGCATGATAGTTAAAGAGAATGAATAAATTTGAATGATAATAAATAATATTTTAAATGATTCTTTATAGGTAGGGTCATAAATGTAGACAAATTTAAAGGAAAATTAATTATGAGTTCCATAATCCTTGAATACAACAAAGGTACATGACATTCTTTTTGGTATACAATTGTGTCTTTAACTATGAATATGCATAATGTGCATGTAAATAATTAGGAATATTTAATCTGTTTGTGTACAAATTGACTATGGTGAAATTAGACACAATATTTTGTCTATTATCCTTTGATGATCTCTTTAGAGTGATACATAGTTATTTTATCGCTATCATGGGAGAAACATTTGGATTGATTATTATATACAAGAATCCATTGACAGATTAATGTATGTTGGTCAAGGGTGTTCTCTCTTGTGGCTTGCTTCAAAGGTTGATGCTATTAGAGACAAACTTGAAAATGATGAGAAAAATATTTATTTATTTTTCTAATGCTTACACAAGAAAGTGTAACTAGCATGGAATTTATTTTTTATGCTTATGGGTTGTCAAACTATGCTTTGTATTAAATAGCTAGCTTGGCTATATTTTTTATAAAATTTGATTCTAAATTTTATTGGCCTTTGAGTGTCTATATATTGGTGTGTGTATTGTTAAATAAGCATTGAGGTATCTTGTGAAATTGATTACACATAATTTTATAGAATGGAAATGTTGGGGCTAAAAGGATTATTATATCTCTTGATAAATTGGTTAATTGTTCATAATCAATCAAATATAGTCAAACTCATTATGTGGAAGCTACTAAATAGAACCTTGGTTTAATTAATCCATCTTGCATGCATATTCAATTTTATTTTATTTTATTGACTATAAACCAAAATGTAGAAAATTATTTCTAGTCTCTATGGAACCTATTTACTTTAAGTAAATCAACAACCCTAGATCCCTATTTTTATTTACATTTCCTATCCAATAATAAGACCAAATATGGATACAATGCTAATTATAAATGTTTGGTGACTGCAAGAATAATTGTTCCAAGTAGGTAAGATTATATTTTATATGTGGTATCTTTTCTTTCCAAAATTACTGAAATAGAAGAAAATATGAGTTGTTGAAGTCTGTGCTAATGTAGTTTGGTTCTATGTGTTTAATGGTGATCTTATTTAGAATCAATGAAAATGCATAACTAAGTTGTACTTGATGTCTATCATGTTAGGTCCCACCCCTTCTAAATTTGAAGTGTATTATAAGAATCTTGGAATTGACTTGCTATCATAGTGCAATGGAGATAATATTAACATCAATCGTAGTATGCAATACTTTTTTTTTGCATCATATCTCAATTCTAAGAGGTGGTTGGTACTTGTGTAAGTATATTGGACACTAAAATATGAAAAATAAGTTGCATCTATTCAATATGCCATAATAAATAATTTTTTAGCTTGCTTTTTTTCTTTTTGATATACTTGTTTGGGTGGTTTATATTTTCTCTCTTTACAAACTAGAGTAACTACACTAAAATGACTATTATTTGCGAAATTTTCTCCATTTTGAGAAGGTGGTGTCAACATGTTTCTTGGAGCATGTAGCATCAATTATAAAAATATATTTCTAACATCATATATTATGGTTACTGACATTAAGGAACTTGAACTAGCTATGTGTGATGAAAATACCATTAATAACTTACATCTAAAAGTTGTGTTTATCATTAGTATATTCTTACTTGGTATAGATTGTATGAAATTTTCATTTAATCTTATTTTAACTTGTTTTCATTCCTCTACCACATGCTATGGTTACTAGTGAAAAAAATTAATAAAGAAATCAATTTTTTTTTAGAGATAATCTCATTAGTGGGGTCACTAATTATAAAAAATAATTAAATGTATACAAAATTTTTATACCTTTATTCTTTTAGCCAAAGGAGTTAAAATTGACATGTCACTTTTCCAAGCATCTACTCTTCAAAACTGTCATTCCTTAACATGACAATTATAAAAGGGTCATATCTTAACCCAAGTCTAAAATGAGAGTTTAAAATGACACCTAACCCTAGGTATTCAACTTAGGGTCCCAAAATCCATAAAATACATAAAAGAAATATTTTTATAACCCTATAAAAACCCTCAAAAAACTTAGTCCAAAATTTGACAACAAGGATGCGAACACAACTCCAAGATTCAACCTAATGGCCTCATTGACTTTAAAACATTAAAAATAATTCATTTTTATATTACAAATAAAATACATTACAAATGACAATATAGTCCTTCCCAATGGACTATAGTCTAGTTTCACAATTTGACCACATTAGGGTTCCCTTGAAGACCTTTGTTCCACTGGCCATCGAATCAATTTGAAAACTCAATTTCAGACATTAATATATTCATGTAATAATTATATCCAGAGAAAAATAATTAAAAACATACATAATTATGCACATGATCATTAATCAATCTCATACATTACTTGATAAAATATTACCATAACATTTAATCATTTATTTTTATCTTAATCAATGGAATTCTCAAAAATAGAAATTGTTTAGAGTCGCCCATTCAGTAAACACCTGATAGATGATGCACAAAACATGACTTAACTCATCCTAGATAAAAAAAGGTATTCAATTGAACAATCTTATGTTAAGTGCATAGAATTTAAGACGCCTAATTAACTTTTCATACCCACACATTGTCAATGCATAATTAAGATTATTTGAAATATGTCAATTATGATAATCCTTTGCAATAAGCTGAGTTATTTTAAACAACATACCATTATTTTATTTAGTATACTTATAGGGTTGTAAGCTTCCACCTAAATAACCAAGGATTAGTAAATCAAGTAATTATTTTCCTAGTAGAACCCATTTAATATTCACATGCTAGGGTGGGCATCACATGCTGTCCCCCACCCCCATAAGACTAAACCTCCTCTTGGAAGTAAAAAAGGAAGTAAGACACGCATTATCAAGCCAATCTAGCGCAGTGAAATGGTTAAAATTCATCCTTAAACAAGTAGTAAGATAAACACAACATAGTCAATTTGATGCAAGAGAGTTCTTGCAACTCTCAACACACTCAACATACAATAAATAAAATTCTGAAATTTAATTAAGACAATTTTAAATTAACAACACATATGATGATTTTCATTCATCCAATGTCTCTTGCAACTCATGAATTCATAATCAAATTGTAAGTATAACATATGCAACCCTCTGAACTAATGAAGAACATTAAAAATCAACTCCTATGATCTATTACAAGAAATAAGATCATCTACAAGTGATTCCTCTTCAATCCTTTAACTTCTTACAATTTCTCTCTTCTCCACCTGCAAATTCCTTCTAGAATCAATTGCACAATGCACCAATGAACTTTCCACCTACAAAACCAAGTTTGAAAACAAATCCCAAGGAAAATCCACACCCAACCTTTGCAACTCGAAATTTTGGAGCTGAAAAATTAAAACATAGTGTAAAATCAATTGTTCTTGCCACCACTATCTCTTGCAACTAGAAGCTCTCCAACTCCGCATCCCTACCTGGAAAATCAATAAATTTTCATAAATTATAAATTTTGACTCTTCAATGCATGTTTGCACAACTTCTAGGAAGACATGCTTCCACTAGCCGACACATTCATTCTCTTCCTTGATAAATAGGAATTCAAATTCAAATTTTCCCAACATGCACATCATGGGTGTGCTATTCCTGCTTGTAGAAATAAGGAAAATTAAATAATATGTAATCATTTCATAACCCCCAAGAAATCCCATGCCCAAGTTTGATTTTTGGCATTTTAACTTTTAAATTATAATTTTCAGCATTTTCCCAATAGAACTTTGCAATCAAAACTTTGTCCAATTATTCAAATTTTGATTTTTTGGACAAGAAAATCAAAACATGACACGAAACATTAGTCCAAGCCAAGTCACATCAAAATTTAATTCTTTTTGATTGATTCAAGATTGTCTTCAGCCACAAATGCTCCTACATTATAATTAGAATGATCAACACTAAATAAACATCCTAAAGGTTATTTCCCTCAATAGGAGGAACACCTCATCACAAAAACATAGGTATTAATACACACCAATCATAGGATGAGGTCAACATGACCCATATAAGTCACAAATGCTTGCTACATACAAGAGGAACAAGTCATCCTACAAGGGTTATAGTTCACTTATTTGCTTTGTTATCACCAACCAACTTATAAATTATCCAACAACTACTAGCTAAGGAAAGAGTCTCAAATAGACCTTACCCTCAAAAGAACCTATACACCAGATCATGTCATGAAAGAAACATACTCATCTTGACCTTGCAGTCATTTAATTTCTTCAAACAATTTTTATTCTCTAACAATGGTTTCTCACCCATACTTCTAAATCAATAAAGCCAACACATGGATCATTACAAAATAACTTACGTGACTCACATCACAAGGTTCATATAATGGGTTTATGAGGAGGACTAGCGCCAACATACTTAGTGCATAACTATAAAAACATATGCCATTGATCTATACATCTGAATAACCACACAAGTGTCGATCCCAATGAAGCAACATCTAAATAATCATCATATTTGTTGGGAATGCAAGTTTTGCAAGGAGGAAGAATATTGCTTTTTTACTCTAAATATGCCTTGGATGTTAGTCAACTTCAGTGTTGTAGCCAAAAACTCTCTTGGTATTTCTATTGGTGTGTCTTTATAAATTACGAGTCAAACCTCGAACCAAAAAATATAGTGCCAACTGAAAACTAAAGAAGTGAGAAAATTAAACACAGTAATTATCAAAACAAATGGAAAATTTTGAACATAGAAAGAAAACAATTTGATAAATATTAGCATAATTAGTTATATGGTATATTACATTATATGTTTGGGTGTAACTAGCGAGTGTATACAGGTGTAACTGGCAAGTGTATACAGTTAAGTAATTGTTCAACTACTTGCCTTCTTTTTTGTATAAATGCACTTGATAAATGAATAACATTCACCACGATATTCAGATCCTTCATATTTTCCAACATATGGCATTAGAGCCGATGGCATTGAAATTTGGCACAAGTTTGAGCCAAGGGTGAAATGCATCTACATGAAAATGCTTGTGCAAATTGTGACTATTTTATGTTCCTAGGCGTTGACGCGAGACTTGCTATTCTTGTTGCTGTGATTGATAGGTGTTGCAGAGAAGGTTGCTAGAGATGGCATAAAGAATGGCATGGTGTAAGGTGTATGACGACTATGAAAAATATTCTAGTTTTTAGGTAGGCGTGTTATATTGTGTTAAAGATTGACTAATGTTTTATTGTCTAATGCCACCCACCCAGGAGTAGAAGGGTGTGGAAGTAGAAGAGGAAATATAGAGTTTTCAGTAAGAAATAATATATTTTATATTTGAAATGGCACATGAAGATAATATTTAGGAGAGATATAAAAATATTCAAGGAAAAGAATATGAACTACTGGATTGAATGGGTGTTGAATTGTTTGATAAAATTCCTCTAAGAAATTTAGGGAAAAACATAATATCTAATGTAGAGGACTAAATATGGAGGTCAGGAAGATGAGGACCCACCAAATGTTCCAATCAAGAGTGGGATAATCATTCATTTCCAAAATATGAGGACTCCTAAATGGCTACATAATCATCTTCATGCATATCCTAACAGTGGTAACTTGGAGGTAAGTTGTTTTTCAAGAGAAGATGCAACTCAAATCGGTTGTATGAGCATTGTAAGATGTCAAGAATTTGATATATCTTCTTTGAGATGTGTCAATCAAGTAATCTATATTCTTATTACCAACATCTCTAGGAAACTGCATTTCAAAATATTCAAATAGTTATAGAGTGTCTTGTAGATGAGTTTACCAATGGATCTTCAAATAGTTATGCTTGGACTGTTGGGGCCATCTTTTCTATTATTGATGAGGCCTCCAAAGACTTGTCTAAGATATTAAATGGATGGTTTTATAGTGAAATTAAGAGACTACAATCGAGAATTATACCCTTTCAAGGGTCATCAAACAACTTGATTGAGCCATGTGTTTAGAGAGCTCAATATGGATTGTTGTCAAGTAATTCAAGAATTTGTAATTCAAGAGTTCATGGGAGGAAGAACTTAGGAATTCAACTAGGGGCTACACCTTTCTGAGGGTCATGAGGTAGCTTGATGGAGTTCCACCTAATTTAGGATTTTTTTCTTCAAGGAAGATCTTCACAAAGATGTATATATGTTTTGTAATCAACAAGTTTTGTTATGTAAGCCTTAAGGGGGGTTCCCTTGGCAAAGTGAATTAGAGCTTTTAGGGATAAAAATGTGGGAACAATGTAATAGGGGAGGGAATGCTAGAATAATTAGTTATATGATATATTACATTGTATGTTCAAGTGTAACTAGCAAGTGCATACAAGTGTAATTGGAAAGTGTATACAATTAAGTAACTATTCAATTGCTTGCCTTCTCTCTTGTATAAATGCACTTGATAAATGAATAACATTCACCATGATATTCAGATCCTTCATATTTTCCAACAATAAAGAGGAAAAGTATTGATTCATCATTGATATAAAAGTAGGCCGATTTGTTATAGTTGGCCTTTAATGGCTAATATAAAATGAAAGGGATTATTTTGGCCACAATGATTGTAGCAGACATGAGAGTAATGAGATTCAATTTTTCTTCCTTAGAGGAAATAAATTACTCACTATGCATCATAAATATGACTCTCACTATAGCTCTAAATCTTAAATGATGAGCATTACAACAAAAAAATGCTAAAAATTAAAAAAATATCCTTGGATCTAAGAAATTGATTGCTATTCTAATTACTATCCTTAGGGGAATGAACTTGTTGAACCTTAGGCTAAAAATTATGAAACTAGTATAAAAAATCTCATCAGATCCTTCTTTCAAATTTAATAATCATTATGTTTCTTATCTATTCAAAAAATAAATCTAATTAAAATATAAGGAGTCTAAGTTAATACTAGAGAGAATTAATTATTACAAAATAACCCAAATATCAAGTGATTTTCTCGTCAATACATACATTGACATAACTTTGAATATCACTAACTACTAACTCATGTCATGTATGAAGCAAAGAAAGATAAAGCACTGAGGATAAAAATAGTGGATGGATACAAATGTCACACAAAAAAATATTTAAAATAATATTAGTTATTCAATCTATACAACTATTAATATAAATTATTTGACATGTATAGATGTGATATTTCAAGTCTAGGTTGTGGGGAACAAGTTCAACTTATTTGAAATATACATACTCCTAAACTATTTTTCTTGGGAAGAATTCTCTCAAGTCTAGTATATGTCCATAAGCTCAAATTATTTTTAAATGGTTGAGATATTTCTTTAATTGTACAAATTTTTCTAATCTTGTAAATTTTTCCATTGATAAAAGTTATGATACAAGTTTGGTTGATGTTCTCCATAACTGGTTCATTGACAAGCTATATAAATTATCTATTTTTAATGGTATAGATGATAGGGTAATTTCCTCAAGTGCTTTGAGTCTAGTGTGTCTCATCACACCCTCCCAATATTTTTTCATTTATATATCTTCCTTATTTAGCTTTTCTCTCTGGCATGCCTTTCTCCATTGCTAATATTGAGCCTCTTCTAATCTCCATTTATACTCTTTTTTCCCCACTAGGAATGTTTATATCGATTATTTTATTTCTTCCCACCCCACTAGTGTTGCAACTACTTTCATTCCTCATACTAGAATAGTGATATGACTACCTCTAATCCCATTAGTACTATAACTACTTCCATTATTACTTCTCAAAGTTGTATGAGATCTAGAAAAATAAGGTCTCATTATTGTGTGCACATATACTTGTTGAATATGGTCTAGACCTATGTTATGGATTTTTTTTTGTAAGATGAGGCATAAATAGCTATACATTGCAATTCAATAATTCAACTCATAATTTAGTTGACAAGGACTTGCAAAATTTTCTCACCATAATGTCCTATCTAATTATATAGTTGGGGAGGTCATTGGTTGTTGGAAGGTTCTGAGTGAAAGTGTTCTCCACCAGTAGGTGTCAAGAAAAATGCCCAATTCCATTTTTTTAATTTTTATTTCTATTAGTTTTGGTGAAACATATTTGATTGTGTAGACATGTAAAAATTCCTAACACACATCACACATCCCGAAACTGCAATTTCCATTATTAGTATCATTTCACTTCATTAGCATCATTAATACCCTTTTTACATAATTTTTATCGATATCATAATCATTTCTATCATTTAACCCTATTTCCCTCTATTAATTAAATATTTTTGAATTGTTTAATTAATTCACTATTTTATCACAAATGCAACCTCATTCCTCCTGATTAATTAAATAAACATTATGATGCAGGAGCATCCAGTGGTGTAAGGGTAATCTTGCATCACCCAAAAATAGTTAAATTTCAAGTTCCTCAGTTTTTAGATGTTTTTACATTTTTGGATACCCTTTTCATCATAATGAAATTCTCAATTTACGGTTTTTATTTTCTATTCCTGGGTTGAAAGATATTGCAGTTTTAGTTTCCCATATTTACACTTGAAAATCTTTTGAGTTAGATTTGAGGCACTTAGATTTCCCGGATCAGCCCTAAAACTTGCCAAAATTGGCATAAAAAATTTCAAGTGCGTTCTTGACTTTGAGACCTTTCCAACGGTTCAAATAGTTTGCGAATCGGAGTCCCGGATCAAAAGTTATGGCCTTGGGAAGTTGGCGCACTTTCTAGAAGATACAATTGCAAATGTTCTTTTAAAATTTGAACTTCAAGTTGTAAATTTTTTGGTGCCAAACTGCCTAAACTCAAATTTGAATGTTGTTTTGGCTC
>VDFB02000020.1:73815769-73900822 GCA_007258455.2 Sequoia sempervirens
TTATTCCTGGGTTGAAATATATTGCAATTTTAGTTTCCCAGATTTACACCTGAAAATCTTCCAAGTTAGATTTGAGGCACTTAGAGTTCCCAGATCGGCCCTAAAACTTGACAAAATCAACGTAGAAAATTTTAAGTGCGTTCTTGACTTCGAGACCTTTCCAATGGTTCAAACGGTTCACAAATCGGAGTCCCGGATCAAAAGTTATGGCCCCAGGAAGTTGGCGCACTTTCTAGAAGATACAATTGCAAATGTTCTTTTGAAATTTGAACTTCAAGTTCTAAATTTTTCAGTGCCAAACCGCCTAAACTCAAATTTGAATGTTGTTTTGGCTCCAAACTAAAGAGGATCTCTATTTATGGGTGGGTTTCTAATTTTTGGGTAACTTTTTGGGGACAAGCTCGCATATTGTGAAAGGGTGATTCTGTAGTTTTCTGTAACTTGCATGTGTTGTAGAACTTGGGGATTTGAGATCCTCTACATGTAAGAAGCTCCATTTTCTGAATAATAAAATTATTCTCTTGTTTGTGGGTTATTTTCTAAGTCTCGGGCTGTGCCCTCATCACATTAATTATTTAATTATGTCACTAACTTAACTTATTCTTATGTTTTAGTTAAATAGTTATCAAATTAATTATTTAATTAAATATCAAACCCCCTTCTAATATTAAATAATTATCTTTAAATTATTTAATTAAATCACTTATCATCATGCATGAATTAAATAATTATCTTTAATTATTTTATTCTCTTAATTTCCTTCAAAATATCTTGACTTAACTTATCTCAAATATCATCCATTAATAAATAAACATTTTATTTATTAATCAATCTTATCTTTTCATGTTCCTCAAGTGACTAATATCTTTAATTAATTATCTTATCATGCAAAAAAGAAACCCCATCTTCTATCTCAATCTTATTTAATTATTAATTAATTATATCATGCTTTATTTTCTCAAATCTCAAATGACACTCTATCTCAATCAAGTGATATTGATTGATCAGTCTTCTAATCAAACAATTGACTTAATTCTCCAATCCATATATCATGCAACCAATTAACTAGAATCTTATAGCTAGTTGCAGTCAGTTAATTGGGAAATCAATTCCTCTCATTTATTTTGAGCCTTTGATCTCAAATCAACACCTCTTAATCTAGATCATTGATCTAATTTCCAAAAATATATAAAATCACCCTTCATCTTTCTCATTCATCACCTAGAATTTTCATAGCTAAGTCATTTTCATCTTGAGCATTTATCTTGAGAGCATTATCATAGCATCTAGATCATCTTACATCAAGATTTTTCAATCTATCATGGAGGCTTTTGTGTTGAAGAAATAAGACATATCAACCAACACAGGGTACTCCAAAATGGGATGGTGATATTTTTCTTGTTTTTATATTTAATTGTGTCATTGATTTGATTAACCTTTGTTTAAATTTATAACTTGTTTTCAATCATATCTCATTTATATGTGGGTTCATTGTTAAACTTCATACCATATTTTCCCCTTACATATTGAACATGTTTTCTAGAATGTGTTCAATTAAACACCTTACGCCATATATGCTCCACATTGGAGCCACTTGGTTTCAACCAAAACCTATTCAATTGAATATGTTTCACCTAAAACCGTCTCACTAAAAATAATTTAATTAAATTCAAAAGTGTGACATAGGTCTATGCTTTTAGCCATATGTGTTTATATAACTTTATATACTTTTATATAGCTATACACATGCATATATATAAATTTATATGAACGAATATAATTGTATACACATATAAATATTTATACAAATTATTTTATATCAAGATATGATGTTATAAATATTATTTAAAAAATTTATGTTTACACATTGTGTAGTTACCTTAATTATATTTTTGACATAATTTATTTCCCTATCTATCTAAGGATAACCCTAATACTATTTATGTTGGGTTCTCATATCCACCTCTTGTTTGTATTTTATTTCTTAGCTAGTCTCTATGATACTATCATTAAAATTCTTGCTTTGAGTGTTTAACAAGACTTTCTATGCTATGTGACTATCATTCATACATTAGACAAGTCTGTAAGTGTTCACCATGAGATTGTTACCATTCAAACTCCAATGAAACCAATAAATAAATATCTTGAAAGTTGTTTTGGAGTATCTTCAACTTAACAATTGTTCTTGAAGCATTGGAAGCTTTTATTATCTTTCAAAATAATATTTGGTCCCAAGAATTTAAATTTAAATGATGAAAAGAAGGTAGTTCAAAATGAAGGATTGAACAAGGATCATTGGATATATGCCCTATCTTGAATGCACCATTAGGTTCCCTTTAGTATATCACTAATTACCTTATATTTTCTCAATACTAAATTGGAGCTAAAATTGATAGTTTGGTATGTGTTAAAAACCCTCACCTAGCTATCATGGCATATTTACAATTGGCAAGTAGGAACCATAACCCTTATAAAATCTATATTAGATTTTTGTTTTGGTGTGTAACACCTACTAAAAGGTCTAACACATCGGTATGTGCAGGATCATGATGGGCCAAAAAAGTGGCAATATGATGGGTATGTGGCTGACAACTTTTTTTTTACCCAAAATTGATGAAATGAAAAGGGTTTTTAAAGGAGATTCTCAGCTTTCCACCAATATAAATTATGGTTTACTTTGAATTTAATAGGTAATTATTATTCATTTTCTATTCAAATTATGACTAAAGTCCCCATTGATAAACATTGAAAAATCTATAGTTTTCAAACAAGATCACATTTTTAATCCAAAATGTGTCAGCATCTCTATGCTTCAGCCACTATAGGGGATTAAAAAGAAAATGGAATTTCTTTAAGGAAGTTTTGACCAAGTTAAGGTGGTCGACATATGAGTTTTTATATTTTTTAAAAGCTGTAATAAAAAAATTCATAACTAATTATTTACTTGGAAAAAAATTACAAAAAACTATGCATCACATCTGGACATGAGTCCTCTACTTATGTATAAAATATTATAAAAAATATTAAAATTTTATTATGGTTAGGGTGGTCAGGAAAAAACACGCATTCTATTTTTCCCAAATTTAAGTACCATCAAGATTGAAATTTCAAATTTTCACCAAATAGATTTTTTCTTTTTAAACAAAACCTAGTAGTTTAGAAACTACATTCAATTTTCTACAGATTCTATTCTTACATATTTTTGAAATAATATAGATAACTTATTCAAATTTTTACGTCAAGTTGCCTAACTCTAATTTTTCTTTTTTTTTTGCCACTTAAGGGCCTTTTTTTCCATGATGATCCTGCACATACCCACATATGATGTTTGATATCAAAATACCCTTATGGCTGTTGCAAAGGGAAAACTAGGTTTTTACTATGTGTAATTAGTGTTGGAATTTGGAAATGTTCTTGAAAAGTATTTTTTGTTGGATTTTAGCCTTAGGGTCAACTATGTTGATAAAAGATGCATAAAAATTAATTGTATTATTTGATTATTACATCTTCATCTCTAGAGTAGTACAAAGGAAGTGGTTGAATGGAGTACAAAGGAAGTGGTTGAACAAAGCGGTTGAGTAACTGAATACTAATGGTTATAATGTAAGATGCCAACATTCACCCTTATTACATTACTCCTACAAATGTAACCCCTAAAAGCTCTTATTCACATTTCCAATGGAACCCCCCTTAAGGCTTACATAACAAAACTTGTTGATTATGAAATGTATATACATCTTTGTGAAGATCTTCCTTGAAGAAACAAATCCTAAATCAGGTGGAGCTCCATCAAGTTGTATTGTGACCCTCATAAAGGTGTAGCCCCTAGCTAAATTCCCAATTTCTTCCTCCCATGAACTCCTAAATCATAGATTCCTAAATTATTCGACAATAATTCATATTGATCTCTCCAAACACATGGCTCCATCAAGTTGTCTGATGACCCTCAGAAGGTTATAATTTTGATCATAGTCTCAAGTGCTTGCTAGACAACCATCCATATTGAGCTCTACACCAAACCCCTTACCTTTCTCCAAAAAAAAAACTTCACAATATATGTATTTTTCAAATGTGTCAGCAACAATAAGGAAAAGCAAAAAAATAAAGCCAAAAATGCTTCTCATTCAAAGCATCATCTGAAAGTGAGAAGCTGACTTGAGATGATGGAAATTCCTCCATCCTCCAATGCCACCAAGCTCCAATTTGATCTTATTACACTTTATCCATTTAATATCTTATCCAAGACTTTGGAGCCGCCTCATTAATAATAGCAAAGATGGCCCTAAAATTCCAAGCATGATTTTTTTGAAGATTTGTTGGTAATATTGATAAAGTCATTTACAAGATACTTAACAATTGTTTTAATATTTTGAAGTGCACTTTCCCAAGCGTCAATAGTAATTAGATAGATTACTTGACTTGTACATTTGGGTAAGTGCAAGAAGTTGAGTCCATGAAATGTGGAAGTTTTTTCCTTAGCCAAAAAAATGAAATATGCATTGCAAAAATGGGATCCCGATTTTCATAAACGGGATCCCAATTTTTAAAAATTGGGATCCCGTTTAGCTTTAGGATCTCGACCCTAAATTCCAAATGAGATCTTGCTTTTTAAAAATTGGGACCTTGTTTGTTAAAGGGTCCCAAACCGACTGGCGCGAAACAAGATCCCGTTTTAAGATGGTATTTATTTTTTTAAAAACAAATGAAACTCATTTCATTTTGCACGGGATCCCAAATGGGCGAGGATGACAACGATAGTGTAACAACCTCCAGGTGCACCTCCACCCCCAATTTTTTTTTTTCATGTTTTATTGAAAATTTTAATACAATAATAGATTTTAGCATTTTTTTTCCAATTTATTTAGCATTTTATTTCCTATAATAGTAGAAATGATGATTTGTAGAAATAGATGAAAAAATGCAATGAAACCTGAAGATATTGACTAGAAAGGAAAAAAACAACTTTAAATTTTATTTTAAAAACAAAATTTAGCTTAAATTGAAAAATAAAATTGTTCAATAAAACCCAAAAAGTACATTTATGAAAGCTAATTGAGAAAGGGAAACAATTTTTTTCATTTCAAACTCTAAATTGAAATGAAATAAAAATTGCATTTTAGAAAACCATAATCAAGCTTTTTTAAAACCCTAAATTCAAATCAAACAAAAAAAATTGGATTTAAGAAACCTAGTTTGAAATGAAAAAAATTCGCTAAAAGCCTAATTTACTTGGGTGAAACCCTAAATTGAATTGAAACAAATTTTTTCCTAAAACCCTAAATTGAAATAAAAAAAATCATTTTGCATTTGAAAATCCTGATTTCAAGCTCAAGAATATTTGATAATGGAAAAAATTCATTTGCATTGCTTAAAAGTTTTAAATTTGATTTGCATTGTATGGAGAAAACAATATGTTAAACTTTAATTTCAATGTTAAATTATGATTAGATTAGAAAAAAAATATGTTAAAGAATAGTTACAATTCATAAATTTTATCAATGTTTGTTTGCAAATTTAGTTAGCAAATTCCTAAATCCTTGTACAATCCATTTCTATTTGTCACTTAATTAGATTATATTTGCATTCATTTCTATTTTATGTTTTGATCTCTCTTAGTCATTCCTTGTTTCCATTTCTTGTTTGCATGTGTTGTCTCTCATCTTTCAACAATATTAACCCTCATTCTAGTCAATTAATTGTTAATTAGGATTATTGTTTAGTCTAAAATCTCAATTTGCACTAGTTACCTAGACACTAAAAGAATCTAAATATTTTTCTTTACTTTCTTTTAGGTTCTTTCAATTCCAAACAATCCAAAATAAAATACTTGATTCAACATTAACTAATTATATATTATACATTTTATATCATAAAATTCATTTAAGTGAAAAATTGTTAAATAAAATAATCTTATATTTAATTAAAAAAAATCGAGTTAAAATATACATCAAGCTCAATCTTAATAATACATAATTATGTGTTTCTATTACGAAGATAGTCAATCTATTCATAAAATAAAAAATATTCATAAACTAGTCACTAGCTTGCAAGTCCATTATTCCAAGGGCCACCAAAACTTCACCTTAAGTTCCCAAAACCCTAAACCCTGGACTCTAAAATCTAAACCCTAAACACTAAAGCATTCATTTTGTCCTAAGACCTTAAAATGAAATTTGGTTGCCTTAGGAAACTCCACCAAATTTTATTCCCTTAAGCCATGTCAATTGCTCCTAGGACCTTACTACATAGATCCCCTTAAGCCATCCTATTACCCTAAACCCTAAACTCTAAACTCTAAACCCTAAACCCTAAAGCCATCATTTTTTTCCTAGGACCTATTCACTTGAGCCATGTCATTTTGTCCTAGGACCTCACTAGACATAGATCCCCTTAAGCCATCCTATCACCCTAAACCATAAATTGATGTATTAAGGGGTCCTAATATGACATAATTTCTTAAGGGGATCAAATAAGTTCTCAAAATTTGGTGAAGTTGCCCAAGGCAACCAAATTTAACAATAATAAGACCATGCAAAATTATAATATGAATGATATTTCATGATCTAGGTTGGTTAGTCGAAACAAGAACTATCTCAATCAATTGCTCCACAAGAAAATGTTGTTCACTAACTTGCAAGTCCATTATTCCGAGGGCCACCCAAAGTTCATCCTAAGTTCGCTAAACCCTAAACCCTGAACTTCTAAAATCTAAACCCTAAACACTAAAGCATTCATTTTCTCTTAGGACCTTAAAATGAAATTTGATTTCCTTAGGCAACTTCACCAAATTTTATTCACTTGAGCCATGTCATTTCTTAAGGGGATCAAATAAGTTCTCAAAATTTAGTGAAGTTTCCCAAGGCAACCAAATTTAACAATAATAAGATCATGCAAGATTATAATATGAATGAGATAAATCATGATCTAGGTTGATCAATTTATGGTTTAGGGTGATAGAATGGCTTAAGGGGATCTATGTCTAGTAAGGTCCTAGGAAAAAATGACATGGAAAAAGTGAATAAAATTTGGTGAAGTTGCTTAGGACCTTAATGAAATTTGGTGCCTTGGGCATCTTCACCAAATTTTATTCAGTTGAGATATGTCATTTTGTACTAGGACCTTACTACATAGATCCCCTTAAGCGATACTTTAGGATGTCTTAAGGGGTCCTAATATGATTTTTCTTAAGGGGATCAAATAAGTTCTCAAAATTTGGTGAAGTTACCCAAGACAACCAAATTTAACAATAATAAGATCGTGCAAGATTATAATATGAATGGGATTCCATGATCTAGGTTGATCAATTTATGGTTTAGGGTGATAGGATGGCTTAAGGGGATCTATGTCTAGTAAGGTACTAGGACAAAATGACATGGCTCAAGTAAATAAAATTTGGTGAAGTTGCCTCAGTCCATAATGAAATTTGGTTGCCTTGCGCATATTCACCAAATTTTATTCACTTAAGCAATGTCATTTTGTACTAAGACCTTACTACATAGATCCCCTTAAGCCATCCTATTAACCTAAAACATAAATCCTAAACTCTAAACAGTAAACCCTAAAGCATTCATAAATTGTCTTATATTAATAGTTAATTTTTTTTCATTCAAGTAACATGCCTTAGACATAAATGAGGTTTACACATTTTATCATTTTTATTCAATTAGGCCATTTATATTGAATGGTTTAATGGTATTTCCTAAAAAATTATCTTACATAATTTTGAAATTACAAATCTAATGCTTGAGTTCACTTATATCTTAGAGATCACATGGATCGATTCAATAATATTCGTAATCCACCTCCACACCATCCCTCTCCACCACCTTCACCTCCAACTCCACCCACTCCACCTCATAAGTCCCCACCTCCACCACTTGAAATCGATGGTGCTCGCTTGCAAGCACGAATCAATGCCAATGTTAGAACCAGTGAAGATCAAATCAACATTACTCAAAATGAAGAATGTATCACACCACCTTTGAGGATGTTTGCATCTAGGATGCAAAATGTTGTTGATGATGTTAGGGATATGGATGGGATCTTAGATGAGCATAAAAAATGGCTAGAGGAGAGGATAACTTCCAATTCTGAAAATGAAAACACAAAAAAATGAAGAGATGCAGTAAAGAGCCACAACAATTTATAAATTAAGACAATGATCTTATAGTTATGAATTTGGTTCAATGGATATTTTGTGTGATGAATTTATGAATTTGGTTGGATGGATATTTTTAGTGACGTGAATTTATGATTTTGGTTGGATGGATATTTTTAGTGACATGAATTTATGAATTTGGTTGAATTTATGAACTTATAATGTGAAGTAGGGAGGATAAACACACATACCCCCTTTTCATACAACTATTCTCAACAAGATAAAATGCATTGCAAATGCAACAAATCAGAATTAAAAATCTGCAACATGAACACTTGATTGTTCATTCATAATCTCCCACAAATATCACGATAACTTCTCCAAATTGACAATACAAATGGTGCAGCCTCATGGGCTGATAATAATAGTCTCAAAACTGATGAACAATATAAAAATAATTTAAATACAACACAAGTTCATTCTTTCAAATCTTCTACCAAAAACTCTGAAACAAAATCATCAAACACCTGCAGACTTCAATACCAAATCTGCAACAACTCAATCATGGATTCTTAAATCCATTTGCTGATATGCCTTCACTTCCAAACCTGGAAAAAAAATACATACCAAACTGATTTCTCCTTCCCTCAACTCTCACCAAACTTCACCTACAAAACCCCTCTTCTCTTCTCATATTCCTCTTCTCTTCACAAGCTGATTTTCTGCACTCTTTCTTGTGCAACTCTCAGGAGCAACCTACAAATCCTTTCTCCAAACTTGCTGCCATTGATTGATTTTTTTTTAATACATTAAAGACTCCATTTTATATAAATTAAAACATTTTTGAGATACCAAAATAGGCACCCCAAATCTTCTCTTTCATTTCCCTTCAATTGTATTTTGAAAATTCTTCAATTTGTGTTAAAATTCATCATTAAATGCTTCCAATTATGGAACACAAAGTTGCTGCACCATATTCCATGACTTGCTATTGTAAATGCCTCATAAAAATCAATAAAATCATGACCCAAGTCGTGCTCATTCACATTGATTTGAATACTAAAGTCATTCATTGATTTTTCCCAAAAACACTAGCTTTTATGCATTAAAGCAAAAATCTGCTTTTCTTATCTTGGGTGTCCACTCTCTCCATCCCTATTTTTTAGGGATTTTGGAATCTCAAAAATAATATTTTAAATGGAATAGAAAGTCTCCAAAATTCTATTCCAAAATTTCCAATTTTGAATTTCAAACTCCAAAATTACCTCCTACACTTTTTCTCAATCCAAAAATGCAATATTTAAATAAAGACCAATTATTTAATAAATTATTTTGGCCTCAACATTGCAATTTATTTACCTATTGCATAATTAAACCAAACCTTAGGAAATTAAAAATTAAATACTTCTTTTTGGTTGATGAGGACAACCCTTTGACCATGGATGCTCCATCAGACACCCACAGTAGAAAAGAATATTTCATGAGCTGCACTCAGAAATATTTATAGAACCTATGCTTGTCTTGGATCCACCTCTCTTCTTTGTCCACTAGCATTTCTTTGTTCACCAATTTTTGCAACTTCAGAACATTATCCTCTTTCATCTTTACTCCTCTACCCTCCATTTCTGGTTTAATTTCTCCCACTCTTTCCACCATGTCTTCTTCATGAAATTTCATTGTTTCAATGCCTTCTGTAAAACACAACATCGCTGCAATCTGATTTCTTTTACTCAAAACAGCATTAGTACCATTATCAAGAGTCTCATTTTCCATTCCTCCTAACAAGGAATCATAGTCACAAATCAAAACATCTTCATGTCCACTATTCTCTAACAAAGATTTACCAAAAAACTTTCATTTACCTTCACTTTACACTTCCCTAATTTAACTTCATCAAATGGATCTACTGCTGCAATAAAACCCTCTACTTCTACATTTTTATTGTCATCAAAGTAAACACCGAAATCTGATTTTACCTCACTTTTACCTGCAAACTTCATCTCACCTGAGATTAACTCATCCCATTCTCTTTCAATTGATGCCATTCACATCAATAAATCACCCCCTTCACTTTCTTCTATGTCCTTCAAAGGACACTCTTTGGCTGCAACTTCATTATAATCACATTCATCTTCATAAAAATATTTATCAAAAATGAATTTTACCTTTGTATCTTCCACTGTTGCAACTTTTTCTTCCCTTGCAATAATTTGATCCCATTCTCCTTCAATCTGAATGAGTAAATCATCCTTCTCAACTTCATAGGTGTTCTTTAAAGAACTCTCTTCTACTATTGCAATCATGGTAGTCTCATCCTCCATGTCTTCCAATAGACATCCCTCTTCATGTTCATCAATCTCTTCGTTCTCATACTCTTCTTCTTCCTCAGTGTCGCATGCATGACACTCTGTTACTTCTTCTTTCTTTCTTGTAGTCAAAACATCATTAGAAAGATAAAACTTATCTTCAACTCTTCTCTCCTCTTGTTTTCTCCTTTCAATCTCATCCCTCAATTCATTTATTTGTTGTTGCAACCTTATCATTTCTCTTTCTCTGAATCTCCTTTTAATTACCTTTAGTATGGGAATCCTTAGAATCCATCTAATGATAATTCCCTTTCTCCTTTCCATTTTCTAAGCTTCTCAAATCATCAACAACACAAATTTTTAAAACCCTTAGGTTCTTCACATGTAAATTGCCTCACATTCGGCGATCTGTTTACAAGATCTTCACTCTCAAGATCTGTTGGCTTCAACCCACACTCATAGGTCCTACTGCAACTGCCTCATGTTCGGCGCTCTGTTACAGACTCAAGAACTTCTGCTCTGATACCACTGAAGTAGGGAGGATAAAAAAACATACCCCCTTTTCATACAACTATTCTCAACAAGATAAAATGCATTTCAAATGCAACAAATCAGATTTAAAAATCTAAAACATGAACACTTGATTGTTCATTCATAATCTCCCACAAACATCACGATAACTTCTCCAAATTGACAATACAAATGGTGCAGCCTCATGGGCTGATAATAATAGTCTCAAAACTGATATAAAATTGATGAATAATTTAAAAATAATTTAAATACAACACAAGTCCATTCTTTCAAATCTTCTACCAAAAACTCTGAAACAAAATCATCAAACACCTGCAGACTTCAATACCAAATATGCAACAACTCAATCATGGATTCTTAAATCCATTTGCTGATATGCCTTCACTTCCAAACCTGCAAAAAAAATACATACCAAACTGATTTCTCCTTCCCTCAACTCTCACCAAACTTCACCTACAAAACCCCTCTTCTCTTCTCATATTCCTCTTCTCTTCACAAGCTGATTTTCTGCACTTTTTCTTGTGCAACTCTTAGGAGCAACCTACAAATTCTTTCTCCAAACTTGCTGCCATTGATTGATTTTTTTTAATACATTAAAGTCTCCAGTTTATATAAATTAAAACATTTTTGAGATACCAAAATAGTCACCCCAAATCTTCTCTTTCATTTCCCTTCAATTGTATTTTGAAAATTCTTCAATTTGTGTTAAAATTCATCATTAAATGCTTCCAAATATGGAACACAAAGTTGCTACACCATATTCCATGACTTGCTATTGTAAATGCCTCATAAAAATCAATAAAATCATGACCCAAGTCGTGCTCATTCACATTGATTTGAATACTAAATTCATTCATTGATTTTTCCCAAAAACACTAGCTTTTATGCATTAAATCAAAAATCTATTTTTCTTATCTTGGGTGTCCACTCTCTCCATCCCTATTTTTTAGGGATTTTGGAATCTCAAAAATAATATTTTAAATGGAATAAAAAGTCTCCAAAAATCTATTCCAAAATTTCCAATTTTGAATTTCAAACTCCAAAATTACCTCTACACTTTTTCTCAATCCAAAAATATATTTAAATAAAGACCAATTATTTAATAAATTATTTTGGCCTCAACATTGCAATTTATTTACCTATTGCATAATTAAACCAAACCTTAGGAAATCAAAAATTAAATACTTCTTTTTGGTTGATGAGGACAACCCTTTGACCATGGATGCTCCTGCATCATAATGATGAATTTATAATAGTATATATTTTATGCCTGTCTATTTGATCATGATTTCTCCTGTTGGAAAAATGTAATATATATATATATATGCATTAGACATAAAATGAGATTTTTGTGAATGTTTTAAGTTTATTTTTTAGTATGTATATATATATATATATATATATATATATATATATATATATATATATATATATATATATATATATATATATATATGCACAGACATAAAAAATGAGCTTTTTGTGAATGTTTTAAGTTTATTTTTTAGTATGTACATGTATTAAAATTGCATAGTTCTAGATCTTAAATTTTGAAATTTGTATGTATGTACATAGTTTAGTTTAATGATGTATGCATGCAAATTATGCATAGTATTTTTAATTTTAAATGTATGTATATGTTAAATTTTGAATTTTGTACACACATGCTCAAGTTCAATCAATGTATGTATGTGTATGTATGTATGCACATCCTATTTAAAAAAATTTGCATGTGCATTTCAAATTTAACTATTTCTTGTAATTTTGTAAGTTTGTTTGTTAATTTTGTATAATTTAATGCAGGTGCACTTATATCTGATATCATGGATCAATTTAACATTGATGATATCATCAGTCCAACACCTCAACCACCTCCACCTCCCCCTCCACCCCCTCAACCTAATATCCCACCTCCAACACCCATTGCATCTGATGAGGCTCGCTTGCAAGCATGCATAAATGATCAAGTGGCATCCATTCAAAATAAAATCAATGCTATGCAAAATCAAGCATTGATTCCATCACACGTGAGACGTTTTGCATTTGCGATGCAAAATGTTGTGGATGCCATTAGGACTATTGATTATGATCTAGATAGGAATCGATGAGAAAGAGAGTAGATGAGACAATTTTATGCAAACGGTCTCTCCTATAAACAAATTTTAGACCTTAAAATAACAAAAGCCCATATAGCCCCTTACTTTCTCAAGCCTGTTACTCGACAACCCATTCCTCCCAATAAATCTAGAATATCCATGAGGTGGTGTATACATCCATAGATGAGTGCACATTTTTGGGATCGATGGTATATGGTATTTGACAGTCCATCACACGCTAATTTGGAGGTCCCATTGTATTTTTGGAGGAAACTATATGTAGAGTTTATTATGGGGCAAAACCCCAATTATTTTGATTTTAAATCATTTCAAGGTGTTGGTGGTAGCATGCCACAATAGAGGTTAGGGGTAAGGGTTGATCTCCAACACCCCATGCATGCACAATCCCTTGTTGTTCCTCTTGGTCATGGCATTCATGTACTTGTGCATCAACATGTAGTGGTATCGGCATTAGGATCCCTTAGTATGCTTGCAGGAGACCTTGATCAACATGCTTCTGTGATAGCGGGTAGGGAGCACAGAGATGACGACGATGGAGGAGTGGTTTATGGAGTTGGTCTGAGTACCACTCCAAGAGTGTCAAGACCACATGTATGTACTAGTTACCATTAGTTATGCTATGGACCCAATCAGGCCACATCTAGTTTAGGTGGATGTGGAGATTCAGGTGGTTCATCTGGTCACCTCAGTTCATTTGTAGAATTTCTTACAGTAGACCATCACTTTGAGGGCACTGCGACATAGGTATAAATATGCATCAACATGTTGAATTTATAAGAATTTTAATGAATGTATATATCAAAGAAAAGTTTGCAATAAATTTTAACAATCAAACAATTTGGTGTATAGATGACACTAACGATGGGGGAATCATCCACTTCGCAAGTACATACATCGACACCAGTCCTAGTCAGCAACCCTTATTGGGTATTTTGATTTCAATTTTTTAAATTATATATGAAATAATTTTTAACTTGAGTTTTAAATTTATAATTGAATCATAACCATATGCTTTAAATATTTATGTTGGTCTAGGGGAGTCAATCGACTTCCATGTTGATTCCATCTGAGGGGTTGTTGAGCACTCCTCCATTGTTGGGTGTCGGAGATAAGGGGAAGGTACATTTATATTGTAAATTGTTTAACTTAAATTAGTATAGTTACAATTATGAATTTTGAATTCACTATATATCAAATGTGCATGTACACTTGTAAATATTATAAGTGTTAAATGTATGTCTAGGTTGATACGACAATGAGAATGGGCATCAGGAAAACATTAGATGTTGCGGCTACTCGTGAGGCCTCTGAATTTCAGGTTGTTTAAAAAAAATTCTATACAAAATGTGCAAAATTGAATATATATATTTTAACCTAATTCAAGTATACATGCTTTAAATTTGATCTTGTAGGAATTTGTTAGTGTGAATTTTTTCCATGACTCAGACATAGTTACACCTCTAGGAGGACATGCAGAGCAGGCTCCAGATATCATGGTAATTTAAAATTTTAATTATATTTAAAGTCAAGTACTGTGTGAACCCCAATCCCAATACCTGCAAACTAATAAGAAACACATTAGATGGTGAAATGCAAGCAAGAACAAGGATTCCCCATGAAATCCATTTACAAATTTCAAATTAGGAAAAAAAATGAAGAATACAATGAAAACAACAAAATAGAGATTGATTCCTAATTAAACTAGCAAACTCATGACCCCATGGGGGAATTTCCTGGTGCCACTTGATGAAAATTCGGTCGCTTTTCCAATCTTAAGGATGAAAGATTACGTGTGTTGGATGAATGATCCACTTTTGATGAAGGGACGTTGAGTTCTCCAATGGAAAACCCGATAACCAGATTCAATGATAATGGTGGAATTTGCTAAATATTTGAGAATGGGGTGTTTACTCAAATTGTGGATGATCAAATGAGGAATTTTTATTGAATGTCAAGATGGATGAATGTCCAAAATAGAGCAATGGGACTAACATTCATCCAATGGAAAGATGCCACTTGTCAACCTATGAGTGGATGGAGGATTTGCAAGTTTTGAGGATTGTGCCAATAAATGCCTATTTTTGAATTTTGAATTTATTGAAATGACATGCAAGAGGGAAGAAAGAATGCATTGGATGCCACTTGGATCAAGGCAAAGGACATGTAAGAGAGAGTAAATGCCTTGTTGGATGTACATGTCAACTTGGATTTTGAATTCAAACTTGGAGAATATTCCCAAAAGATGCCTTGTTGAGGAAAATAGAGATTTAATAAATCAATTAAATCTATTTTCATGTGCAAGTGGTAAAAGTTGGAGGATGGGGCATGATAGGAGATTAAATTAATCAAAGTTAATTAATTTAATGAAGGGGGTTAAATGATGTGACCTATTTTGTAATGTCCCTCTTTGTCCCCATTTAATCTCACTTAGGATTATCCTTATTTAAAATGATAATAAAAAAAATATAATAAAAAAAATTATTATTAATAACCAATATTTGTATCTCTTTATTTTAAATTATATGGTTTATTTCACAACTAAACAAGTTCATTGTAAATATATATAATTATTGTGGGTTTTACTTCTCATCGCCTTTCATTGTTCGTTATTTCTAAAAATGCCCAAAACGCATTCAAAGACATTATATTTATTTAAACCCGTATTGTTCTAACTCTCTTAAAATAGCGATGATTTAATATTTTCAGTGAAAGTAGCAAATATGGTAGGGATGAATGCCTGGGTTGAAATGGAAGCGTGAAGCTAACCCAAGAATTTGTCGCAAGACTAGGCGCCGACGCTTCCAAAGATCGCTGCCCGTGATTCATCTTTCAGAAGATATGCATCCTCGTGATGAGGAATCATAACCCCTCCTTAAGTGACATATCAACCTGATCGTGACTATTTAATGGTTCTTGGTGTACAGACGGAGGGGGAAAGGGAAAAAACGTGGTCTGGCACGAGATTTACAAATATTGGCTGACGTGGCCAAATAATTCCACCGAGGTTAAAGTAACCTTGGTATGCATCATTACTTGAACATCATCTCTTTATCTTCAAAAAAATGCTGCTATCATATAGTAAATGTGGAATATAGCCATGGCATCAAGAGATAATATTTTAATGTCCATTATCCATTTAATTAACAAGCTCAGTATAATCTTTTAATGTCCATTCTCCATTGAGTTATCCAGCTCGATTTATGGACTTAGGAATGAAAGGAAGTCAGGAACATATGCAAGAGGCAGTCATTAGAGACTCTTTCTCAGTATTCTACCTTGCTTGGATGACTGCAGGTCTGCCAAGAAGGTCGAGAGGGTCATATCCACGGGTGTTGGTTGACTGTTCTCGGACTGAGGAATGGTGCTCTATGACAGTCTTGCGTATGAAGTCCTTATTGCTTCACTCCTACAGTTCATAGATCAAAGATGATAATTTAATGCATCTTATATCCCTGATTATTTAGAATTTGTGTGCATGTTATAAGAAACAATTGATAGTATAGAAAGTAATTTATCGCCTGTTATCTGTGTTGAATATTTTTATCTGTTGATTACTTATTCAGAATAGTAATTTGATTTTTTTTTGGATAAAGATTAAACAAACCTTGAACAGGGGTCATTACAATTGGTATCAGAGCAACTTTCTTGCCACCGTGTGGGAATTAGTACATGAGGGTTTACCACAAAAAGAATAATAAGCCTGCTGACATTATGGGAGAACAATTAGGAAATGAACTTAGATCATTCATGCAAGACCATGAACAGAAAACAAGGGCACTAATAGAGCAAAATGAAAAATCAAGTCAGGCTTTGCTCCAAACCTTACAAGAGATGAACACCACCATAAATAACCTTAGGAATAGCAGTTTGAATGGTAGAGACACGAATTCAAACCATTCTGAAAATAATAACAATGATTCATCAAATCCAAGAATGCCAAGGCCAAATTTCCTACCAGGGAAAGAGACCTTAATGGAAGGAGAAAATGATTCCCCCATACAGAACGCAGAAGATACAGTTGCAGCCTATGCAAGATTAGATCCCGACATAAGAGAAATTATATCCTTTAGAAATTTCTTAGAGGCTAAAAGGCTAGAAACCCCCCGAAGAGAGGGTAAACAATTAAGTAAAGACCTGAAACAAAAGGTCAATAAATTGGCTCTACCTAATTTTGATGGGTCAAACAAGATTTCAGCCTACTCCTGGATACAAAAACTTAATACCTATCTAAATCTAAGTCCCATGACTGAAGAAGATGCGGTACAATTTGCTACATTTCATCTTGAGGGGATGGCTCACGAATGGTGGCTCCATGGCACCCTCACACAAGGCCATAATAATAAAATTTCATATGAGGAGTTCACCCAAAAACTTATAAAAAGATTTGACAGAAAACACCCCCAAAAGGATTTCAAAGAATTAACCTTATTAAGACAGAGGGGATCTGTTGAAGACTATATTTCTGAATTCCAACAAATCTCAATAAGGGTTAAAGGGATCGATGAAGACCGTCTTATCTACCTTTTTGTTGAAGGATTAAGAGATTCCATTAGAAGATTAGTGAGTGCCTTAAACCCTAGTTCCCTTGATGACGCCTTTGATAAGGCACTCACATTAGAAGACACATCAGCCCATGAAAAGCCTTCAAAAAAAATTTCTTACAAACAAAATAAACATAAGAAGAACTTCTCGTTTGACAAAAGGGTAGAAATTCGCAAAAAGAACTTATGCTTTACTTGCAATCAGAAATGGGAGCAAGGTCATATTTGCAGCAAGGAGAAAGTACAGGAGGAAAGAGAAAGGCTCAGAAAACTAGACTTGTGTTTTAGATGCAAGGAAAAATGGTTCAAGGGACATAAATGCATGAAGAGGGGTCAAGTTCACAATATGGGAGCCCTATCCGATGATGAAGAATGGGAGAATCAAGACAAAACACTCTCAGAGGATGAGGAATTAGATAGACCTAGCAAAAGGGTGAAGTTTAGCCATGAAGAAAAAGGGACCCTCGCAGCTATCTCAAGGGATTCAAAGCATCATCCCTTTCGAATCAAAAGTGTAATCCAAGGAAAAAGAGTAATAGCTCTTATGGATAGTGGGGCAACTCACAACTTCATTGATAAAACCCTGGCATCAAGGTTGAACTTAGAAATTCAAAAATTTAAAGGCTTTCAAGTGGCCTTAGCCGATGGATCTACTACCTCTTGTCACCAAAAGATTCCTCATCTAGAAATAATTTTGGGAAAGCATTCCGCTAAAGAAGACTTCTATGTGGTTGATCTAGGGGATACTGATGTAATCCTAGGCACCCCATGGATACACTCTTTGGGACGATTCACCTTGGATCTTCCAAAACTAGAGCTATGTTTTTCACACAATGGAAAAGAAATCCTCCTCAAAGGGTTGGCAGACGGAGCACCACAAATGGTTTCATCCAAGAAAATGGAAAAAATTGTAAGTTAAGAACAACATTAATTTAAGAAATAATCAAAAGAAAAAGGAAAGAAACAATTATTGCCAATAAACTTTACCATATTTTGAAATTCTTTATTTGTGTTCATTGTAAGGAAGGGGCAAGGTGAATGGGTAGCGCAATGCATGATACTTGACAAATCTACTTCACAAAAGAAGACCATTCACATTGACATTAAACCTATCCTTAAGAGGCACAAAAGATTATTTGAGGATATGCCTCCCGGGTTACCTCCAAAGAGAGGGTTCGAGCATACTATAGAACTTGAAGAGGGGGAAAAGCCCGTTATTACCACACCTTACCGACACCCAAGGGGGTATAAGGAAGAAATTGAAAAAGCCATAAAGGAATTATTGGAAATGGGGCACATTCAACCTAGCTCTAGCCCCTTTGCTTCATCAGTTGTGCTTGTAAAAAAGAAAGATGGCACAATGAGAATGTGCATAGATTATCGAGCACTTAATAAGAAAACCATCAAGAATCGGTACCCCATTCCCCGAGTTGATGAATTGATAGATGAACTCCATGGGGCGGTATATTTTTCGAAAATAGATCTTCGTTCAGGATACCATCAAATAAGGGTAAGAGCTGAAGATGTCCACAAAACTGCTTTTAGGTGTCATTATGGGCACTTTGAGTTCTTAGTTTTACCTTTTGGTCTCACAAATGCCCCAGCCACTTTTCAGTCATGTATGAATCACATCTTCAGAGGACAGTTAAGGAAGTTCCTGCTTGTATTTTTTGATGACATCTTGATCTACAGTAAAACATGGGAAGAACATTTGAGACACCTAGATGAAGTATTGGGAATACTTGAGCAACATTCCTTGTTTGCTAAAATGTCCAAATGCGATTTTGGGATGGAAGAGATCTTGTATCTCGGCCACAAGATTAGTGCGGAAGGAGTTAAGGTCAATGAAGAAAAAATTGAAGCCATTAAGAATTGGCCCAAACCTAGAAACCTTACACACCTCAGGGGTTTCTTAGGACTGTGTAGCTATTACCGAAGATTTGTGAAAGGTTTTTCAAAGCTAACTTCTCCCTTAAAAAATTTAACTAGGAAGGGAGCTTTTACTTGGACCGAGGAAGCTCAATCAGCCTTTGAGAAACTCAAAGAAGTCATGAGTTCATGCCCAGTTTTAGCCATACCAGATTTCTCTTCACCGTTTGAACTGTATTGTGATGCTTCTGGTGAAGGTATTGGCGCAGTACTAATGCAAAAAAGGCACCCCATAGCCTTTGAAAGTAGGAAGCTTAAAGAATCAGAAAAGGCCTATTCTGTATATGATAAAGAAATGTTAGCAATAATGCATACTTTGAAGAAATTCCGGCAATATCTTATTTGTGGAAAATTTTTCGTAAAAACGGATCACAACAGTTTGAGGTTCTTTTTGAATCAAAGGGATCTAAATGATAGACAACAAAAATGGGTAAGTAAGCTTCAGGCATATAACTTTGATATTGAGTACATGAAGGGAAAGAATAATGTGGTTGCAGATGCTCTCTCTCGAAGACCCCACTTAAGTTCATTAACAGCAGTTTCTTCCGAATGGAAAGCAAAGGTAATGGCTGAATACGCCAAGGATGCCTTCTCTAATGGAATTTTGGAAGGAGAGGTTCATGATGGAAATTTCAAAGTGATAGATGAGCTTATCCTCTACAAAAACAGGATATATCTCACCCCAGGATCAGAAATTAAGGAATTAATTCTGAAAGAGTACCATGATAGCCCTTTAACAGGACACCAAGGATTCTTCAAAACTTACAAATCAATTAGAGAAAGATTTGCATGGAAGGGATTAAAGAAAGACGTACTAAGGTATACTAGAGAATGCATGGTTTGTCAGAGGAACAAAGAAGAACATGTATCGCCAGCAGGACTACTTCAGCCGTTGCCAATACCAGAACAAAAGTGGGAGAGTATTTCCATGGACTTTATCACTGGTTTACCCAAAGTCCAAAACAAAGACTGCATCTATGTTGTGGTGGATCGTCTAACCAAGTATGCTCATTTTATGGCCATATCATCTGATCACAAAGCTCCTTAGGTGGCTGATATATTCTTTAGGGAAGTTTTTAGATTGCACGGTCTACCCAGGAACATTGTAAGTGATAGAGACAGCCGTTTCCTTAGTTTATTTTGGAAAGAATTATTCAGATTGGCTGGTACAGCATTAACCCCAAGCACCAGTTATCACCCACAAACTGATGGGCAAACAAAAATCGTAAACAAATGGTTGGAAGGTTATTTGAGAAATTATGTCACTGGACAACAAAATGGATGGGTCAAATGGTTGCACCTTGGAGAGTATTGTTACAACACTACTCATCATATGTCCATTAACATGAGTCCTTTCTGGGCCTTATATGGATATGAGGCCACTTCTTTTGGGGACTTGATTCGAGCTGATAGTCGAGTACCAGGGGCCGAGGATTTTATACAACAGAATGTGGATATCATGAACTCCCTCAAGGACAACTTGCATCGAGCCCAAAATCAACAGAAATTATACGCCGATAAGAAGAGAACAGAACGAACTTTTGAAGTTGGGGATTTGGTCTTCTTGAGATTACAGCCATACAAACAGTCTTCTATCAAAATCAGTGGGAAAGAAAAACTCAAGCCACGATTTTATGGGCCTTATAAGATCTTGAGACGAATTGGGGAAGTGGCATATGAGTTGGAGCTTCCCTCACACAGCAAAATCCATAATATATTTCATGTATCCCGTCTCAAAAAGGTTTTGGGGCAACATTTTGTTCCAAGTATGGAATTACCCCCTCTAGATAATGAAGGGAAGTTGACTCTTGAACCAGAGCTTATCTTGGATATGCGTGAAAAAAGACTAAGGAACAGACCTATCCGAGAGTACTTAGTCAAATGGAAAGGTTTACCTACCGAAGATGCTACTTGGGAGGAAGTGGGAATTTTGGATCATCCCAATCTTAAGTTGCTTGAGGACAAGCAAAATTAGGGAGGGAGGCTTGTAATGTCCCTCTTTGTCCCCATTTAATCTCACTTAGGATTATCCTTATTTTGTTTAAAATGATAATAAAAAAAATATAATAAAAAAATTATTATTAATAATCTCAATATTTGTGATGTCTCTTTATTTTTAAATTATATGGTTCGTTTCACAACTAAACAAGTTCATTGTAAATATATATAATTATTGTGGGTTTTTACTTCTCATCGCCTTTCATTGTTTGTTATTTCTAAAAATGCCCAAAACGCATTCAAAGACATTATATTTATTTAAACTCGTATTATACTGACTCTCTTAAAATAACGATGATTTAATATTTTAAGTGAAAGTAGCAAATATAGGATGAATGTCGGGGTTGAATGAAGTGTGAAGCTAACCCGCAATTTGTCAGCACTAGGCGCGACGTTTCCAGTATCGCTTCGGCCCGTATTCGTCTTGAAGATACGCATCCTTGTGATGAGGAATCATAACCCTCCTGAAGTGACGCGATACTAACCTGGTCGTAACTATTTAATGGTTCTTGGTGTACAGAAGGGGGCACGGAGGGAAAAAACGTGGTCTGGCACGAGATTTACAGTAGCTATTGACGCGGCCAAATAATCTTACCTGGAGGTTGCGAACCTTGGTATGCAAATTATACTGTCACTTGAACATCATCTCTTTGTCTAAAAATGTTGGCAATATCATATAGTAATTGTGAATGAGAAATATGGCATATCAGTATAATATTTTAATGTCCATTATCCATTTAATTAACAAGCTCAGTATAATCTTTTAATGCCCATTCTCCATTGAGTTATCCAGCTTGATTTATGGACTTAGGAATGAAAGGAAGTCAGGAACATATGCAAGAGGCGGTCATTAGAGACTCTTTCTCAGTATTCCACCTTGCTTGGATGACTGCAGGTCTGCCAAGAAGGCCGAGAGGGTCATATCCACGGGTGTTGGTTGACTGTTCTCGGACTGAGGAATGGTGCTCTATGACAGTCTTGCGTATGAAGTCCTTATTGCTTCACTCCTACAGTTCATAGATCAAAGATGATAATTTAATGCATCTTATATCCCTGATTATTTAGAATTTGTGTGCATGTTATAAGAAACAATTGATAGTATAGAAAGTAATTTATCGCCTGTTATCTGTGTTGAATATTTTTATCTGTTGATTACTTATTCAGAATAGTAATTTGATTTTTTTTTGGATAAAGATTAAACAAATCTTGAACAGGGGTCATTACATATTTGACTTAAATTTGTGGATTTATTTAAATCAAATATGAGAGGAATGTGATAAGAGATTAGTTAAATAAAGATTTTGATTTATTTAATTAAAATAGATGATTGTTAAAACTAATAAGGTTTTAATTTATTAAATTTAATAGATAGACTTTAGAGATTTAATCAAATAAAATAAATTATTTAATTAAATAGGATAATTAAATCAAAATGATTAATTTAATTATCGAGAAGAGGTGACTTAATTAGATAACTGGTTTATTTAATTAAGAGAGGAATATTAATGAATTTAATCAGATAAAAGTATTTGATTAAATGGTTAGACCGAAGGATGATTCAGGATGAAACGATGTTAGTGGTTAGGATCAAATGCACAATGTCAATTGGTACAGTTTATGTGTCTACATTTTGCCCCTCTTTGAAGCAATGCACTTGTTGCATTAGTTCAAAGAATAAACGATCTCGATCAAAGCCAATTTTTTTTTTTTTTTTTTAATCTTACCACACTGCTGCCCGACGAGAAAAAACATGCCAATATATTGCCCCCTCGAGAGATTGGACGAAAATTTCAATTTTTGGTTGATCTCGCGAAAAAAGAGGACAAGGTGCCCGACAGGTCCAAAAAGGCTCGAAGAGGCCAAAAATGTGTCTAAATGCAATAAAACAATGTAAAACAGGCCTCAACTAGACAAAAATAGGCTCAAGGGTTGAAAAACCTACCAAGATAGTCAATCAGGATAAAAAACCCTAATTTTCAATCTTAAAAAGGCTCTGAGGGGTCACTTTCAATTCATTTCATACACAACCATCTACCAACCTTGAGATTTGAGCTTTGAACTCCTGACGATATGGTGCAACGATAGCTCCCGATGCACATTTCCAACCGATTCTGGACATACCAGTGGCCACCCAACATTGGGGCACCAGTAAGTGATCCTTACTTGAGCTTCATTTCTTGTTTTTAGCGTTCATTTATTGCTTTCATAGTCAGTCCTTCTACAGTGGTGCTATATAGCACCGCTCAAAAATCAAACTGTGCAGCTTGGTGTCAGATTGCGCCACAACAGTGGAGTTTGGAGTATGACTTATGATATGTAGATGTATTTATGTGATGCGTAATGATGCTGTAATCTATATGATGATTTGAAATGATATGATATGTAATATGCAATATGCAAAATGATATGGAAATGATCCATGGTGTATATGCGAAATGATGTGGATCATGCTTATATATGAAATGATTATGGATGGATGTACGCTTTGCATGTAATAGATTTGTGTGTTTCTATATATGCTTATAATGATGCGAAATGATTTATTCAATGAATGATTGAGATGCTATTTATGAGATGATATGGATGATTAGTGGACGATATAATGCAATGGTCATGTTTTATATGATGTGTATTGATGATGCAAATGAGATGGTTTTAAGATGCTTAGAAGAACAAATATTTTTATCCTAAACATGTTAAATGATAATGTAATGTATGTGATGCATTTACTATGATGTGATGTAATATATGAAATGATATGTTAATGTTTTATGCAAAATGAACGTAATGTGTGAGATGAATTTATAATGTTATGCGAGTATCTATGCAATGGATTATCTATAATGCTTATGTACCTATTATGTATGATTATGCAGTAAATGAAAATATTAAGTGACTATGAAATGTTTATGCACATGAATATTATGCGATGATTTATGTGATAAATGCAATGTGATGCAAAAAATGGATGCAATGTAACAAGAAAGGGATGTGCTAATCTATGAAGAATGCTTATAATAACATGTTTATATGATGATGAAAATGCAATGCATATGTTTCCTATATGATATGTTGATGCAATATGCTAATGATTTGTGGATGCAGGATCAATGACGATGATAACTAACTATCATAGTACCTTGTTAGTGCGATGAGAAAGAAGGAATGAAAAAGAAATACATTTCAATAAGTCCAGAGATGATGAATATGAAAAATGATGATGATTTCTTGCCAAGGAATTTAGGATTTTCAAAGGGACAATTTCCTTATGTTTGATGACACATGTGGTATGATGCATCAAGGTATAGAAAACTAGGATGGAATTGTACCTAGTGTGATGGAATTTGACTTGACAAACAGATAGGAGTATCCTTGTTCACACCTGACATAGGGAAACCTTGCTAGGATGCACTTTAAAAGTTTCAAACACCTCGGACCAAAACACATAAAGGTATAACCTATCAATGCAATAGTCAACAAGCTGCCCAAAACATCCTCCATACATACCTAACAAAGAAAGTATTCGCCAAGGTTATATTACAAGAATGTCCAACAAGCATAGTAGACAAAAGATAATGATCGTTGCCCCATTCCTATTTCTCTAAATCCTCTATTCAGATATCATTGGGAAGCCCTTGGAATGAGTGCAATAAGATAAGTCAAAAAGATAAAGACAAAGTAAACAAACAAGTCGATGTTCTTCAATACTGCTAACCAAAAGGGGATGTGTTTTTAAGGATAAGAACCGAAACTATTGCCAAAGATAATGCCCATTGTAGGAAGGATACATCCTAGGACATGTTAGTGGATGGCGGCACGTCATTTCATTTATCCTAAGTGTTCTTTCAAATGATTGATATGAGACCAATTGGATGATAGGTTATCGACACAAAGAGTTGACCAACTTGCTTACGTACCGACTTAGACCTAAGACTTGACGTTTTGAGTTTTCACTTTTCACTTGCTAGACTTGTTTCTGATTATCTTACCAAATATTGAGGATGATGATCATTTATTATGAGTGATGTTATTGTGGGTGTAAGAAAGATGAGATGGATGGATTTTTTCAAATATTTGGATGTTTTTGATCTTTTTGAGATGTTTTGAGGCTATTTTTTACTATTTTTGGAGATTTTCAAATGTTTTTATTTTTTTGATTTTCCAATGTTTTGGGGTTTTCTGATATTTTGACCAAGAGACTAACCTAAAGACCTATCCTAGGAGCCTCGGGGGCTCATCAATAGATTATCCTTGCCTACGTTATACACGTAGAGACCACGTAGGTCGACTGACGACTTGACTGATTTACAAATGACAATATACATGATGAGATGTCAGTTTATTATGATGGAATCCTAAAGGACTGACCTAAGTGTCTTGGGGGATGATCAAGGATCAACCTTTCCTACGTTCCAGGCTCAGAGATCCGTAGTTCGAAAAGACGACTCTATTTTTGACTTTTTGATTGACTTTTTGACTTGTTTTTGGATTTTTTGATATGTTTTGATGTTTTTGGATTTTCTGATGTTTTGATGTTTTTGGTTTTTCTAATGTTTTAGGACTTTAAGGATATACACGAATCTGATCCGATGAGAACATGCCCCCAACATGATGCAATAGACTACTCTGATAAAGGCAAGACAAACTGACCTTGAGGATGGGCCGAGTAGTACTAGGAGGGATCATGTTACGAAAACATGACCAAGCTATGGTGCGGATGTCAAATGAATGGGTAATGGATGGAGATTTGAATGCGATGGATGATGGAAACGTAATGAATGGATGATGTAGAACAAGTCGTAAAGATCCTGGTTGATGGAAAGTGCTTATTTACACAAGGTGCCTGTTTGCTAGGTTTTCACCAAGGTACTTGCCCAAAGTGCCACCGAAGTGGTTTTCACTAGAGGACGATTTTTTTCTTTACTATTTTTGATCATTTTTTTGACTTTTTGGATTTTTTTCTTTTTTGATTTTTTTGTTGTCACCAAGATGCCTGTTTTCCAAGTTTTTGCCAAGGTAACCATTTTTCAGGACATTTTCTGATTTTTGGATTTTGGTTCTATACCTTGAAAGATTAGGCATAATTTTTTTTGAGATGAGAGCTATTCATGGGCTCTTGCAGAGCTTCCCCTTCGGGTGTTAATAACTAATATGCCCCTAAATTATAACTTGTGATAATGAATGGTCCCAACCAATTGGGTTCAAATTTTCCTTTGCTACTTGGGTTTGGTACATTCTTATGATTCTCCTTTAATACCAGTTCTCTGATTTGGAAAGTCCTGCTTCTGATTTTCTTATTATAGCTCCTTTTGAGTCTATTCTGATAGACTTGCAAATTATTCAAGGCATCTATATGTCACTCATCCAGTAGCTCCAACTCATTCAATCTTGATACTCAGTACTCTTCATCCATGATGAGGTTTTACAGTGATATCCTGAGTGATGGGAGCTCAATCTCAATGGGGAGTACTGCTTCTGATCCGTAGACCAGGGAGAAAGGGGTGGCATCGGTGGGTGTGTGAATACTGGTTCTATAGGCCCAGAGGGCAGGATTAAGTTGCAAATGCTAGTCACGACTTGCGTCATTGACTATTTTCTTGAGGATTTTCAAAATGGTTTTGTTTGTAACTTCTGCTTGGCCATTGCCTTGGGGATAGTATGAGGTAGAGAAGTGATGTTGGATTTTGAATTTTTTGCATAAGTCACGAACCTCTTGATTCTTAAGTAGTGTCCCATTATCTAAGATAATGGCTTGTGGAACACCATAGCGGAAAATGAGATAGTTCAGGATGAACTTTGATATCTGCTTCCCAGTTATATACGTCATGGGTATGGCTTCCACCCACTTAGTAATGTACTATGTGGTGGTTATGATGAATTTATGGTCGTTAGATGAAGTGGGAGTGATTTTTCCAATGAGATTGAGTCCTCGCTGCGAAAAGGGCCATGGTGTGATGATGGGATGAAGCTCTTGAGCTGGAGCATGGATGAGGTCCCTATGTTGCTGACATTGTAGACACCTTCTGACATAGTCATGTGCCTCTCTTTCCATTGTGGGCCAATAATACCCCATCCTTAGCATTTTCTTGGCTATGGTCATTCCACTCGAATGTGAACCACATATACTATTATGTACTTCAGTTAGAGCAGTCAATGCCTCCTCAACATTTAAGCAACGTAGTAGGGTTCCTTCTATGCTCATATGATATAGGGTATCTCCTAGGATGAAAAATTGAGATGCCTTTTTGACAAAGGTTCTTTTTAGGTTTGAGGGTAAGTCGACGGGTATGACTCCTATTCAAAGGTATGTATAAATTTTGTGGTACCAAGGATCACCGGGACCAACAATTTCTTAGAAAATTTTTGATTTTGGTATCTTGAATGCAGGCACGAGAAGCTATTCTATCAGGAATTCATATTTTGGAATGTTGTGAGGGATGTCGAGTAAGGATCCAATTGTTTCCATGGCGTCTGCTACTCTATTGTTGGCTCTAGGAATCTACTCAAATGTGATTTCGATAAGGATTCTTTGAGAGTCTCCACCAATTTCTTGTATGGAGTGAGCTTATTGTCCTTGGTTTGGTATTCATCATTCACTTGATTTATTATCAATTGGGAGTGTCCATATACTCTAAGAGCTATAATGTTCCACTACACTATTATTCTAAGACCTATGGTTAAAGCCTCATATTCTGCAATGTTATTGGTGCAGGGAAATGCCAGTTTGTAGGACCTTGGTATGCAGTCCCCTTGTGGGGTGATAAAGAAGACATTGACTCCTGATCCATGCTGCGTGTATGAGCCATCGAAGTACAGTTTCCAGTGGTCAGCTACATTGAGATATAGATTCATTTGGAAACTCTAAAATGAGAGGATTCTCTAAATAGATTGGTGATTATGCATGTTGATTTGTGATGACTTGGCCTTTGATTGCTTTCTGCTCCACATATTCAATGTCGTATTCTGATAGTATCATCACCCATTTAGCCATTCTTCCAGTAAGCATTTCCTTTGATAGTAAGTACTTGAGAGGGTCGATTTTGGTGATGAGTTTTTTTTTTGGTGCCAACATGTAATGTCTAAATTTATGTGATGCAAACACTATTGCTAGGCATGCTTTCTCTATGAATGAGTAGTTTATCTCATTTCCAACCATTGTTCTACTGATGTAATAGATAGCCCTTTCTATTCCATTTTCGTCATGCTGCACTAGGAGAGCTCCAAGGGCTGCTATTATTGCTAATATGTAGAGAATTAATGGTTTTCTTGGGATTGGTGGCATTAATACTGGTGGTGTAATTAAATATTCTTTGATTTTATTGAATTCCTCTTCACACTTGTTATCCCATTTGTACACTACTACCTTGTGAAGTAGGTGAGAATATGGGTTATGTTTGTCCACTAACTGTGCTATGAATCTTCGAATGGATTGGAGCCTTCCTTGGAGACCTCTCAATTGCTTTAATGTTTTTGGTGCATCCATTTCAAGGATTTCTTTTACCTTTGCTGTATCTACCTTGATACCTCTCATTGAAACTATATATCCTAGCAGCTTTCTTGAGTGAACGCTGAAGATGCACTTCTTTGGGTTTAATTTGACCTTATACTCTTCGAGCCTGTCAAAAATGGCACTTAGGGTTGCTATGTGATCCTTTCTCCTTCTAGATTTGGCTAGAATGTCATCAACATAATCTTCGACCGTCTTATGGATCATGTCATGGAATATCAATGTCATGGCCCTTTGGTATGTTTCTCCTGCATTCTTTAAGCTGAATGGCATCATATTCCAGCAATAAGTCCCCCATGGACAAGTGAAATCCGTCTTATGTTGGTCCTCTTTAGCTATCATGATCTGATTGTACCTTGAGAGTCTGTCCATTAGTGACAACATTTCATGTCTGGCTGTCATGTCTACTATCATGTCGATGTTTGGAAGTGGGAAGTCATCTTTTAGACATGATTAATTTAAGTCTTTGAAGTCTATGCACATTCTGATTCCCCCATCGGGTTTTGAGATAGGTACCAAGTTTGACACCCATTATGGATAATCTATCAGTCGGATGAATTCCACATCTAATAGCTTTTTTAGCTCCATTTTGACTAATAAGGTGATTTGAGGGTGCATTTTTTGAAGCTTTTGTTTAACAGGATTTGCTTCTGGATATACTGCTAAGTGGTGAACCATGATTTTTGGATCAAGTCCTGGCATGTCAGCATAGCTCCATGCAAAGTTTATCTGTATCTCTCTTAGGAAGGCTACTAGGAGCTCTTGTTCCTCTGATAGTAATGACTCTGCATAGAATGTGATGTGCATGGTTTCCTCTGTTCCTAGATTGACTAGATTACACCTTTCTGCCAGGACTGCTGATTTTTCTTGATGAAGAGCTCTAAAAGGAAGATTGAATCCCCCATCCTCGGGCACCTTGGAGAGGTTTTCACCGTTGGATGTGTCCTTTCTTTTTACTTTTTTCTGGTCAGAGAGTGCCATAGTGTGGTTTTCACTCAAGGACTTAGATATTATTCTTAATTTTTCACTTTTGCGATTGAGGAATTCAATCATTTCCCCATAATAGGCATGTGTATCTAGCTCAATTATGAACCCCGCTTTGTGATCCCCACATGGAATGTTATCCCATAGTCCCATGAATTCCGAGAGTGCATTATCATTTTTGAATGTATCAAGAACTGGTGCTCCTTGTTGGTTGTAGTTGATGAGTTGGGGATATACTAAGCGGATCTCATGATTTTGGTGGTTTGATTCAAAAGATAGGGTGGTAATCATGCAAAGAGTGGTATCCTCAAATAGCCTAGGTAAGTTGGTCATGGGATCCTTCTCATCACTACTACTATAGATGTCGATTATGTCAAATGTAAAGTTATCTATGACACGACCTGTAGATACTGGTAAGCATACTTCTATTGCGGTTGGAGGAGGATTATTAACCCTTGTAACTAGAGGACTTTGGCCATGTATGGTTATACTCGGAGGGGTACATCCAAGGCCAATATTTGTTATCACTCGCATCTCTAGAATGATAGGAATTATAAGCCCATTGTCATTTTTTCCAAGTCTTTGGTTTCTGTCATAGCCCATTGCGAGCATCATTTGTAGACCCTTGCTTCTGTAATCCATTGGTAAATCAACTACTGGTCTCTCATCTTGATATAGCATATGAGATGGATCTACCTCAATAACTTCTTGGCCAAGATCTCCCCAACTTGTAAAGTTGGGATAGAATTTAGGAGATGTTTGGGATGTGGATGCTTCATTTATTTGTGGACGTCCCTATGATCTAGGAGATTGAGGTAACTCTCCTACCACAAAAGCATTTTTAGGGATCATGTAGTTTCCACAACCGTTATCTTGGATGATGACCTTAATGTCAGAGATGGTGGGAATGGTGGGAGTGATGGGTGTCTCTGTCGCAGAAGTGGATGTGAGAGTGGTGGGATGAATGTATGGTATAGATGGACCCTCATCATTTTTTGGTACTTGGGGGATTTTATAGTACTTTGCTTCAAGGCTTTTGCAATAGGAGAAGGGTTCAGGATCTCCATGGATTGTGACCTCTTGTCTCTCATGTGTGAATTTCACACATTGATGGAAAGTTGATGCTACTACCTTCATTGCATGAATCCATGGGCTTCCTAGGAGGATGTTATATGGTAAGTCGAGCTCCAGGACCTGACAAGTGGTTTCTATGATAGATGGCCCTACTTGAATAGGGATTTTGATTGTGCCTTGGGACACTGTTTCCTAATCATTATATGCTCTTATTATGATACCCTTTCCTTTGTCGACATAATCTTTTGAGATTTTCAATTGTTTGATGAGCTTGAGAGAACAAATATTCAAGCTCGCACCTCCATCCACCAAGACACTTTTTACTTTTATTTTCTATACTATGACTTCTAAGTGGAGTGCATGGTTGTGAGATGGTTGAGTGGGAAAATCTTGGTCGGAGAATGTGAGGAGATTTGGCTTAATGATATTTTTGACCATAGCTTGGAATTGTTCCGCATCAAGATTTGTGGGGCAGTGGATGAAGCCAATGCTTCCTTAAGGATTTTCTTATGGGCCGATGAGATTTTTAGTAACTCCATGATGGAGATTTGCACTGGCATTCTTTTGAGCTGATAAAGGATGTTATATCCATTCGGGATAGATCTAGATGCAAGGACTCTATTTGGTTGGGATGATCCTATGATGGTAACTTTGCTGCCTCTTGTGGTGACTCCACAATCGGCATGGGCACCTTTGATGGTGATGACTATGCAGTATTCATCTAGGGAGGCAACGATAGTTTCATACACTTGATTCACATTTGTGTGGGTGCCTTTCCCCTTATCAGTGTTATTATTATTCCCTTTATTGCCATGGTTAGGCATCAGATTTGTGTATATCTTAAGGTCTTGGTTTCCTGTTGGTTGTTCCATGTTTATAATTCTTCGATTGATGAGATCTTGAATTATGTTTTTTAGCCTCATACAACTATTCGCAGTATGCCCTTTGATTTTATGGAAGTCACAAAGTTGATTCTCATTATACCAAGGAGGTTTAATCTGGTTCTTGGTAATTCTCATAGGTGGGAGCTTTGATGATTTTTTCATTTATCAGCTTCTTCATGATGACTTCTAGTGGTTCCCCAAGAGTGGTGTACTTTCACTTGAGGTAATTCTTGTTCTGTTGGGGTGGTCCCCTTTGATCATTGAGATTGTTAATTGCCAAATTGTTGTTTGGTTGTTGTATTGCTTGATAATTGTTTTGGTGTTGGATTTGGATTTGTGGTATGGGTGTATTTTGGCGATGGGCACTAATGAACACTTTGGCGTCGACGACACCATCATTAGTAACATTTTTGTTCCTTGCCCACATGCGCAGTTTATCATTGTAATTGGTGGGTGGGCAATTGTTTTGTTGTTTGGGGTATGAAGTTGATCCTGCGGGTTGTCATAAGGGCTCGTTCGATGTTGAGTGCCTTGGAGATCAACTGGTCATATGTGGTGATCCCTTGTACCTTGAGATGGAATGCCAAGAGACCTTCAAGGTTGGATATGATGGTGCAAACTTGTTGTTCCTCGGGAATGGTCCATTTGCTCTGATTGGTCTTGGATCGCCATTGTTGTAGGAATGAAGCGAATGATTAATTCTTTCCTTGTTTTAGAGCTGAGGGTTCTTCTAGATTGACATCCATTGCAATATTGCATGCGTAGTTTTTAATGAATGCGTCTATAATTTCTTGGAATGTTCTGATGCCTATGGGTAGGTGAGAGAACCATTCCATAGAGTCGCCAGCCAAACTCCTAGGAAATAGCTGCATCAGATAAGTATTATCATATGCGACTTCCATGCAATGAACCTAGAATTCTCTGATGTGATCTTCAAAGTTTCCCGTCCCATGATATTTCTCAAATTTGGGGATCTCGAATCCCTTGGGGAATGGTTTCATCACAAGGCTCCTTCCAAATGGATAGGGACACAAGTTGCTTGGTGTTTTTGTGGATCGCCCTGATTGAAGATCGAACACTTGTTGCGAGAGCAACCTGATTTGTGTCGTTACATCATTTTGTGGATCAGGGGGTGGGATGAAGGTGTTTTGGGGTGTTTCAATTGTGGGTTGGATGGGTGGGTTGGTTGGTGTGTTATTTGATGGTATTTGCACATTTTGTCGAGCTAGGTATGCTTGCACTTGTTGTTGATCTTGTTGCACTAATATTGCCTGTTGTTGAGCTTGTTGTTGTGCTTGTTGTTGTTCCAACAACGCTTGTTGTTGGGCTACCAATTGGGCTACTTCTTGCTGCTCTTGATATTTTTTTATTGCTTGTTGATATGCTTGTAGTTGTGCTGCTTGTTTTTGTGTAAGAAGTTGTGCTTGTGCTTGTGCTTGTGCTTGTTGTGTTTGATATTGGGCATGTGCCTGAGCTTGAGCTTGTGCTTGGGCTTTTGCTTGTGTCACTTGTTATTGCAATAGAATTTTGGTTTTAGCAACATTTTGTGCTTGTAATGTGACTTGGGCTGCTTGAGTAGCTTGAACGACTTGTTGTTTTTGTTGCAATAGGGCTTGGGCTTGTGTGGCCTATTGCGCTTGTTGTGTAATTTGGGCAGTTTGAGCATTTTGTACTGCTTGTGCAGCTTGTTGAGCATTTATTTGTGCAACTTTTTTATTTTGCATTTATAGGAATGCCTTTTGATAAGTAGCTTGGTGAGCGGCTTGCAATGCCATGCTGTATTGGTTTGATAAATTAGAGTTTGGTGGTGGTGGTGGATTTGGAATGGTGTTTGTGGTGGTGGTGAGTGGTGATGTCATGTTGGTGGTTTGAGTGTTGAATGGTGTTGTTGATGTGATTGGCCCTTGAGAGACCATGTTTTGAGATGTTAGGGGGGTGATTGATGATGTCACGATTTCTTGTGTAGTTGTCATATGTTGTTGCAATATCGATGACAAGTTTTGAGAGTTTGGCGTGATGTTTTGATTGGTCTTTGGAATGTTGGTTTGATTGATATTTGGTAAACGTGGAAGCCCCAAGCCAAGTAAAGGTGTGGATAATGGTGGTAATGGTGGGAGGGGTGAAAATGTGAGGGGTGTGAGTTCTTGAGAAAATGACATGGTGTCGAAAATGCCCCTAGGTCCGAACATGTCACCTTCCTCTTGCAAATTTGTGAGGAGAGAAGTTTGAGGTGTTGCGTGGAAGGATGATGATGATGGATCATTAGGATTATGGAAAGTGAGAGGAACATACTTATGTAATGGATTTTGGGGTATGTTTTGTTCCAAAATGGTATTTGCATCCAAGTCTTGATTGTTGACAAGGGGGTGTGTTTGAATATCATTGAGAAATGAATTTCCCTTATTAACATTGGGTTGGGTTAGAGCAAAAGATGTGATTTGTGGAATGTTTTGAGTGATGCTTTGGGATGGGGGTGTAGATGAGATGGGGAGTGTGGATGAAATTAGAGGCATAACCTCCAAAGATGGTTCCACTAAAGAGCTCATGTCAAAATCAGAAGGTAATTTTCCCCCTTGTTTTGCTAGTTCAAGCATGTATAGTGAAGGGTTAACCCTCATCATGATGTTGATGATCTTATGGTTTTCTAGATTTTGGAGCATTTCGGTTATTTCTTCATGCGGCATCCTAAAGGTAAGATCTCCTTGCATTTCCTCTTGTGGGTTTTGTGATGATGAGATAGTCAGAGGATTGCTTGATTTGACTGGATTCATTTCAATGTTCATTTGGTTTAGGTCACTTGAAGCGGGTGTTTCTTTGTTAGCTTCCATGTTCTTCTTGTATTGAGATCTAGTTTGAACCATAAAACCAGGATCAATTTTCAAGAATATGGGAGACAAATCTATAATTCTTTGGATTGATCTTTACTTTATGCACAAAAGAGAAAATTTTTAGGATATCTTGAGGATCAAAAGGTGATATGACGATGAAAGAGATGGATGATGTGGATGTTTTGATCTTTTGATAAATCTTGAGGGGGATGCTAGACTTTTTAGGACTTTTAGATATGTTTCAGATTTTGATTTTTGATTTTCTTCTTGGGATTGTCCTTGATTTGATTGATTTTGGTTTGCTTTGATTAAACAAATAGACCCTAAGATGTTGGATGATTATCTAAGGGGTATATTTTCTCAAAGAATGATAATTTGAATATGTGTAGGGAGAGGATGCATCTACCCACACCTATTCAAACAAGATGATAATTTAACCAAGCATATGAAGAAGGATGCATCTACATATACCTAGCTAAACAAGATGGTTTGATAAATTTGACTAAGTATATGCAAAAGGATGCACCTACACATACCTAGCCAAAGATTATTTTGATAAAGATTTCAAGGATTTTGTCTCAAGGATTTGATGATTTTGATTTTTTCCAAAAATCCTAGCACATGAAGGATAATTTCAAGATTTCTCAAAAGGTGATGGTGAGATGATTTTTGGTTTGATGTTTGAAGGATGGATGAAAAAATATTTCTATTTCTTTTTATCCTAAGATGAACCTAAAAAAAGACACTTTGTTTACCTAAACCTCGGTATTGAAGAACATGCAATGCTTCTATAGACCTTTATAACCAAGAAGTGGTTCAATTTGAGCATACAGTTCCAGATTTTGAATCAAGGACTTTTGTTTTGGGATTTGACTTCTTGGAAATCCTGAGATTTCAACACATGTGAGAGTTCATTTTGTTTATCTTTGCTTAGTGGATTTATTTTACCACAAACACTTCTTTGATTAGGTTTCCAAACTAGATGTACAATGTCTTAATTCCTTCGAATCCCACAAAGTATGTTATGTAGAAATTTGATGAATTCAAGGCAAGGGTTACCTATTGTTTAACTTTAGTAGACAAATTGAGATGTAATCCAAGTGTTTATAAACCTCTAAGGATAGAATCCCAAGGGCAAGTAATAACACATGGATTGGGTCAATTGTATTTGTCTCCTAAAGTGTTTGAGATTTTGATGATGATGTTTAAGTGTTTGTTTCCAAGATGTTTTCAAACAAGCAAAGCATTTTGTAACCAAAAATAAGTACAACCCTATGGATATGGAAGACAATATTTGCTGAGTCCCCACTTGGACAAGTCCAACTACACTTATCTTTAGTGAATGGTTAGATGCTTGACCCCACTCGCTCCCCTCCACGACACTCACTTATACGGGGCATCCAAGTATCAACACCCATGAAACTCCCATGGAATGCTTTCCATTTCTACTAAAAGATCATAAAAGTGTGGGGTGGCTTCAGAACAATTGTTCTTGCACCAACAAATAGATCAAGGATTTTGTCAATTCTAAAATATGGTTTTTAATTAGGACTTTTCATTTGTGGAGATTGACCCATATGGTGAGAGTCCCTTTTCAGATCCATCTTGTTAGAGCCAACCGCGTGATATTGGTTTTTATTCCAATACCCACATTTATATCCCGGTTGGAAATACTCTTGGCTTTAGAGTGTTATTGGTTGAGTTGTTCCCTTGGGTGAGTAATTTTTCCCCAAGGCAGGCCCTCTAAGATAAACAAAAGCGAGTAAAGACAATATCCGTAACTCAATCAATCTTTGTTTGCAACACAAAGAAAGAGAATGTACGCAATAATTCTCTACTTACACTCACACAATGTTTTTTCAATTTTAAACCCAAAATGAAGTGTGGAGGTGATTGCTTCATCTCAACCTAAAATAAAAAAAAAGACCTTTTGATTCTCAAGATCGCTATAAAGCACGAGAGAAGTGCATACGTCCTTTTTCAATGAAGTTAGTTTAAGTAAGCCATCATGAAGACAACGTGCACTTGTTCATTTTAGAGCCACAAAGAAATTGTGAGTTCTTTTTAAAGAACCAAAGGACAAATGAGAGTTGTTTTGTTCAATTGTTAGCCAAAAAACAAACTCTAGTAAGTTGTAGTCCTAATGTTCATTTTAAGCCTTTGCAAAAATTGAAAAGGTTCTTTTTAAAATCCCAAACGAAATTAGTATCCTAAGCAAGAAGAGATAACAGTTTCCTAAGAGTGTTAAACAAACACTAAAGTGTTTAAAAACACTTTGATTTTGTGAAATAACATCATCGTGCTTCTCTTTCTTTCGTTTTTAATTGATCCAACCTACAAGAAAGAAAACCAGTTAGATTCTGCAAAACACAGAGGTTAAAAAGCAGAAAATAGAAGATAAACTTATCATTTGACAAAAGGCACGTGCTAAAATGAAATTTCAACTTTTTACTCCCTATCAGTGGTGCAACTCATGGCTGTGTTGCAGTTTGATTTCTCTAGCGGTGCTATATAGTGTCACTTACCAGTCAGTGGTGCTCTGTACCCAGACCAGTGAGCTCAAATGTGTCGCTCTTTTGCTTAGCGTCACTATTTGATTTTTTTGAAAATTCCCACAGGTCAGATTGGTCAAGCAACGTGGTTTAAAATTCAAAATCTTGGATGGGAAGACTTCAACATCATATTTTGAATTTCCAACAGTCCTGTATAGCGACCCTGGAGAACCAACGGTGCTGAACAGCGATGTTGAACCTGTAAACAAATAAAAACACGTGAATTTGATAAAAAAAACATGATTGAAAGGTGAGATTTCCCTCCTAGCTCCAAATGTGCAAACCCCAATCCCTATACCTGAAAAACAATAAGAAGAAACACATTAGATGGTGAAATGAAAGCAAGAACAAGGATTCCCCATGAAAACCATTTACAAAGTTCAAATTAAGGAAAAAAAATGAAGAATACAATGAAAACAACAAAATAGAGATTGAATCCTAATTAAACTAGCAAACTCATGATCCCATGTGAAAATTGGCCCTTTCCCAATTCCTATGATGCAAGATTGATGTGTGTTGATGAATGATCCACTTTGATGAAGGATGGTGAGTGCTCAATGGAAAACATGCATAACCTAGCTAAGATTCAATGATAATGGGTGGAATTTGCTAAATATTTGAGAATAGTAAGTTTACTCAAATTGTGGATGATCAAATTAGGAATGAAGCCTCTTATTTATAGAATGCCAAGATGGATGAATGTCCAAAATAGAGCAATGTGGGACTAACATTCATCCAATGGCAAGATGCCACTTGTCAACCTATGAGTGGATGGAGGATGTGCAAGTTTTGAGGATTGTGCCAATAAATGCCTATTTTTAAATTTTGAATTTGTTGAAATGACATGCAAGAGGGAAGAAAGAATGCATTGAATGCCACTTGGCTTAAGGAAAAGGACATGTAAGAGAGAGTAAATTCCTTGTTGGATGTACATATCAACTTGGATTTTGAATTCAAACTTGGAGAATATTCCCAAAAGATGCCTTGTTGAGGAAAATAGAGATTTAATAAATCAGTTAAATCTATTTTCATGTGCAAGTGGTAAAAGTTGGAGGATGGGACATGATAGGAGATTAAATTCAAAGTTAATTAATTTAATGAAGGGGGTTAAATGATGTGACCTATTTGACTTAAATTTGTGGATTTATTTAAATCAAATATGAGGGGAATGTGATAAGAGATTAATTAAATAAAGATTTTGATTTATTTAATTAAAAGAGATGATTTTTAGATTAAACTAAATAAGGTTTTAGTTTATTAAATTTAATAGATAGACTTTAGAGATTTAATCAAATAAAATAAATTATTTAATTAAATAGAATAATTAGATCAAAATGATTAATTTAATTATCGAGAAGAGGTGACTTAATTAGATAACTGGTTTATTTAATTAAGAGAGGAATATTGATAAATTTAATTAGATAAAAGTATTTGATTAAATGGTTAGACCAAAGGATGATTTAGGATGAAACGATGTTAGTGGTCAGGATCGGATGCACAATGTCAATCGATACATTTTACGTGTCTACAATTACAAATTATATATTCTGAATAACTTTGATTTAAAATTTAAAATTGAATATATATATATATACATATAATATGAGCTAATACATGTTTTAAATTATTTTTCTTTTATAGCATGGGACAAATCTTGTAGTTGAGCATGTACAAACAGGTCTTGGAGTAGAGGGTGCACAACCTCAAAATACAATAAAATTAAAATATGATAAATTATAAATTAAATTGAATTAAATCATTTTTAATTGTAGACTTGCATCTAATTTTCACTTTCTTTGTCTTGTTTATGTAGATTGATTCAGAGAATTTAGAGGTTGGTTTAGGTGCACTAGAGCATCCAGACCCATATATGATGGTAACTTAATTTTATGATGAATTATAAATTAAATTGTCATTAAATCATTTTTCATTGTCTTACATCTGATTTCATCTTTCTCTTGTACAAAGTGTTTCAGGTCATCCACATAGTCCGCATGGTGTGAAGAGGTCTCTTGATTATAGAGATGATCTATGACCTAAACATGATTTTATGGGTTATATTTGATTATTTCATGGACTACATATTTGGTTTCTCATGTACTTTTTTGGACTTTATATTTCATGGGTCAAGTGGGCGGGTGCATGAAGTTGGTCACACTTTTGTGGCCAAATGGGAATTTTTTTTTGAAAAGAGATAACGCTAGCGCATTATAAGGCACTCGCGTTATGTGATTTTAAAAGCCAAAAAATAGTGAAATCTGTATCATTTTCTTTTTACTGTTTCTTAGCTTTGGCTGCAGCCAAAAACCTTCACTTTTGCGCTCGCATTCTAGGAGGAAGGATTTCTACAAATTTCATCAACAAGAGTTTGATTTTCTTTTCAACTATGGTGCCACAACAATGAAGAGATGTGGGAGGTAAGTACTGTTTGCTATTTGTTTTGAATTTGTTAGTTTGAAATTGATTTTGTTTGTTTTAGGTTAGATTTGATTTTTTTTTTATAAATTTGTAGGAAATCTTGCAAATCCTCAACAAGAAGAGGAGGAAAATCCTCAAAAAATTTGTCAACAAAATCAACCTCAACAACAAAATCAACCTCCCCCACCATTCTCTCAATACCCTTCTGACACTCAAAAAAATTTGAGGAGTGAAATTGAGAACAATAGAAAACAACTTAAGGATCTTATCAGTAGGTTGAGTGATCCAAATCAACCACATAAAGAATGCTTCTAGAAAATTCATTGAAAGATATGTTAAAAAATGTAGATGCAATCACCCAACAAATATCTGGATGGAAAGATAGGAGGTAGACAACTAGGGCATATTATGTAGACAAATTATCATATAAACAAGTAAAAGATTTAAAAATTACTAAAGGTGATTTGTGCTCTCTATTCATTGACCCTAAAACAAATCAAAATATCACCCTCAATGCAAAGAGGTTTCCTATTTAGTGGTGCCACCACCAAGAGAGTAAGAACCATTTTTATGAAAGATGGTATATGGTCTTTGATTACCTACCATGCAATAATTGTGAAGTCCCCCAATATTTTCTTAGGAAACTATACAGTGAGTTTGTATTGAACCAAATCCCAAATTATTTTGATTTGAGGGAGTTCCATGGGATAGGTGGGGGATCAGCTCAGGATAGGCCCGGTACACAGCCAGATCCTACGCAGAAAGGGAGATGACCTCTTGCTAGGTCACCTCGTGAGTAGATTAAGATGCCTATCGTTGTGAAGGAGAGTGCCAACATAGACATTGCAGGCAATCACAACTTTGACCTAGAGTGTCATCCATCACACTATCCCTATTGTACAATGCCATCCAGGGGAGTCTTTAGGTGGTGGCCTTCAAACCAATGTGTGTCAATCTTGAGGGGTGTCTTGTTCGTATGACCCTACCGACACTCAGGAGGGTCCTACGCAGGATCCATATGCTACTACACAGCCTGATCTGTATGCATCTACAGGGATGGAGATGATGACTGGCATTTTTTATGATGCATATGGCATTGACACTCAAGCAAAATTTAGCATGTTCATTGAATTTAATTTATTAAATTTTGATTGTGAAATGCAAGATTAACTAATTTAGTTTTATTATTTTAATAAAATTGCAGGGTCACAGTGTAGAGACTAGATACACCAGTCATCCACCTACTTATTTTTGTAGTACACCTATCAGTACGGTATGTAACTAGTAAACAATTATAAATTTATTACATGTTAATAGCATTGTTTTACAAATGGTATTTTAATATGTGATTTTGGATGTTGAATAGGGTAATATTGGAGGTTTCAAGGAAACACCTCCTAGTTCCAATAGATTTGATCAAACGTTTATGGAGGTAATATAGAATAAAGAGAACTTAACTAATGAATTCTAAGTTTAGTAGATTTATGTAGTTTATATTCATATTGTTGGTTATGTTGCATTACACATCATTCAAACTCAAAGCATTACTTCAAATTCGATAACTAATAATTAGAAATATATAGTTTAATACTTGTACTCAAAATTTTGTTCATTAGATCTTATACATTATAAGTCATCATATGGATCGCTATTGTAACTTTTTTGTGATTAAATAATTTGTTGTTTTATTTTTAGATGTTGGTGATAGAAACACAACCAAAAATTATGAGGGAAATGGATATTGGTGTTTCCTCCACTATACAATCGTCGATGGCTCTGATAGGGGAGGCATGAGGCAAATTACTAAATTTCAATTTACATTCGTTGTTATAGATGAACTAGTTCTAGTGAAAAATCAAACCATTATTGATTCATAGTTTAATTCCTATTTGGATGGTTTATAGAAGGCTTGAGCATGCCTCAACATCGGCGTACAAATATTTCCATCAAGGAGAGTGATTGTGAGATGGCCGTAAGTGATTTTTTTTAAATATATCAATTTTTATAATGTAATTTCTATATATTAATTTCTTTACTTCTTATTGTAACAGTTAAAACTTCACCAGGAGCTAAACACTAGGAGGAGCAGTAGGAGCACTCCTCGAGCACAACAAAAATGGGTGATAGACTTAAATCCATCAGATCACCAAGCAAAGGGAAAGAAAATTGTATTTGAACCAGAGCATGGAGATAAATAAATTTTGAATGCAGAGCCCTTTGTTGTATGCCTACATGGAAATTTTGTACATATTTTGTATTGGATATATTTGACATTGTATGCCTATATGGCATTCTCGTAAGCCTATATGGCTATTTTGTAACTATATTTTATACTTATATCGACATATATTGATGTATGCATACATGGCTATTTGATTTTAATACAAATATTTTTTATTGATGGTGTCCATATTTGCATTATAAATTCATGGTTCAATAGATATGAGTTACGTGTATTCAAGTGTATCCTTTACAACTTATGCACATATACTTTTTGACATACATGTGAGCATCGAAAAGTGTGAAAATCTATGTGTGTGGAAGTCAAACGTAAGCCAATTTTGCAATTCTCAGTTCTTGCATACTCAATCTTATGGACTTATTCCTTCCTAGCACATATTGTGAATATTTCTCATTTGGTGTAGAAGACATATTCCTCATTTTTGAACCACTCATAGCAAAGAGATTCACAATAAGACTTTAGCATTGGAACACTACTCCATACTTCTATTGTCTAGACTATAAAGGATTGAAAATTCTTAATTTGATGCAATGATAGTCCTGAGATGAGAATTTATATAACCGTGCCTACTTTGAAACTTTGCATCTAATACTGCATCAATAAGAACTTAAGAAGTGTTGCATAAGAGTGTTAGGTTTGATAGGCCTTCTCTTCCCTAAGGGAGGAGAGCCTACATCTTGAATTTTGAACAAAATTTTAAGAAGCAAACATTTTACCTAAAGGCTTCAAACCTAGATGACATATTTGGCTAAGTCTATCTTGAAAATTATCAATGCGTTCCAACTCTAAAGGAGATTCTCCCTGAAAAGAAAACTTTACCCTTTTTCTGAAGGAAATAAATTGCAATGTAAGTTGCATGATTTATCTTATTTCTTTCTCATAGTTCCTGGTCAATCATTCATGGCTCAGGATAGTTCCGTTCCAAAGCAAGGACACCCAAAAAATCACTGAGATTCTTCTATGATCTGCAAGAAAAAGGTTTTGGCTCTTTCACAATGTAAATAATTATGTAACATTGTTTTCTTGTTTTCCTTCCACACAGAAAAATGTTCACACTTTTCAGATTGATCAATGATTAATAATGGCTGATTGTAAACACTTGACATTTTTTTATGTTTGAACTTTAATTTATAATTTTGTATCATGACATTCGAGTATCACTAATATTTTAATATTTGACTATGAAAGTGGTGGTGTATTTTTGCTATGTTATTTGACTATTAATATGGTGGTGTTTTTTGAACTTGATTACTGCTGCAAATATGTATATATTTTTTGTTTTTATATGTTTTGGTATTACCAAACCCAAAAGGAACCCAACCCCAAAAACAAAAATCTCCCGAACCAGTGAACCGGGTTCTCGAACCCGAACCTGAACCCAAAACTGAACTAGTAACTTAGTAAAAAAAAAGATTTTTGTAGTTTATATTCATAACGTTGATTACATTGCATTGCACATCTTTCAAACTCAAAGCATTGCTTCACATTTCATAACTAATAACTAGATGCTGATAGATGACAAAATTTTAATTACAATATAGTTTTTACAAAGTCAACCTAAGCAGTTATGCAATTACTTCACATTGCATAACTAATAACTAGGGCAACTGCTAATTGGATTTGGTTGTCATGGCATTTTATGACACCACATTTCTTTGAGGAATTTTTTCAAATAGTTCACTACCTTGTCTATACTACCACATTTTTCATACATGTCCACCAAAGGATTTTTTCAAATAGTTCAAGTGTTGCCTTGTTGCTATGGTTGAAAGCATAAAACAAGTGCTTTCAAACAAGCTATGGATGCTTGGAAAAAATCTATCAAAAGCATAATAGTAAGCAATATCATAGACAAGGCAGTGAACTCTTTGAAAAAATGCCTCAAAGAAATGAGGTCTCATGACCTGATGGAATGCCACATGACAATCAAATGCTTTTAATTGTCATGGCATTCCATCACCATGAGACCTCATTTCTTTGAGGCATTTTTTCAAAGAGTTCACTGCCTTGTCTATGCTAACACATTTTTCATACATGATTATCAAAGCATTTTATCAAACAACTCATTGCCTTGCTGCTATGGCTAAAATCCTAAAACAGGTGCTTTCGAACAAGCTATGGATGCTTAGAAAAAATCTATCATAGCATAATAGTAAGCAATAGCATAGAAAAGGGAATGAACTTGTTGTGCCCTCAACACACATGCCCTGTTCAGAATGGGGACCCTCTTTTTTTTCTCCTTGTCAGGTCATTTTTGTCATTGCCTTATTTTGTGTGCCCCACTTTTTGGTGTCTCGGATGGTCAATGTTGCTTTAAAGTCCTACCATAAGTTGACCATGCCTTCCCCTTTTGATTTTGTCATGTTCTGGGGCTTTGCGGGGTCACTCTGGTAGTTTTCCCCTTCTAATGGCCCCGGGCCCTGCCGGCCCCGACTGCTCAGGCTTCCCTTGCTGGGTTTCTTCATTCCATCTGTCGTTCCGAACGCCGTTCGATTCGCGTCCTCCTAGATCCTGGGGGCCGAACTCCCAGTCTCCATCTGCAATCCTTAGAAAATCTCGTCGCGGTTGTTTAACCATCCGGGCCCCGAATGCCAGAGTTTTGCTCCCGGAGTTCTGGGGGTGTCTCGCCGTCCCAGACAGCGAACCTCTAGTGGTGTCCCGCCGTCCGGGTCCTGCCACCATGTTTACCTTCTAAAAATTTTGCGTGAAATCCAGGCTTCCGTCAGGTGTTCTAGGCCCAATCTTCTGGAATTCCATGATGGCTTCGTCGTCTCCAATGGCGGGTCTTTGGCTGAATTCTGCCCTCCGGGCCCCGTCTCTCTCTCCACCACTGCTAACCCATCCAAGACAAAATCCTCCAGCGACCACTGTCCTTCGCCCCCCCGGCCATCAGACCCCAAGTCTCCCGCCGTCGTTTCTGACATTCAAACTCACCAACTTTTCTCTCGCCGTACCTATATTTAATGGGGTCATTAATGGCGATTAGGGGTATAAAAGACCCGTTTGAGCCCATCATTATCACTTGACAGAGTTGCAGAGCAATCATAGAACTTGCTAGAGGAGCCCACCGTCTTCGACACCTTCATGCTCATCGCTCTCACCGTCACTTCATCGATCGTAGGTGGATCCCACATCTCCCCGCATCGATTGTTCGAGGTAGGTCCTCCGTTTGCCCTCCCGCGCATTCTTTTTTGTGATTTCTAAGGATTTAAATGAACATCAATCTTTATGAGGCCATGAAATTGATAAAATACGGTACTGACCATAAAACCCACGTGTTGAAAACTTGAGAAACCTTCAATGATGCTCTCATCACGAATTCAGAACCTTACCTCGCCACAACCGTTCTTCGTGCAGGGAGATCATCCCTTTCGGCCTCGGGATATGCCTTGGTTGTTCATACCAAACGATAAACTTTATTGACGAGGGAAATTTCTTCCTTTGGGCCCGAGCCGTTGGACTTCCTCGATCGGAAGTCACTTTGGATGCTTCCGTGTCGAAACAGTTAACCCTCCTCGCCCCTGCGAGCTTCGGGCCCCACCCTTTCCCTCGCTGTGGGCATTTTAGCTTAGGAAAGTGCCCTTCGGATCCTTCAGGCCTGGGACTCCGGACATCTGTTCCTAGGATTTCGTCCTCCATTCGCCATGGGGATATTCTTTGACCAAGAAATGCCCTTTTTCCTAGCGGGCTCCGCCACCCCGGAGTCATGTCCTAATCCGCGGTCCCAAGGGGAAATCCTTGCCCATCCTCCCGAGCTCCGGGCTTTGACCTTCGAACCACTGTGGGACTAAAATTCGAAGTTGAATGGCAATTGGCTTTATCTCTGCCCGGACCCGATGCTCCAAACTTCCGTTCGGCATTTTCTCTCCCAAACGGTGGATGTACCATGCTGCCCCAGCCTTCTAGACCCGGTATGAAAGCTGTTGAATGCCCTCATCCACACCAGGCTCCGCTGTGCAGGGCTCCTCCCCTCGCCCACCGTTCCAAATGAAACTCTTGCCCATCCTTCCACCTGTCAGACTTCGCCCTCCCGTTTGCCGCCAAACCTAGAAAATGAAATCAAAGCAGCAGACTCCCACGCCCGGCTCGGTCTTGCTCCCAGCTGTCAGTGTGACATGCGGGTCTTGCCAGAACCTCACCCCACCAGGCCCTTACTACCAGGCTGCCCCTTCCGGACTTTCATCCAGCAATTACTGTCACAAACGGAGAAAAACGAACGCCTCCCCTGTACCGCAAGCCTAAAGCTGAGGAAGTGAAGTCACAAATTATTGATCGCCCTGCGACCTACCAGACCCTAGACCCCAGAGTTCCGTCTCCAGAATTCTATTTTCAGCTTACTGTTCAAAATGCAATCTCTGGATGGTTCTCTGGCTCAAGACTTCCAGATTCTCCTAAACCAATCCAAACGAGCCCAAATCTAAAATCTAACTTCGACCCACATGCTTAATTTTGGTCCTCTTCATTATGAACCTCTCAAAATACTAAAATTTGACCAAAGAGAATCTCTAGGAGCCCTCCACCCTTTTTTCCCTTCCAAAAAATATTTTTGTCTGGGAAATCCAGCCCTCCGGGCCTAAACTGTTCAAATGCCCTTAATCAAAGATCGATGACATCAGGAAATAAAGATCATGTTGTGCTCAATAGATGGGTTGTTTAAAATGGATGTTACCTTTAGGATTTCAGCTAACATAAATGCTTTTGTGATCTATTGTGCTGACTACGCCTTTGCTTGCAGGATATATGGAATCGGGCGCAGGACCTTCAACGACACCCGTCGAGAAGGACAAAGGGAAAAATTCAGGCAAAACTCTTCGAGGAAAAGAGGACAAGGACTAGATGAAGTATTAATTTCAGGGCGAGCCTCTACACTCTAAAGTCACCATGGATTGGAAGGAGATTATTGACACCAACATAGGCCATGTCAATATTGACGAATTCATACAAAGGGTCAGGGTCAATCCAATGACCAAAAATGCAAGATTGATAAGGTAGAGCAGAATAGCAAAGGTTGTCGGATTCCCTCCATCCCTCGTGGCCCCTGAATTGGTCATGGCTTGTTGAGAGCCATACCAAGATGACACAAGAACAATCGTTGATAGAGAGGGAAACATTCTCGCCGATATGTCACCAGAAGGGATCACAAAAACTTTCGACATTCCCACATTTCAAGAAATGGAAGCACCCAACATAGAAGAATGCCAAGCAGCATGGGACGATAATCTGATAGGCTGTAAGAAGCTAATAAATCAGCACTGGCTCAAAGAAAAGTAGGGCAGCGTTGCGAAGGTTCCTCAAGAACTCTTCCGCAGTGACTTCCACGAAGATTACCATGACTTGGTCATCATGTTAAGCAAAGTTATGTGTCTTCCTGCGGCCGCCTACTTTCAAGAATGGATGGTATACTTCATTGAACAAATTCTTCGAGAGAATGAGGATGTCACAACAAAGACTTCATTCTATTGGGGAGGCATAATAATCAATTGCTTCCATGAGCAATTCGTCAACGTGAAGAAGAGCTCTAAATTTTATATGACTTCCTATCTTGTCTATTCCTTGGCAGATTAGAGACAGTATAACAGGTTGTTTGTGCCACCTGATCAGGAGCAAGGGTGAAGACTCAAAGCATATGATAGGTACCTGCAGCTCCAGTACCAAAACTTCAAGAAGGAATACTGCAGAGTAAACGATGCCTTCATTGGGTATATTATCAAAGTGATTGCTGGAGACTTTGAGAGGAGGGTCTCCAACAACACTAGGGCACTTTTGAAATAGTATGCCTTCCTTTTTATCCAGTATCCGAAGTTCACGTACATCCGTGCCTAGGGCTTCACTGAAAGGCTGAACAGGTTGCCTTGGTACCCCAATGACTGGATCATCCTTCTGGAGATTTCCCGACAACTCTAACACATTCAAGAAATCTTTAGCAACAAACAAATAGTAGAGATTTCTTATCGCATGACTTTGGGCCAGGACATGTACAGCCTGCAAACTTCTTAGTGTGCCGGTAACTCCGAGAAAGCGCTGAAGGATTACCATTTCTACTTACACACTCCTCGCCCGCAGATAGACCCGAATGGTCATGTTAGGAATGCATTGGGACCAGGGTACGACCATTTGCATCACATTGAAGACTTTTGGGGGGATTTCTAGGACGAAAAAGAGGTACGGGCAAGGCACTATATGTGAATGACTATGTGTTTTTAAGGAAGGTACAGTCTTTCCCCATACTCGACCAAGTCGAGGAGGATGAGAGCACCATAATGCACCCCAGGTACCCTACGGTTGCCAATTTGCCGATAACATCAATTGACTGGGACGAGAAGGAGGTCGATGACCTCGACACTATAACCAAGCCAATCTTGGCTTGCACTAAAGAGTGGGTTGATGGGTAGGTGGCTCAATTAAAGTAGCGAAGAGTAATTTTGACTTATGAAGGGCTCAAAAGTGAGCCAAGTGCCACAAAGGATGTCGTTGCCACCACTTCTACCGACAGGACCTCCAAGTCTCCTCCGCTCACCAAATCCAAGAAGAGAAAGGGGATAGAAATAGAATAGTCTCCAGACCCCAAGGTCTATGCGAGGAAAGAAACAAGAGGCTCACCCTCTAAAAGGCTCAAATAAGCGGGGAGCACCATAGAATAGCCCTCGACCCAGGAGGAGGAGGTGAGGGGTACAGATCAATTGGAAACTCTCTTGGCTCTCCTTGCCCCTACTACTACGCCACCTACCTCTCTAGCTATGATTGCCACATCCCCGCCAGTAGTGGACATCTCCATCCATTTCACCCCTTCACCTCCAACCGAGTCTGTAATAATTGTCGACTCCTCTTCTGCCATGACCTCACCCCCTTCCTCCACTGCCATGTAACCAACCACACCACTCCCTTTGGCAACTGTGACAACACCTATTCCCATTTCCTCCATGCCTGAGGCCCTCTCAAAATATATGTAGAATCTTCCCCCTAAGCTATCCCAGATCCTAATGGATCCCACTCGTCAAGCATCCCTTGCACAATCCCTCGCTACTGCTCAGCCTTCACAACCGTTGATAGGGCCACCGGCTATGGAAGCCACCATGCTGATCTCTAAGGAGTGGGAGGAACGAGAATGAGAAGCCTCAGGGGCCTATGAGGAAGAGGTTGATGAATACCATGAGCACTCAAAATATGAGCACCGAGTAATTGACAAGGTGGCCTATGAAGCAGAGGGAACTGGTTCCTCAGAAAGCGGGGATGAGGAAGTTAGCCCCAGTGGTAGGGTAATCATACAAGCCTTTGATGATGACATTGAAGAAGAGCTAGCCCAGTAGCCAAAGGACACCAAATCAGAGGAAGAAAGGCCGCCCTTTGAAGAAGAAGGGCAACAAAAAGAAGACAAAACTGAGGCTGGGGCCCAAATTGTTGAGAGCCTTGAGGTCATGCAATTAGCAGAACATGTGCACGAGATTGAACATGCTAAAGAAAAGAAAGAAGAAGAGACGGTGGAGCAAGAAAGTCCCATATAGCAACTGTCCTCCGTGCTTCTTATCAAATGCCTCGTCTTCATCTAGGATTCCAATGAGGAAGATGGAGATGCTACCAAGTAGAAAGAAAAGTCCCCAGAGGAGAAGGGAGAAGAAATCCTGGCTTTAACCGAGAAGGGTGAGGGTGGGCATGATTCGCCTAAGGGGAAGTCTGTTGTGCCTGAATGGTTAGAGAGGTAGCTCGAAAGAAAAATCCTTGTATTATAAGACCCAAAGGCGAGATTGGAGGCCATCTTGGCTCGAGCTCAAATCACAACAAAGAAGGAGAAGAAGCCCAAAGTCAAATCTAGGGTGACGATGGATGCGTCTGGGTCTCCACCAGTGCAAGTAGCAACTCCTGTGATTGGCCAAGCTAGGGTAAGTTACAACATCTCCACCATCAACTTGGGGACTACCACTAGAGAGCAGAAAGTTGGACACCTTGAGGAGTCAGTGGCTATGGTGGTGCATTTGATAAAACAAGATAAGATTTTGAAGGATGAGCTCAAGGCACAGGTCGCAACCTTAATAGATTACTTACAACAATGGTCTTCAGTGGACGACCTACCTACCACATCCATAGCCGCACCCTAGCTGCTATCCAAGGAGCAGATTGATAAGATGTAAAGAAGGAGGAACTTGGAAAAGACCACAGAGGACTGGCTCCGACAAGTTTCATATGTTGGAAACATGGGAATTAGCCAGGCTGTGCGAACAACCAACAAGTTCTTAGATCTGTTCTAGTCTCTAGAGGGCATGAGGAAGCTCTGCACTGACTTCCCTGTGACTTATGACTCCACCTTTCTGAGGATCGAAGCTACCATTTGGATGCCAGAAGCCACGTGGGAGAGGGACATTGCATTTAAGAAAGACGATCACTGGCTAATGGATGTATGGCGACGAGATTTTGACAACTGGAATGAAAGGCTGGAACAAATCATGGGCAAGGTGAATCTGAACATTGAATGAATCAAGGAAATCAGGGTAGAATGCACTCGTTATCTCAAGCTGATGATGGACTATGACATGCCCACAGTGCAAATGGATCCGGAGAAGATAAAGCCCTACTTCCAGGAGAAGATGAAGGATGGGATGGCTGGAGAGATCGCAGTGGAATTCCTATGTTTTGCTGCCCGTGCCTTCGATCAATCAGAGCTGTTCAGGGACCAAGGCACAAAGTATGATGAGGATTGGAAAAAGTTGGAAGATAACGTGAAAGAGTGGAGCTACCAGGTGCTACGATATGAAATTGTTGAAATAGACAAGCTCCAAGTAGTCATCCTCAAGTTCATAGAATACACAGCTTCCAAGGGCAAAGAGGACATTCCTGCCAAAGATGAAGAACTCCCTGAAGAGTAGCTACAGTGAAAACAACAATCCGCTAAATGACAAAAGAGCTACAGTGCGGTCACTAGGTGACAAAATAGGGAAAAGACAAAGATGTATTTTAAATTTTGATATATTGGGGGGTAGGTGAAACCCTATTTTGTAAAGAATCTAGGCCACACAATAAAAATTGATCTTGGCCATTCATCAAATCTTTTGGGCACTATAAATAGAGCTCTCCTCTCATTTCCAAAATTGAGTTGAGTTGTTGTAAAGACATGCTGCAAAAATTTATAAAGAAAAGAACATTGACTTGGTGTATTTTCAGAGTTTCTCACATGTTTTCTTGATTCAATCTCTATTGTTAGATGTTGAACTTAGGTTTTATTGCTGTTCTAGTTAACTGTTTCCTTGCTTTGTTAGATTTTAGGAATGCTGTGATGTGATCATGAAAATTCCTATTATGTTGATGACCTCTTAGTCTATACTTTTTGTTGCTTGCTGATGGTAGATAACTGTTTAAAGTTAGTTTGGACTTGAATTTGAAGCTGATTCAAAACTGTCATCTTTATTCATGCATGTATATGGTGAATGATAGGCGAAACATTTACAGGCCTTAGAAGATAACACAAGTTGTACGATACTGTGAGATTTTTGGTTAAGTGGAACATTGTTTCAAGAAGTTGTCCATTGCAGGAATTCCATCATCACTGTTCACAGTTAGTTGCAGATCCAGGAACCTCCTCTCTTCCCTACCCCTTTTTCATTTTGTTTAATGAGTAACCTATGCTAAGGTTCATTGCACATTGTAAAGCTAAATCCAATGATAAACATGGAGTCTATGAATGTTGTTTGAATGTACAGCAAAATGCCTGATAACTTTCCTATCTTTAAAAATCCATTCCAAGATCCAACTTCCCATGTTTTGTATTACCTATGTAAGATTGCCTTGTGATTCTAGCAAATCACATCAGACAACTAAGATATTCCAAGCACTGTCAAGACCTAACATTAGAGACCTTGGGATAGTGTTCTACAATCTGATTGTGGAAGATTATCTTTCAAGAGAGGTAGTGCACCTACACACTGCCTGTGTTGAGAAGTGCATAAAAAACATATCAACAAAATTGTCGCTAGAAGGAGGGCTTGAAGTTGGAATACAAAGTCTAAAGGTTAAGAGCGAAGCTGGATCGAATCGGATCATTCTCCCTGGAAATATTTCAAAAAGTTTTACAGTCAACGCCAAACAAGGGAGAATTTGAAAAATTGTAGCCCGCTACAAGGGCGAAGCGAGTTAAGGGAAGTAGTGTTCTCTCTTCTTGTTCCTTCACTCCACCCACTTCCATTCCATCCTCACCTTTATTCAGCTAGCCTTCATCTTCCACCCAACCATCTCAAACTACATTTGCACCTCCTATCTCCAGTAGCCAGGGGATTGCTCCTCTCCCAGCCCTTCCAGCCTAGGGCACAGTCCAATCAGTAGCAGCTCCAGTGCAACCCCAGATTGTTGTCTTATTGTAGTTACAACCCCAACTTGCTATTTCCTAACAACAGATACCACCTCCGCTATCCTCCATGGCTTGGTTAGCACATAACCCTTCGCCGATACATTTCCTTGCCTACCATGATATGCCCAAGAATCTGGAGGGCTTTTGTTCGAAGTTCCATATGTGTGACCTACAAAGAATAGCTGAGGAGCATATCAAAATATTCAAGACAACAATCATTGAAATGCAAGTAGACCACGAGGATGTCGCATGTCATCTTTTTCCACATTCGTTGGGAGAAGAAGCTTTCTATTGGTACATCAATCTGCCGAGGGGATCCATTACCTCATGGAATTTGATGAAGAATGCCTTCCTACAAAAATATAAGATTCCCATAAGCCCTTCAGAGCTTTACCAGCAGTTTATGTCTGTTAGAAGGGAATTCAACGAACCTATTGGGTCCTTCAATGATTGTTTTTATTGGGCCTATACAAGGCTTCAAGACCCGTACCTTCATAATGATGTTGTGGCCCTCTCGGTCTACTAGGCGGCACTGGATAACCTCACGTCAGCTTTGGTGAAAAGGATGTGCCCAACACTCACTACCCTGGTAACCACCTATATAGAGGTTGTTGTCGCTAGTGCAGATTTGGGGCAGAATATCTCTGGCCCACTGCCTTCTTTGGGACCGGTAGCCCACCCGATGTAGATTCAAGGTCTAAATCAAGCTTTTTCTCATCAGACCCCTCTTATGAATCAAATGCCTCAGTTGCCCATTGTCCCACATCCGGGGCAAGCACTGAATTATGCACCTCTCGCACCATCCTATTTGCAGCCTCAACCATAGTACAACTATTCTTTGGCTGCCTCACAATAGTAGGCGTATTCTTAGTAGCCCTAGGCACCATTGTACCTATCGGGGCCAGAATTTTCTCTAGCTTATCAGAATCAGCCGACATCCCCTCTCGCTTTTCTCCAAAATCTGGCGTCGTCATCTGGGAATGAGACCGAGAAAGATAAGTTAGAGGAACTAACTGAGATGATAAAGAAAATGTCTATGGAAATGACACACCTAAAAAATTAGAATAATCAGTTGCACGCCTCCCAATGTAATTTCTAGGCCAATCTTAACCAGGACAATAGGGATAGTAGGGATAATCAAGAAGCAAGCACTTCCTTCGAGTAGAACTATGATAGGGGCAAAATGCTAATCAGAATTCAGAAAGGAGACCTTCTTAGAGGCAGAATCACACATGAAACACTAGGCCCAATAATGAGGGTGTCCCTACACCTTTCGATCAGCCGACAAGCAATGAAAAAATGACTAGTGAAGTATATCTTGTTGAGGCAGCCTTGTCCGGATGGTGCAAGATTCATAAAACCAACAGGCATTCCGAGTTGGATTGCCTCAAATTCTAGACAGCCGCTAAAATATTCCAAGTAGAAGTGAAAAATGTGGTAGACAATGCTGGTTGTAGGGACATTGTCCCGACTGAGCCATACGAATCCTCCTGCCTTGTGGTTAATCAAGCGCCATTTCTGAGAGGCAACCGCAATGAGCCCAAATTCAAGCCTACTCCTGTTGAGGATGGAGAAGTGCAAGAGGTAAGTAACGAGCAAACTTTGGCTCAGCTTTTTGATTCAGTAGATAATGGTCCAGTAGATGAAGAGGAGCAATTTGTAGATGAGGTCCACATGTTCCATCAAAGGTCGACTCCCTACTTCCTTAGGAATAGACAGGCGGGTGGACCCTTTACAACTTCTACCCCACCAAACAATTTCGCCACTTCGCCTGATCCTAATGCCAGCAATAATCCTGGACTTCCTAATGTACCTACCCAATACCTCAACAGGAATGGGTCTCAAAACCAGTCACAAAATCAGCCCCAAGGCCAATCCCAAAATTCGTCTAGTCAAACGAAGGTCCAACCCCCTAGTTCTACCATAGGCTAGGCTTTTAGTTCAAAAATTGAGCAAATGGGTGAATATGTGGCAGAAGAGTTCAAAAAGGTAAAAATCAGTTTGTTAGCCTTTGAATTACTCAAAGTCCTTGCTGTAAGGCATGCCTTCTTTAGGATCATTAATGAAACTCCATCTTCTAGTACAACGCAAGAAGCACCAGCTAACAGGGTTACCTTTGAAGAGCCTAGGAAAGAAAAATAGAGATACAAGATAATACCGGAAAAGGGAAGAATATCCCTGTAAATCACAAGTAAACAAATTGAAAATGACCTAGAACAGAGTAATAGGCAGTTTTCCAAGGACCTACCATTTAGGCAGAACAAGGATAAGGGCAGTGATAAGAACAAGGGTCAAGTAGCTCATATGGATACGCCTACGGGCATCTTCCAAGGGAGATTGGAAACTCCCCCTTTCCTGACCACTATCAGGATCTTCGGGAAGAACCTACATAACTGCTTGCTTGACTCAAGAGCATCTGCCAATGTCATGCCCTTGGCAGTATGAAAGGCTCTTGGCATCACCCCCACTCCTTCAAGGAGGAAGGTCACCCAGCTGGAAAAAACAGAGATTATCATCGTAGGAGAAATAAATCAAATTCTGATGCAAATTGCTACAAACCCAAGGATACAACAAGTCATTGATATTTAGGTGGCAGACATTCCTGATGCATATGGAATAATCTTAGGAAGAGAGTTCACCAAAGCATTGAATAGATATACCACCACAGACCTTTCTCACATGTGGCTACTATGGAAGGGGTTGCCAAATCAAATTTGTATCGATCGTGAACCCCGTATGAAATACATGATCACAGAGTACAATAATATTAATGAGGTGTTGTTTGCTGAGACTGACCTGAGAATTACCATCTTTTTACCTACTAAAACAAGGTCGAGCTCCAGGAGGAATGTGCTGACGAAGTACTTCTAGTGCTGTGCAGTCCTATGACAGATTCCACTCAAATATCTCCAAATACAGAAGGGCTAGTGGAACCAGATGATGGGCATGAGGTAGACAACGACTGGGGAATACTCGGTGATTTCTAGGGGTTCCTAGAAAAGTGTGTTAGTGACCAACTTAGCTTGGGCACCTAGATGAATTTCTAAGATCTCTTATTGCTAAATTGGTGCAGGGTTCACAATGCTTCCCACTCTGAGTTTGATTGTTGCTTATGTCAAACGGTAGTCGAACATGTTAAAGAATTAGTTTCTCCTCAGATTGAAACGCCAAAGGAGGCACCAACAGAACCACCCACTGGTCACTACACCACCCCAGGAAATTCCCCTAAAAGTAAGGAGCTAGTCACCCAACTGAAAGGGAACAAGAACTTAATTAGACCCAAAGATAAAGAACCTTCTGCATACTGGACGCTCTGATTTGATGGATCCAAGTCCAAGAAAGGAGCCGGAGCTGGGTTCGAACTAATTAGTCCAATGGGTAAGACCTTTCTTACTGCCCATAGATTGCAATTTCATTGCACACCAATAACGTAGCAAAATATGAGGCCTTAGTTCATGGCCTTCTCATGGCCTTAAAGAAAAATGTGAAAATGTTGTAAGTTTTGGGGGATTCCAAATTAGTAGTCAAACAGGTCAGGAAGCTATATTCTTGTCATGATAGAAGGCTCACCAATTATAGGCATAAGATTTGGGATCTCTTGGAGGGCTTAAATGCATTCAATATATAGTTGATCCCTCGTGCTCAGAACCGTACAGCTGATGCTTTGGCTCAAGTGGCCAGCACTTTACAACCCCTCTCTTTATCTAGGCTCAAGAAATTCACAGTTGAGCTGACACCCACACCATCAGTCCTAGATAATGTTACCCACTTATAGGTCTTTAATGATGACAAACATATCCTCGAATTCATCACAAGTTCTGATGTCTTCGCAGCTCAAATAATTGATGAAGCTGATCCACAGGAGGCCGAACTAGACATAGGAGGGGTTATTAACCTCAAAACCAATACAATCCCCAGAGGCATGGTTCAGCTGGAACGTGTATTCAACTTAGATCAGATCAAAGACCAAAACCAACAAATGAAGAAAGAATCCATAAGCAACCAGTGTGATGCTCTCAACCTCAGGACAGCTGAGGAAGTCAAGAATGTTTTTATTGGAAAGGTATGCACACCAAAGGAAAATAAATGAATAACGGATGCGTTGCAGAAATATCATGACGTGGTGGCATGGAGCTACGAAGATTTAAAGACATATGACACTTTTGTCATCATACACACCATCTCTCTCAAGAAAGAGGTGAGGCTATTCTGTTAGCAGCAGCGTCCTATCAATGCCTTGTCGGAACCTGCCATTTATAAAGAGGTACAAAAATTGCTATCGGCAAGGATTATTTTCCCAGTCAGACACTCTACGTGGGTGGCCAATTTGGTCCCAGTTAGAAAAAAGAATGGGAAGATCAGATTATGTGTGGATTTCCACAATTTGAACCGAGCTTCGGAGAAGGATAATTACCCGGTCCCTTCATTGGACAAAGTGTTGCAGATCGTCAACAGCTCCCAGATGATGTCTTTCCTCGATGGGTATTCTGGGTATAATCAGGTGATGGTACAATATGAAGATCATCATAAAACAACATTCACCACCAAGTGGGGAACGTTCGCGTATAGAAGAATGCCTTTTGGGCTCATCAACACCAGCGCCACCTTCCAACGCGCCATGGATATCACCTTTAAGGATCTGATTGGCAAGTGCATAATCATCTACATGGATGATTTAACTGTGTTTTCTAAGAAAAGAGGGGATCACATCTCTGATTTGTGCAAGGTGTTTTAGAGATGCAGGGGGTTTGGGGTTTCCCTTAACCCCAAGAAGTGCATTTTTGGGGTGATTGAAGGTAGGTTACTCGGGCACATCATTTTAGAACAGGGTATCTCCATTGACTCTGAACGTATCGAGTCCTTACTCAAAATTCTGCCCCCAGGAAGCAAGAAATAATTAAAATCTTTCTTTGGAAAGATCAATTTCATCAAGAAATTCATTATGGGTTTTGCGGAGATTGTTAAACCTCTCAATGCTATGTTGAAACAAGATGCCAAAGTTGAGTGGACAGCCGACGCCAAACAAACTTTTGAGGAGATCAAACAGGCCATCGCTGAGGTGCCTGTGTTAGTCAGCCTGGATTATCTGAAGCCATTTTACATCTACTCATTCACTTCAGAGCATTCTTGTGCTAGCATGTTGACCTAGAAGGATGAGGAAGTAAATGAGCACTCGATCAACTTCATGAGTGCTCCCTTAAAGGATGCTGAATTGCGATATCACAATATAGAAAAATAGGCGTACGCTCTCGTCAGAGGGGTGAAGAAATTTAGACACTACATCCTGTGCAATAAGGTATTTTCCATTGTCCCCGACCCAGCAGTAAAAACGTTGCTCATACAAAATGAATTGGGTGAAAGAAGAGCTAAGTGGGTCACTCTGCTCCAAGAATATGACATGGAGATCCAACCAATGAAGCTGGTGAGAGGATAGGTGCTCACCCGCATGATTGCTGAAGCAGCAGTAGAAGTTGGACCCGAACTCACTGTGCAGTAGTACCAGCTTGAGGATGTCTCTCTCGAAGAATGGTACCAGAATGTTGTCTATTATTTGCTAAACCATAAGTGTCCACCGCACTTGCAAGGAGTCCAAAAGTGGGCCCTTAGATTGAGACTCTACCGTATGGGTGTTCGGGTAACTCTACCAGGGCTATGGATGCCCGGCCGACAGTAGAGCAATATCCATGGGATTGCAGCGACAACTCCGTCAGGACTATGGACGCCTAACTAGCAGCGGAGCAATGTCCAAGTTACTTTTGGTGTTAGAATATTTACATAGCTCGCTCAGTTGAATTAGTAACCATGGTCACTATCCCGAAGAAAGGAATGAACTCACTACACACACTTCTGAGATGTCTTGTAACCTGACCCAATTAAGCATCTCGTTCTTCCAAATTCATCTATGGAAGCCACTCTTGGTCTGCGAAACCAGAGATTCTGGGTCCTGAATGAATATTTATCCTTAGAACGCTTGGGAGCATTCTCCAGTGGAGTCGCCATTTGTTGTGCCCTTAGCACACACGCCCCATTCAGAATAGGGACCCTCTTTTCTTTCTCCTTGTTGGGTCATTTTTGTCACTGCCTTGTTTTGTGTGCCCCACTTTTTGGTGTCTCGGATGGTCAATGTTGCTTTAAAGTCCTACCATAAGTTGACCATGCCTTCCCCTTTTGATTTTGTCATGTTCTGGGGCTTTGCGAGGTCACTCTGGTAGTTTGAACCTTCCAACGGCCCCAGGCCCTGCCAGCCCCGACCGCTCGGGCTTCCCTTGCCGGGTTTCTCCATTCCGTCTACCATTCTGAACGCCATTTGATTTGCGTCCTCCCAGACCCTGGGGGCCGAACTCCCGATCTCCATCTGCAATCCTTATAAAATCTTATCGCAGCTATTTAACCATCCAGGCCCCGAATGCCGGAGTTCCAGTCCCGAAGTTCTGGGGGTGTCTCGTCGTCCCAGATGATGAACCTCTTGTGGCGTCCCGCCATTCGGGTCCCGCCACTATGTTTACCTTCTGAAAAGTTTGCATGAAATCCAGGCTTCTGTTGGGTGTTTCGGGCCCGATCTTCCAGAATTCTGTCTCCAAAATTCTGTGATGGCTTCACCATCTCCAATGGCGGGTCTTTGGCAGAATTCTACCCTTTGGGCCCCGTCTCTCTCTCCGCCGCCGCCGACCCAACCGAGACAAAATCCTCTAGCGGCCACCGTCCTGCGCCCCTCAGCCATTGGACCCCAGGTCTCCCACCGCCGTTGCTGACATTCAAACTCACCAACTTTTCTCTTGTCGTACTTGCATTTAATGGGGTCATTAATGGCGATTAGGGGTATAAAAGACCTATTTGAACCCGTCATTATCACTTGACAGAGTTGCAGAGTGATCACAAAACTTGCTAGAGGAGCCCATAGTCTTCGACACCTTCACGCTCATCGCTCTCACTATCACTTCATCAATTGTAGGTGGATCCCACATCTCCCTGTATCAATTGTTCGAGGTAGGTCCTCCGTTTGCCCTCCCGCACATTCTTTTTGTGATTTCTAAGGATTGAAATGAACATCAATCATTATGAGGCCATGAAATTGATAAAATACGCTACTGGGCACAAAACCCACATGTTGAAAACTTGAGAAACCTTCAATGATGCCCTCATTACGAATTTAGAACCTTACCTCGCCATGACCGTTCTTCGCGCAGGGAGATAATCCCTTTCGGCCCTGGGACATGCTTGGCCATTCATACCAAACGATAAAATTTATTGACAATGACAATTACTTCCTTCGAGCTCAGGCCGTCAGACTTCCTCAATTAGAAGTCACTCTAGATGTCACCGTGTCGAAATAGCTAACCCTCCTCACCCCTGCGAGCTCCAGGCCCCGCCCTTTCCCTCACTGTGGGAATTTTAGCTTAGGCAAGCGCCCTTCGAATCCTTTGGGCTTGAGACTCCGAAGATCTATTCCCAGGATTCCATCCTCCGTTCACCATGGGGATATTCTTTGTTCGCCGCCTGGAAGTCATGTCCTAATGTGCGGTCCTGAGGGGAAATCCTCGCCCATCCTCTCGAGCTCCAGGCTCTAACCTTCGGACCGCTATGGGACTAAAATTTGAAGTCGAATGGTGATCGGCTTTATCTCTGCCTGGACCCGATGCTCTGGACTTCCACCCGGCATTTGCTCTCCCGAACAGTGGCTATACCACGCCGCCCTGGCCTTCTGGACCCAGTATGAAAGCTGCTGAATGCCCTCATCCACGTCGGGCTCTAGTGTGCATGGCTCCTCCCCTCGCCCACCGTTCCAAATGAAACTCTCGCCCGTCCTTTCACCCATCGGACTCCACCCTCATGTTCATCGCCAAACTTAGAAAATGAAATCAAAGCGGCAGACTCCCCCGCCGGGCCCGGTCCTGCTCCTAACTGTCAGTGTGACATGCGAGTCTTGCCCTTTCGGACTTCCGTCTGGTGATTACCATCACAAACTGTGAAAGACGAATGCCTTCCCGGTACCAAAAGCCCGAAGCTAAGGAAGTAAAGTCACAAACTGTCGATCACCTTGCAACCTACTGGACCCTAGACCCCGGAGTTCCATCTCTGAAATTTCATTTTCAGCCTACTGTTCAAAATGCAATCTTTGGACGGCTCTCTAGCTCAGGACTTCCAGATTCTCCTAAACCAATCCAAATGAGACCAAATCTGAAATCTAAATTCGACCCACATGCTTAATTTCGGTGCTCTTCATTACGAACCTCTCAAAATGCTAAAATCTAACTGAAGAGAATCTCTGGGAGCCCTCTACCCTTTTTTCCCTTCCAAACATCATTCCTGTCAGGGAAATCTGGCCCCTCCGGGCCCAAACTGTTCAAATGCCCTTAATCAAAGATCGATGACATCAGGAAATAAGGATTATGTTGTGCTCAATAGATGGATTGTTGAAAATGGATGTTACCTTTAGGATTTCAGCTAACATAAATGCTTTTGTGATCTATTATGCTGACTATGCCTTTGCTTGCAGGATATGTGGAATCGAGTGCGGGACCTTCAATGGCACCCATCGAGAAGGACAAAGGGAAAAAGTCAGGAAAAACTCTTCAAGGAAAAAAGGACAAGGACCAGATGAAGTATCAATTCTAGGGTGAGCCTCTGCACTCTAAAGTCACCACAGATTGGAAGGAGATTACTGACACCAGCATAGGCCATGTCAATATTGATGAATTCATACAAAGGGTCAGGGTCAATCCAATGACCAAAATGCAAGATTGATAAGGTAGAGTAGAATAGCAAAGGCTATTGGATTCCCTCCATCCCTCGTGGCCTCCAAATTGGTCATGGCTTGTCGAGAGGCATACCAAGCCGACACAAGAACAATCATTGATAAAGAGGGAAACATTCTCCCCGATATGTCACCAGAAGGGATCACAAAAACTTTCCACATTCCCACATTTCAAGAAATGGAAGTGCCCAACATAGAAGAATGCTAAGCAGCATGGGACGATAATCCGACAGGTTGTAAGAAGCTAATAAATCAGCACTGGCTCAAAGAAAAGCGGGGCAGCGCTGCGAAGGTTCCTCAAGAACTCTTCCGCAGTGACTTCCACGAAGATTACCACGACCTAGTCACCATGTTAAGTAGAGTTATGGGTCTTCCTGCGGTCGCCTACTTTCAAGAATGGATGGTATACTTCATTGAACAAATTCTTCGAGCGAATGTGGATGTCACAACAAAGACTTCATTCTATTAGGGAGGCATAATAAGCAACTGCTTCCATGAGCAATTCGTCAACATGAAGAAGAGCTCTAAATTTTATATGACTTCCTATCTTGTCTATTCCTTGGTAGATCAGAGACAGTATAATGGGTTGTTTGTGGCACCCGATTAGGAGCAAGGGCGAAGACTCAAAGCATATGATAGGTACCCGTAGCTCCAGTACCGGAACTTCAAGAAGGAATACTGCAAAGTAAACGATGCCTTCATTGGGTATATTATCAGAGTGATTGTCAGAGACTTTGAGAGGAGGGTTTCCCACAGCACTAGGACACTTTTGAAATAGTATGCCTTCCTCTTTATCCAGTATCCGAAGTTCACGTACATCCATGCCTAGGGCTTCACTGAAAGGCCGAATAGGTTACCTCGGTACCCCAATGACTGGATCATCCTTCTGGAGCTTTCCCATAAATTCCAACACATACAGGAAATCTTCACCAGTAAACACATAGCAGGGATTTCTTATCCCATGACTTTGGGCCAGGGCATGTACAGGCTGTAAACTTCCCAGTGTGCTGGTAACTCTGAGAAAGAGCTGAAAGATTACCATTTCTACTTACACACTCCTTGCTCACAGATAGACCCGCATGGCCACGTCAGGAGGGCATTGGGACCAGGGTAGACCCATTTGCATCACATTGAAGACTTTTGGGGGGATTTCTAGGACGATAAAGAGGTACGGGCAAGACACTATATGCGAATGACTGTGCAGTTTTTAAGGAAGGTACAACCTTTCCCCATACCCGACCAAGTCGAAGAGGATGAGAGAACCATAATGCACCCCAGGTACCCTATAGTTGCCAATTTGTCGATACCATCAATTGACTGGGATGAGCAGGAGGTCGATGACCTGGACACTATGACTAAGCCAATCTTGGCTCGCACTAAACAGGTGGGTCAATGGATAGGTGGCTCAATTAAAGCAGTGAGGAGTAATTTTGACTTACGAAGGGCTCAAAAGTGAGCCAAGTGCCACAAACCACCACTTCTACTAGTGGGACCTCCAAGTCTCCTTCGGTTACTAGATCTAAGAAGAGAAAGGGGACAAAAATAGAAGTCTCCAGACCCCAAGGTCTATGCGAGGAAAGAAATAGGAGGCTCACCCTTCAAAAGGCTCAAACAGGCGGGGAGCACCATAGAACAACCCTCAACCCAGGAGGAGGAGGTGAGGGGTACAAATCAATTGGAACCTCTCTTGGCTCTCCCTACCCCTACTACTGCACCACCTACCTCTCTAGCTATGATTACCACATCCCTGCCAGCAGTGGACATCTCTGTCCATCTTGGCCCTTTGCCTCTAGCTGAGTCTGTAATAATTATTGACTCCTCTTCTGCCATGACCTTGCCCCCTTCCTCTACTGCCATGTCACCAACCACATCACTCCCTCTAGCAACTGTGATAGCACCTATTCCCATTTCCTCCATGCCTGAGGCCCTCTCAAAACATATGCAGAATCTTACCCCTAGGCTATCCCAGATCCTAATGGATCCTGCTCTTTAAGCAGCCCTTACATAAGCCCTCGCTACTGCTCAGCCTTCACAACCACCGACAGGGCCATCGGCTATGGAAGCCACCATGCTGATCTCTAAGGAGTGAGAGGAACAAGAACGAGAAGCCTCAGGGGCCTATGAGGAAGAGGCTAATGAATACCACGAGCACCTGGAATATGAGCACTGTGTAATTGACTAGGTGGCCTATGAAGAAGAGGGAACTAGTTCCTCGGAAAGTGGGGACGAGGAAGGTAGCCCTGGTGGCAGGGTAATCGTACAAGCCTTTGATGATGACATTGAAGAAGAGCTGGCTTGGCAGCCAAAGGACACCAAATCAGAGGAAGAAAGGCTGCCCCTTGAAGAAGAAGTGGAGCAGCAAGAAGAAAAAACTTAGGGTCAGGCCCAAATTATTGAGAGCCTCGAGGTCATGCAATTAGTAGAACATGTGCACGAGATTGAACATGCTGAAGAAAAGAAAGAAGAAGAGACGGCAGAGCAAGAAAGTCCCATACAACAACTGTCCTCTCTGCTTCCTATCAAACACCTCGTGTTCATCCAGGATTCCGATGAGGAAGATGGAGATGCTACCAAGTAGAAAGAAAAGTCCCCAAAGGAGAAGGGAGCAGAATTCCTGGCTTTAACTGAGAAGGGTGAGGGTGGGCATGATTTGCCTAAGGGGAAGTCTGTTGTGCTCGAATGGTTGGAGAGGAAACTCGAAAGAAAAACCCTTGTATTAAAAGACCCAAGGGCGAGATTGGAGGCCATCTTGGCTTGGGCTCAAATCACAACAAAGAAGGAGAAGAAGCCCAAAGTCTGATCCAGGGTGACGATGGGTGCGTCTGGGTCTCGAGTAGTGCAAGTAGCAACTCCTGTGATTGGCCAAGCTGGGGTAAGTTACAACATCTCCACCATCGACTTGGGGACCACCACTAGAGAGTAGAAAGTCAGACACCTCGAGGAGTTAGTGGCTACGGTGGTGCATTTGATAAAATAAGATAAGATTTCGAAGGATGAACTCAAGGCACAGGTCGCGGCCTTAACAGATTACATACAGCAATGGTCTTCAGTGGACGACCTACCTACCACATCCACAGCCGCACCCCAGCTGCTATCCAAGGAGCGAATTGATAAGATGGAAAGGAGGAACTTGGAAAAGACCACAAAGGACTGTCTCTAACAAGTCTCATATGTTAGAAACATGGGAATTAGCTAGGCTATGCGAATAGCCAACAAGTTCTTATATCTATTGCAGTCTCTGGAGGGCACGAGGAAGCTTTGCACTGACTTCCCTATGACTTATGACTCCACCTTTCTGAGGATTGAAGCTATCCTTCGGATGCCAAAAGCCACGTGGGAGAAGGAGCTTGCATTTAAGAAAGACGATCACTGGCTAATGGATGTATGGCGACAGGATTTTGATAATCAGAAGGAAAGGCTAGAACAAATCATGGGCAAGGTGGATCCGGACATTGAATGGATCAAGGAAATCAGGGAAGAATGCACTCATTATCTCAAGTTGATGATGGACTATGACATGCCCACAGTATAAATGGATCCGGAGAAGATAAAGCCCTACTTCCAAGAGAAGATGAAGGACGGGATGGCTGGCGAGATCACAGTGGAATTCCTGAGTTTTGTTGCCTGTGCCTTCGATCAATCAGAGTTGTTCAGGGACCAAGGTGCAAAGTATGATGAGGATTGGAAAAAGTTGGAAGATAACGCGAAAGAGTGGAGCTACCAGGTGTTGCGATATGAAATCGTTGAAATAGACAAGCTCCAAGCAGTCATCCTCAAGTTCATAGAATACACAGCTACCAAGGGGCAAGAGGACAGCATCGCCAAAGATGAAGAACTCCCTAAAGAGTAGCTACAGTGAAAACAACAATTCGCTAAATGACAAAAGAGCTACAGTGCTGCCACTAGGTGACAAAATAGGGAAAAGACAAAGATGTATTTTAAATTTTGATATATTGAGGGGTAGGTGAAACCCTATTTTGTAATGAATCTTGGCCACACAATAAGAATTGATTTTGGCCATTCATTAGATCTTTTTGGCACTATAAATAGAGCTCTTCTCTCATGTGCAAAGTTGAGTTAAGTTGTTGTAAAGGCATGTTGCAAAAATTTATAAAGAAAAGAACATTGACTTGGTGTATTTTCTGAGTTTCTCACATGTTGCTTGATTCAATCTCCATTGTTAGATGTTGAACTTAGGTTTTATTTCTATTCTAGTTAACTATTTCCTTGTTTTGTTAGATTTTAGGAATGTTGTCCTGTGATCATGAAAATTCCTGTTATGTTGATGACCTCTTAGTCCATACTTTTTGTTTGCTGATGGTAGATAGCTGTGTAAAGTTAGTCTGGACTTGAATTTGAAGCTGCTCCAAAAATTTCATCTTTATTCATGCATGTATTTGGTGAATGATAGGCAAAAAATTTGCAGGCCTTAGAAGATAGCACAAGTTCTACGATACTGTGAGATTTCTGGTTAAGTGGAACATTGTTTCAAGAAGTTGTCCATTGCAGGAACTCCATCATCACTGTTCACAGTTAGTTGCAGATCCAGGAACCTCCTCTCTTCCCTGCCCCTTTTTCATTTTATTAATGAGTAACCTATGCTAAGGTTCATTGCACATTGTAAAGCTAAATCCAATGATAAACATGGAGTCTACGAATGTTGTTTGAACGTACAACAAAATGCCTGATAACTTTCCTATCTTTAAAACTCCATTCCAAGATCCAACTTCCCATATTTTGTATTACCTACATAAGATCGCCTTGTGATTCCAGCAAATCACATCAAACAACTAAGATATTCCAAGTACTGTCAAGACCTGACATTAGAGACCTTGGGATAGTGTTCTGCAATCTGATTATGGAAGATTGTCTTTCAAGAGAGGTAGTGCACCTACACACTGCCTATGTTGAGAAGTGCATAAAAACACATCAACAGAACTATTTGAAAAAAATGCCTCAAAGAAATGTGGTCTCATGGTGGTGGAATGCCATGACAAGAAAATTGTTGTGGATTGTCAAGGCATTCCATCACCATGAGACCACATTTCTTTGAGGCATTTTTTCAAATAGTTCGTTGCATTATCTATGCTACTACATTTATCATACATGTTTACTAAAACATTTTATCAAATAGTTCGCTTCCTTGTTGCTATGGCTAAAAGCCTAAAATAGGTGCTTCCAAAAAAGCTATGGATGCTTGGAAAAAATCTATCAAAGCATACTAATAATCAATAGCATAGAAAAGGAAGCAAACTGTTTGAAAAAAAGCCTCAAAGAAATGTGGTCTCAATGGTGATGGAATGCCATGACAATCCATAGCAATTTTCTTGTCATGGCATTCGTCATGCCATTCCATCACCATGAACCTCATTTCTTTGAGGCATTTTTTCAAAGAGTTCACTGCCTTGTCTATGCTAACATATTTTTCATACATGTCTATCAAAGCATTTTATCAAATAGTTCATTTCCTTGCTGCTATGGCTAAAAGCCTAAAACAGGCTCTTTCAAACAAGCTATGGATGCTTGGAAAAAATCTATCAAAGCATAAGAGTAAGCAACAAATTGATGCAATACAAAGATTGCCAAACCACTCAACAACTTAGGGGACTTTTTTCCCAAACTCATCTTGGAGAAGATCAAACAAAATTTCAACATTTCATCAGAAATCTACTTTTCGGGTATGTGCAGGATCATCATGGAAAAAACAGGCCCTTAAGTGGTAAAAAATTCAGAAAAATCAGAGTTATGCAACTTGATGTAAAAATTTGAATAAGTTATCTATATTATTTCAAAAATATGTAAGAATAGAATATGTATCAAATTGAATGAAGTTTCTAAACTACTTGTGGTTTATTTAAAAATAAATCTATTTGGTGAAAATTTGAAATTTCAATGCAACAAACACGTTTAAATTCCCCTCAGGAAAAATACATGCAGGTGTCCTGGCCTAACCACCCTAACCACAATAAAATCTTAATATTTTTATAATATTTTAGGATATAATTAGAGGACTCATGTCCCAATGTGATGCAATTTTTTGTAATTTTCTCTACGTAAATAATTAATTATGAATTTTTATTACAACTTTTAAAAAATATAAAAACTTGTATGTCTAACCAATCTTTAACTTGGTGAAAAACTTCATGAAATTTAATTTCTTCCTTTTTAATCCTATAGTATGTGAAGCATAGAATGTGACGCATGTTTTGAATTCAAAAAATGTGATACCGTTTGAAAGCTATAGATGTTTTTCAATTAGCCTATCAATCAGGACTTTAATCATAATTCAAATAGAAAATGAATAATAATTATTTATTAAATTCAAAGTAAAACATAATTTATATTGTTGAATGCCGAGAATCTCCTTTAAAAATCCCTTTTGTTTCATCAATTTTGGGTTAAAAAAAGTCGTCAGCCACATGGATCGTCATATCACTTACATATTACCACTTTTTGACCCATCATGATCCCCTGCACATACCCTTTCATCCACTCAAATTCTCTTATCATTCATCATTCATCCTTCCACAAATTTGTGTTCCAATTGACTCATTCAAAGCTAATTTTTTTTTTAGAAAACTTTGATTCAATCAATTAGATCAACATGCATTTCAAAAACACCATTTTCAACAAGGCACTCTTCCATTCAATCAATTCATTCAACTTGTCTCAAATAGTCAATCCATCATTACAATTGGATTTCAAACTTTTACCAGACCATCAAGCACTATGAACATCATTATTACAGCTAATACAAATCAAGAACTTGCTCTCTTAACTTTGTTCTGACTGAACTTACAATTTCATGTATTATTTTACACTAAGTCTCCTCACTGTCCAACTATCAAAACAAAATATCTCACTTCTAAACCTTGTCCAAGACTTCATACATCCCTGAAACCATCACTTAGACAAAATTATCCCAAAATCAACTCACTGATCACTGTTAGGTCAGACTTCTATTCTCTGAGCAGTCAAGGCACTACTTCTCAATGAGACATTCATGCCCTAAATCGGGTAAACCAAACGCACTAGTTTCAAAACCCAAGATCAAAAACACTTTTAGAGACCTCTTAATGCCCATGTCCTCATATCTAAAACTTAGAATAAATTATATTGAAGAAATAAGTAGTTTTTATTCTGAATGCTATAAAAAAGGCTATTAAAATAGGCCTGATTTTCAAAGAAGACCCCCTTCAAACATTTGCAAAACACTTAAAACCTCAAAAAAGTCATTAGAAATAACACAAAACTCCCAATTTATCCATTTTCAGGGATTAAAAGACTCCTTTTGACAGTATATTGACAAACCCTTGTTTATAGGGTGAAAAACTCAAAAATCAATGAGGGTTTCCTGTATAGGCTACATGCAAACCTCAAAACCTCTAGCCAACCATTGGAACATGTCAAAATACATCTGAAAAGGCATTTGGAAACATCTTCTAACCCATGCACTTGTTCTTTCTCCATTTTCATGCTGGAAACTGTTCATTTTGACTAGAAAACTCAGAATTTCCTATGTAGCAATAGCTCCTTCAAGGTATTCTTGCTTTTTCCTCCACTCACAAACATCAAAACATAAAAAAAAGCCTATCCCTAACCTACTCCACCAATCTACCTGACCTACATTGGTGGAGTAGTGTGGAAATGCCTTATAAGACTCTCAAAACTCAATGCACAAGATTTCAAACTGAGCCATAAGAAGAATGCTCAAAGAAACATTAAATTTATTGGATTCCTTCCCAAATGGACGCAAATGAATGGTGATTCCACAACCTACTGGAAAAAATATAAATTTGAACCTTAAACTCTTGCACAGTCCCTACAAGTTAAGAAACAACTAAAAAAATAGAAAATAAGCTAAAACAAGGAACTCTTTGTTAATTCAATTCTTCCAAAATACAATGATATCTTTGCTCGGCCTTTACAATTCTTTTAAAGAAGTTTCCAACCATCAACTACCTCTTCATCTTTCTTGAACGACCTATGACTCATCCTCTTCCTTGATTTTCTTGATTTTCTTGTTTTGTCTCTTCACATTCCTTCTTTTTCTCTCTTTTACATATTTTGCATTTTGACAATATTACACTTTGTGCTTTTTCATGCCTTGATTACATTTAATTTTGGAATTACATGGACTTAAATACATTTTTTACAACTTAGCCTCTTGAAGGCATTACATGACCTAGGTGCTCCTGCACCACAAGCTATGGTCTCATGCTTTTTTTTTCACATCAACGTGATTTGATTCACATGAAAATCAGTGTGAACCAGATTTTGTATTGTGGAGCTATATTAAGCTGCCACTTTGAAAATCAATGTAACAATGATACAAAATAATGTTTGAGACTACAAGAAGGCATCAAAATGGCTAGTGTACTAAAAAAATTCTTATGATTTACGAATAATGTTGATAACTCTACTCAGTTGGCTTCTTTTTTTAAAATCATACAAATTAAACCCTAGCATCAATAGACTTTGTATATCAAGCTACCAAAATTCAAGTTACATCAAGCCCATATCACCGAGACACAACTTGAACAATAGGAGGAATGGCCTATTTTGACATACTACACTCAAACCCTTAAGGGATCGATCCGGTTGAACGTAGCTCAAAGTGGTTCCGCGTGTTTGGGTATGAAAGAGGACCATGCCTAGTGTAAAAATTTCTACTCAGATGCATTGGAATAGTCAGTTTGGTCACATGAGTTGCAGAAAAAAAATTGCACCACCTTGCAACTTTCTACTGCTTGCATTTGACACTTTTTCCATCAACTGAAAACTGGACACCACGGGAAAACTACTCAGAGATAACGAAAACTGAGAGAGGTTATTGTAGAGGGGCCCAACACAATCCCATAGGATTAGACGAGAAGTTTCTAAGCATCATGATGTTCTAGTAACCTCATGTTGAAGTTTGCAGCCATTTTGCCCTTTGGACCCTTAAGGGATCGATCCGGTTGAATGTAGCTCAGAGCGATTCTGTGTGTTTGGGTATAAAAAAGGACCATGCCTATCATAAAAATGCCTAGTTGAATGCATTGGAATAGTTCGTTTGGTCACACAAGTTGCATAACAAAAATTGCACCACCTTGCAACTTTCCATTGCTTGCATTTGACACTTTTTTCATCAACTGAAAACTGGACACCACAGAAAAACCACTCTAAGATAACAAAAACTGAGAGAGGTTATTGTAGAGGGTCCCAACACAATCTTATAGGATTAGACAATAAGTTTATAAGCCTCACGGTGTATTGAGTAACCTCATGCTGAAGTTTACAGCCATTTTGCCCTTTGGACCCTTAAATGATCAATCTAGTTGAACATACCTCAGAGTGATTCCGCATGTTTGGGTGTGAAAGTGGACCATTCCTAGCGTAAAAATGCCTATTTAAATGCGTTGAAATAGTCTGTTTGGTCACACAAGTTGCAGAACAAAAATTGCACCACTTTGCAATTTTCCACTGCTTCCATTTGACACTTTTTCTATCAACTGAAAACTAGACACTACGTAAAAACCACTCTGAGATAATGAAAACCAAGATAGGTTATTGTAGAGGGGCCCAACATGATCTGATAGGATCATACGAGAAGTTTCTTAGCATCACAGTGTTTGAGTAAACTCATGCTGAAGTTTGTAGCCATTTTGCCCTTTGGACTCTTAAGGGATCGATCCGGTTGAATGTAGTTCAGAGCGATTCCGCATGTTTGGGTACGAAATATGACCATTCCTAGCATAAAAATACTTATTCAAATGCGTTGGAACAATCCGTTTGGTCACACAAGTTGCAGAACGAAAGTTGCACCACTTTGCAACTTTCCACTGCTTCGATTTGACACTTTTTTCATCAACTAAAAACTTGACACTACGAAAAAACTACTCTGAGATAACGAAAACTGAGAGAGGTTATTGTAGAGGGGCCCAACATGATATCATAATATTAGATGAGAAGTTTTTCTAAGTGTCACGGTGTCCGAGTAACCTCATGTAAAATTTTGTAGCCATTTTTCCCCTTTGGACCCTTAAGGGATCAATCTGGTTGGATGTAGCTCGGAACGATTCCGCATGTTTGGGTGTGAAAGTGGACTATGCCTAGCGTAAACATGTCTATTCAGACACGTTGGAACAGTCTGTTTGGTCACACGAGTTGCAGAACAGAAATTGCACCACTTTGCAACTTTCCACTACTTCTATTTGACACTTTTTCCATCAACTAAAAATTGGACACTATGGGAAAAACCACTCTGAGATAACAAAAAATGAGATCTAGGTTATTGTAGAGGGGCCCAACGTGATTCCATAGGATTAGACAAGAATTTTTTTCTAAGTATTACGGTGTCCGAGTAACCTCATGCTGAAGTTTGTAGTCTTTTTGCCCCTTTGGACCCTTAAGGGACCAATCTGGTTGAACGTAGCTCAGAGCGATTCTGCATGTTTGGGTGTGAAATAGGACCATTTCTAGCATAAACATGCTTATTTAGACTCGTTGGAATAGGCTGTTTGGTCACACGAATTGCAGAACGAAAGTTGCACCACTTTGGAACTTTCCATTGCTTCCATTTGACACTTTTTCCATCAACTGAAAACTGGACACTACGAAAAAAATACTTTGAGATAATGAAAACTGGGAGAGGTTATTGTAGAGGGGTCCAACATGATATCATAGGATTATACAAGAATTTTATAAGCCTCACGGTGTCCGATTAACCTCATGCTAAAGTTTGCAGCCATTTTGCCCCTTTGGACCCTTAAGGGATCGATTTGGTTGAACGTAGCTTGGAGCAATTCCGTGTGTTTAGGTGTGAAAAAGGACCATTCCTAGCATAAACATGCATATTCATACGCGTTGGAATAGTTTGTTTGGTCACACGAGTTGCTGAAAGAAAATTGCACCACTTTTCAACTTTCCACTGCTTCAATTTGACACTTTTTTCATCAACTAAAAACTGGACACTACGGGAAAGCTACTCCGAAATAACGAAAACCGAGAGAGGTTATTGAAGAGGGGGCCAACACGAATCCATAGGATTAGATGAGAAATTTCTAAGCATCATGGTGTATGAGTAACCTCATGCTAAAGTTTGCAGCCATTTTCCCCTTTGGACCCTTGAGGGATCGATCTGGTTGAACGTAGTTCAGAGCAATTCCGTGTGTTTGGGTGCAAAAAAGGACCATTCCTAGCATAAAAATGCTTATTCAGACGAGTTGGAATAGTCTATTTGGTCACACGAGTTGCAAAACAAAAGTTGCACCACTTTGCAACTTTCCACTACTTCCATTTGACACTTTTTCCATCAACTGAAAATTGGACACTACGAAAAAACCACTCTAAGATAACAAAAACTGAGAGAGGTTATTGTAGAGGGGCCCAACGTGATCCGATAAGATTAGACGAGAAGTTTTTCTAAGCATCACGGTGTCTGAGTAAGCTCATGCTGAAGTTTGTAGCCATTTTGCCCTTTGGTCCCTTAAGAGATCGATCTGGTTGAACATAGGTCAGAGCAATTTCGCACTTTTGGGTGTGAAAAAATACCATTTCTAGCCTAAATATGCCTATTTATATGCGTTGGAACAGTTTGTTTGGTCAGACGAGTTGGAGAACGAAAGTTGCATGACTTTACAACTTTTCACAAGGCAAAAAGACACCTAACCTTCAAATCTTGCTGCCAAAATTTTACCAGACTTTGGTACACTTTATTCATCTTTATTTTGACATGAAAAAAGCTAAAACACCTTCTTACAACACTATTTAATTAGATTTCACAATTGCTTGCACTAGAAGACCAAATTTGCTTGTAAGTGCTACAACACTAAATCGGGTGTAACATGCAAACCACAATGAATATTTTCAGGATAAATATATTTTAGGGTACCCATTTTAGCCATTAAAAACATATATTATTTTTAGATACACTTAGTTTGGAACACATGCCTACTGTCCCAACTTCTTTGCTTCTAAAGAACCCCAAATAGGCCATTTTAGCAAAGAAAGTAGTCTTTAATCATCACCAAAATACCAACAAACCTCAAATAGTATTTTTCCATGTGTAAAAAATTTCAAATAAACAAGTTTCAAGATGGAAAATTCCTAACAATACACAGAATTTGTAAACCCTTGATTATAGGGTGAAAATCACAAAAATCAGTGAGGGTTTCAAGTATTTCACTCTAAGAAACCTCAAACACTCCGGCCAACACTTGGATCATGCCTTATTATATCTAAAAATACTTTTAGAATCATTTCCCTAGACATGCATTCATTATTTCTTCCATACCCTACAAAAAACCTCCATTTTTGGATGAAAAACTCAGATTTTGGCTTTGTAGTAGCAACTCCACCTTTGCATTCTTGACTTCCTTGCACAAAACGACCCAACCAAAACAATAAATTGATGCAGAAAAGGATTGGAATCTTTCAACAAACACATTTAGATTAGTCCCAAGTAATTTGCAAAACCTCAAGTATCTATTTTGACAATTATCTCCTTTCAACTAGTTCTACTCTAGTAGCCATACAAACCATGTTTTTGGGCTTTATCACTTTAGCTTCCCAAATGAATTATCAAATAAATGAATGTTTTTGAAGGCATATCAACTGATGCAGAGCAGGGTGGAGAAATAAAAATTTAGATTTAAGAACCAAGAAACCAACTTAGGTTCATATATCTAATCCAGTTTCCATAAGGTCAACACTATAGTCTTCCAATTCACCACTGAACAACTAAAAGACAAATTCCTTAAAGAGAATTGTAAAAAAATCCACTGATCATCCAAATAACACTCATACTTCATCAAGAAGAAAAATCCAAGCTTCCACCTAAGATTCATCTGCCAAAGCTTAAAGAAACATCAAGGTATCATGCTCAAGGGCTACAAGAACTAGCCCAATTTTACAAACAAACCCACCTTTAAACTTCTTGTCATAACAAGATCTCCTAGAGAGTCACAAATTGTGCTTCAAAACTACAAATTTTTTGGTCAAATACTCCGTACAAGTCTACTAACCTGTTGCTCCAACAAACCCTCATTTTCCCTCCTAAAATCTAGGGTTTCTTAAGATCTTCACTCAAACAGCCACAATTCACAAAACCAAAACATAAAACATATTGCCCTAGGTATTCTCAGACCTTCCAACCCTTCCTAAACTCAATCCCAACACAAATCCATGAAAAGACAACTTGAAACCAACATTTTCACATTGAAACTTAACATTTTATGCCTAGGCATCGTAAGAATTCGGACTTAAAAAATCCCCCTCACCAAAAAACTTCATTCCACCCCTAATATAAATGCATGCAAGTCTTCCTAATGAGTCACATGACCTTAAAGTAGGTGGGTAGACAAAAATTACATTTTTTTAATCACAAAATAGTGATAAATCTATTACATGGGCTGCTACAAAAAATTAGTATTTCTCCCTCCAAAATGAATATTGGAAGCCCTAAATGGAAGAAAATGGAAGCTAATTCACAATAATACATGAAAAAATGAATGAGAAATCCTTCTAAGAATGTATGGGTCCGTACAGGTGAAGGAAACTCTAAAAATACAATAAAATTAGGAAATACAATGAAAAATAAAAAATAAAGCGTTGAAAACTCTGAATCAAACATTAACCAAACTTTCTATATTGAATAATTAGCCTTGAATGGACTTAAAATATAAATTAAAATGTCTCTTTATCTTCCCCAATGCATATGCTTTCCTTTTGAATTTTTGTCTTTTTGTCTTCCACTAAAATTGCTAATTTTGGCTTTTGGCAGTTTTTACAACTTTTGCATTTTGCAATTTTTCAATATTTCTTATGCAACTCTTTAAAGAATCCTTCTTAAGACTCACATTACATGATAAATGGTCTGTAAAGGCCTTATTTAACAAAAATAACTATAAAACACTTAAATTACAAGGTTCACCACATGAATCCCCTTATTGATCAATTTCTTTACATCATGACTCAATTGACCTAATACATACAAAAATGGTATTGATTGGTACATTTTGACCCATTTTTCGATGAATGTCCATCAAAATTTTGATGGATGCTCGTCAAAAAATTGGTAAAAATGTACCAGTGATGGAATCCTTATTAAATGAAGTAGAATGACCTCAAACCATCTAAGAACACCCTAAATGAACAAATGACCAAATAATAGAAACCACAAGGGTTCAAGTGTTGAAAAGATGGAGTTGGTGCTCCTGCTTTGGATAGTATGATTTCCAACAACATACAACATTCACAAGGCCTTTTTGAAGGCATATCAACCTCCTCAACTAACTACAACCACTTTTCAACTTCTTTTACAAGTGTGACCCTTCAACTTCTAAGTATTTGCAAAATGACAACTTTTGGTTTGACAACATTACATTGTTATGTGCAACTTTTGACATATTGATGTAAATGACTCCATACCTAAACTAGTGACCTTATGATGGCCTCATTACATCATCTTGACCCTTACATTACAAATTTACATACATTTTCACATTTAGGCCATTCAAGGTTTCATTACACCAAATTGACAACATGCTAACATGACATTGCAACCTCATATCCTACCAACCCAAAGTGACTTAAAACACTTCCTAATGGTCCTTGTGACCTGATTACAACATTCTTCATGGATTACAAATCAAAATTTACCACTTGACCACCTTGTGGTCCTGATTGTCCTTGGTTCTCATGCACCATAAACACCCTACTATAACCCTACTCCACTGATCTACAAGCCTAATTTAGTGGAGTATGCTTTATTTATTTACCTGACTCTCAAAACCTCAAATTGAAGGTTCCAAACTGAATTTCAGAAAATGTGCTCTAACAGTGGAAAAACTCAATGGATGTTCTTCTAGATGGACTCAAAAGAAACCTAATTCTCTGTATTATCTTAATCTACAAAGGACAAGGCCTAAATCTACTTACAGGCGGTACAAAGCTAACAAAACTGAAAGAAAACATAGAAATTTATGAACAGGGAACTTTTATTGCAAGATTTCATTCAAAATCAGAATTGAGATTTGTCAAGATCATCAAAATAAGGATGTTGCATTGCTTTTTTGGCTGAGATTCTCTTTGATGGCTCAAAAATCAGCATTTTCTACAAGGAGGGACCAATCAATTTTTACTAGTTTAGTTACAGATACGCAAAGGAAAAGAATAAAAAGAAATAGCTCATCCAAAATAGATGGAAGGCACTTACAGATAGGCATGGCAGTCTCTCAACTTAGTCAGTCTTGGTCATACATATTCACTGGGAGTTCCAAGATACCTATTGCACACAACACCTCTCATGAGTAGAATTTCTTGAAATTCGAGATGCTCTTATAATGTCTACATCATAGGTGGTCATGATAAGGTTAAATTCAAATGAATAACTTGAAATTTCCTCACCAAGCTTCACACACACTTTTGTAATGGCTTAAAATCATAATTGAGATTTGTCAAGATCATCAAAATAAGGATGTTGCATTGTTTTTCTGGTTGAGATTCTCTTGGATGGCTCATAAATCTGCATTTTATGCAAGGGGAAACCAATCAATGTTTTCCTGGTTACATATAGATACACAAAGTAAAATAAGATGATAGCATTGGCATCAACCAAATTGACTTGGATACAAGTATACATTAATAAGAACTGTTGTGCATATACTTACAAATTAATCCATACTCTTTACTGTGTCAAGTATTGCCTCATGGTCAGACTCACAGACCTTCCACAAGGTCTTGTTCAAAGGTCTACCCCATATTTGGTCAAACGAACATTGGATGCCATGACAAGGTTTGAGTAATGAAGAATCTTACGATGCGTGTCAAATTCCTCAAACAACCAATGTTTAACACTCTTATGTGGGTACCTTCTCAACCATGTTCTAGTAACAACAACTGAGCCTGTAGGGTATTCAATGTTTTCTCCATCTATAATTGGGGCTTCCAATTTCTTTTTTGCCTCAACACAATGACACAAGTAATAGTTTGTACCCTCTTCGTTGTATTCATCTACAATAACGGCATAAACATGCCCTGCATTATATGTGTGGCATATCTCTTGAAATTAGTCAACATTATGAATACAATACAAAGTAAGATAATAATATGGAATTTCAAATACTAAGCAAGTAGATATATTACTTGGTTGAACTAGATCCGATACATGGTCAAAGTCGACCGATGATTCAATCTATGTTAGTTCCAATGCCATTGGAGGGCGATACGTGTGAAGTGGGCTAAGATAACTTGTCAACCATTTGTCAACCCACTCCCCTGACTCACAATCATTCCAGGCTTGCATTGTACATGAAGAACAAAAGCATGCCATCTTACGTGTATCGATACTCCATGAACCTGCATTTGAGCTAAGGAAAGAGTGCAACTCACTTGATTGTGTTAGTGCACAACAATCCTCATATGGTGCAATGTTAGTATCATCCATCAACCAAAAAAATCTATGAACTGAAGATGTACCTTCATTACGTAGACCCATTGAATCATTACACCACTCGACAATTGATCTTGCATCTTTCAACTGTGCACTGTCTTTATACTTTAACTCTTCTCATGTTAATTCTCTTTTCATGCATGCTCCTGCACTGTCATGCTCCCCCTTTCCATGTCTGGCCTCACAAAAGTTCCACATACGTTGAACATGTGTAGTGAGATGCATCCTACACATCTAGTAGAACATGCGTACATTCTTGAACTGTGCTGCACAATTATCTTACCATATTATATGTTGACCGTATGATATGCCCCTCTGATCCAAATGAATGTAGAACATCTGGAAGAAACCTTGTATGAACTCTGGAGAATGCGTGTGATCATCACTAATATAAAAATGATACTCCCTCAATACCTTCATTTGGTCCTCTGTACTATCAGTTGCATGAATGAATGCTATGTGCACAAATATCGAAACCTATGTGGAGTTGTAATACTATGACTGCACCTCATGTTGTGGCTATAGAGTGTAGTTCTCTGCAAAGTCAACCACTGATACTATGTTGCCAAGTGGAAAGGTGTCCTTGCATAGCTTTAATTGCATGTCCAACCATCGGGATCTATGGGTATGCCTTGCATACTCATACACTAGATTCTCATGAAACATGGACATAAAATGATACACTGGAATCTTCTCAACAACCAAATCACACCTTTTTTCTTGAGACCCATCTTTTGTAGCATATGCCACTATTTTATACTTCCCAAAATCTACTAGTTTATGCCCCACCTCATCTGTGCTTTCCATATGTTGACATACTCGCATTCATTGCAAGCCACCGCAACGCTCGCATGAACCATCCAAGCATGTTCTCATGTGGAATATTTGGCCATCCTCTATTTGACATAAATTTTTTGATAAGAACTCTCTTGAATATTTTGGTGGGTCTTCTATGCCACAATCCTATAAAACATCATTAGTATGCAAATATAAATATATAGAACGATAAACATCATAATGGTTAGCGAATTCAATATGTAGTCTACAACAACAAGTAGTGCATGTGTGATTTATCTTCACATAAAAAGGTTTAAGAATTTCAAAGAATCTTTGAGAAATACTAATTTGAGGATAAGCATTTTGAAATTTATGAAAAAATTGGGTTTGAGTCATATCCAAAAAATGCTTTGGATGTGGCTCACGGTTTCGACTACCAATTCTCCTTCTTATGACATCCCTTTGATTTGGAGATGGCCTTGTATTATTCTTCCAATAATCTTCAATTAGTGTTCTCAATGCTTCAACACTTTTTTTTATCTTTGTGTGGCAATCTCCCCGAGAATGCCCATAATTCATTTGAACTGGTGCCCTCAATTCTTTGCCACCTTTGAATGGATTTTGAAAAAGTTTTTCTACTAATTCCCATTTGTTCACTTATTTTTTTAATTAGGCGAGATCTCTTTGTTTGATAGCTTATGAAAGTCGATGTAATGACATGTCAAGTGACATTACTATCCTTTGAGCATGAGGTCTTACCCACATTGTCATAAGCATCCATTAGATTCTTCACAATAGTGTTTTCACTTAATGCATTCGATGTTCTCAACCCAAGATTCTTCATGATGTTTCTATACTTTAAACCCCGCATCATTTGAACAAATAGTTGACATCTTGCGGTCTCATTTATCCTTTCAAAGAACATTTGCCAAATCTTATCAACATATCTTCTACAAGTGCATTCTGGAATCTTACCTTCCATGTGCTGCAAAATATCCTCATGAATATTAATCAAAAACTTTGGATTTTTACGCAAAATTCTAGGTGGTGTTCTCTTAGGTACATATATCTCAACATTAGCAATTTCATCAATATTGAATTGAGGTGGGCTAGATTGTGTACCTTCGATCGAGGGTGGAATAGAAGACATACCTTGAGGTTCACATGGGGATAATGGCATACCTTGTTTTTCAACTCCGAGTGATGATGTACTCTCAACTTCAAATGTGGTGGATGGTGTCCAACCATACTCACTTGCGGTACATGGTATTCCTCCATATTTTCTTGTGCTTCATGGTGTCCCTTCATATTCACTTGCGGTAGAGGGTGTGTCTCCAACTATGGTATCTACATCTCCCCTAGCACTACTCTTTCACATTTGTGCCCTTTCTGCTGCCAATTTCTTTTCTCTTTTTTTATGGTTGAGGTTCCTCTACAGCTGGATTGTTTTCATCAATTGTTCCCAATTTATGCTTTTCACGATATTTCCTCATCCGTTTTTCCTCTTTATCTCTCAAAGCTTGGAGTTGATCATTTGTTAGTTTTTTCCTTTTAACAGTTTGTTTCTTTGGCACATGACGAATAATTTTACCTGTGCAAAAAGTGCTAAGTTGTCAAATTAACTAATTGAAAGGTTTGGAAGCATAATTCAATGAAAGCTTTGGAAGCATACACAAAGAAAGTTCATTGACAACCTATGGTTGTAACATGACAAAATGGTGCAAGAGCACCTAGGTCATGAAATTCCTTCAAAAGGAAAATTTGTTCAATTTGTAATGTTCAAGTAAATATGATGAGTGAAGGTCATGAAATGATGAATTTCAATGTATTTGCACCATGAAATAGGTCACTAGGTGATATTATTGAAAAGTTTCTTTTTATAACAAAAGTTATCAATTATTGTAAAAATGTAAAATTGCACAAAAGCAGGAAGGTGAAGAGCTTTTTTTGTGGACGAGCAAGGATGGGTTGATGAAGATGAAGAGTTAGTTATTTCAATTGATTTAGACACCTTTAAAAAGCATTGTAAGCTCAAGAAAGGAAGATCTTGTATCCCAAAAATCCATAAAAATCAATAAAAAAACCTCTGCTTAGTTATTTTGGAAAGCTTTTCTATTCTTTTTTTTAGGTTGCATAGTGATTCAAGCATTCTAAGATTTGATTCTTGTCAGGGAAAGAGACTTATTTCATTCTTGAAAGTTGTAGGAATTGTAATTCAAATAATCAAGAATTTGAACGTAGTTTCCTAAGTCTCGGTCTGTGGTTTCCTTAGAATTGTTTTGAGAGTCTAAAAAGTGATTCTTAGCCATTCCACCAATGTAGGGCTAGTAGGTCGGTGGAATGGATCATATTTAGTGTCTTTTCAATGTGAAGATGTGTGTGGTAGGGGTAAATGGAAATAAGAAGTCGGGATACTGTTGCATGAACAAAATTCTAAATTTTCTCAGTCAAAAAAATGGTGTTTTCAAGTAGGGTTTAAGTGAAGATAGGATGATGGATGTGTTGATTTGAGCAAAGATATCTTAAATGGCTAGGATGATGTTTGATTCCAGGTCTAAGGAACATAGGTGTTTGATTGTTTTTTCCTTGAAGGGGTAAGTTGAGTTAATGAGTGATTGTTGTATTGCTTATGACAAGAACAAAGTTGAAAGTTGATTCTGAAAATGGTTTGCTACATGGAGATGGTGAATTGGCTACTGATAGCCTTATAACTTGAAATGAAATAAATGGATTTTGGTTGAATGAAAAGTAGTTTTGGATGAATTTGACAAAGTTTTTATAAATTGATCTTCTCCTGATTTGATTTGGGAAGGAAGTTCCCTAAAGAAATGATGTTGTTGAGTGGCTTGGCAATCTGATATTGCATCACAAACAAACAATTTGATCAACATGGAATAAGAAAAACAACAAAAATGAAAGCAAGCCATAATAGAATGAAAGAAAATGTACAAAGATTTCACATACCTAAAAAAGAAAAGTTTCAAATGGAGGAGTTCTACCAATTATGTAGCCTTTGCTTCTTTCCTCAAACTCCTCAAAAATTTGACTTCTTCAAAAGCTTGTTCCCCTCCAAATTTCAATTGTATATCAATTATCATTGTAATTCAAACTTGAATTGATATTATATGCCTCTCAACGTGAAAAATATGCTATTTCATGCAAAGGTGATGGAAAGAACATTCAAAAGGTTGTGGAATCTAAAAATCATGCATGTACACTTCACTCAATCACCAAAAAACTACTTTTTGTTGGAGCACACGCAAAACCAAGAGAATATGCAGAATGTGGGCCGACATCATGGGTATATTGTTATTTTTTACCATTTTTAGTGCAATAAAAAATGTGCTCACGTTATTTAATCCTAAACGGACATATCTCTACTAGTTAATAATGTGCTTGCGTTATGATAAATTTGGTTTTTTAAAGCTTTAGATGGTACATTTATAGGGTAGAGGATTAAGGGTACTAGGGAGAGAACTAGAGGGAGTGAGAGAGAGAGATACCTGAGAGAGGGAGATACTCGAGAGAGAGAGAGAGAGAGGAAGGGAGTGAGAGAGAGATAAAGGAGGGAAGGGCTAAGGGTAGAGGGTAGAGGGTAGAGGATTTAAGGGTGAAGATTTTAAGGTTTACAATTAAGGGTAGAGGGGAGAGAGACAAAGGGAGTGACCGAGAGAGAGAGACCTAAGAGAGGGAGAGGGGGTAGGAGGGAGAGGGTTGAGAGAGGGAGAGAGAGAGACCTAAGAGAGGGAGAGGGGGTAGGAGGGAGAGGTTCGAGAGAGAGAGAGAGACCTAAGAGAGGGAGAGAGTGTAGTAGGGAGAGGGGGTAGGAGGGACAGGGTTGAGAGGGAGAGAGAGAGACCTAATAGAGGGAGAGGGAGTAGGAGGGAGAGGGTTGAGAGAGAGAGAGACCTAACAGAGGGAGAGGGTTGAGAGGGAGAGAGAGAGACCCAACAAAGGGAGAGGGGGGAGGGCTGAGACAGAGAGACCTAAGAGAGGGAGAGCCAGAGGGGGAGAGGTTGAGAGAGGAGACAGAGAGACCTAAGAGAGGGAGAGAAAGCAGGAGGGAGAGGGTTGAGAGAGAGAAAAACTACTAGAGGGAGAGGGGGTAGGAGGGAGAGGGATGAGAGAGAGAGAGAGGGAGAGGGGTAGGAGGGAGAGGTTTTAGAGAGAGAGAGATATAAAGAGGGAGAGGGGTAGGAGGGAGTGGGTTGAGAGGGAGAGAGAGACCTAACAAAGGGAGAGGGAGTAGGAGGGAGAGGGTTGACCAAATCTCTCCCACCCTCTCCAATGCCCTCCCACCCTCTCCAACCCTTTCCCACCCTCTCTCACCCTCTCAAACCCTCTCCCACCTTCTCCCACCCTCTCCAACCCTCTCCCACCTTCTCCCTGTTAGCTCTCAAAAATGCAGGTTTGAACCACGAAAGGTTGCTAGGCTTTCACAATGTTTTAGGGAAATAGAGAAGGCCAAATGAATTGAACCTTCTACTCTTCAGGTGCTGCTAGAGCTAGGCAGGTGTACCTATATGAGTGAGGAAGACTTGACTTGTGCTTATCTCTCTTGAAATGTTTTTCCCAAAATGGCAGATGGGAGTGGACAAATAAAACTAGAATTTGGTATAAATTATATAACAACATTAAAATTAAAACCTAATATGTTCAGTTAATAGATGTAAGAAATGAATGAAACTAAATGATAAAAATGCAGAGACTAGTTATTGTGTATGCAAAGTCAAATGAAATCTTCAATGAATAATTTTTTTTTGGTGGAAACTCAAATTGTTTGGCATATGTTTTAGTTTATAACTTGTATAAATATGCAAGACTGTGACTACCAAGTTCTTCTTAATGATCTAGATGAATCTCCTTGATTACTGTGATCCATTAAAAGGATTTAATCTTTTCTTGAAAGAGCCAATTAATCAACCACACATATACAACAAATGTGCATTGATAAACTGAATATAAACTTGTTACATCAATTTAAATAACCAAAAAGCATCAATCTTGGAGATAACTTTAGTAATAATTTCAATGAGCACAACAGACAATTGACACCAGAAAAATGTCATCACATTAAAAATTCAATTGAAATATCCATTGTTTTTCAATCATGCATCATAGTCTCAAAAAAAATTGTATCCTACTGTATTTTTTTTACTCTGTCTCTCCTCTTCGCTGTTGTAAAAAATGGGTTTTATATATCGGCCACATGAAAAGTAACATCCATTCGCATTCACATCCGGGCAGTTATTTCATTCAAGCCTTTACAACTGTTCATTGGACTCCCGCGAAGACATTACACAGTCTTACTGATGTTTAATGTCTCACCAACGGTTATTCCTTCAATCGCAAGTATATCGCTAAAACTCTCATTGATGAAAACCATCGCTGTGACTTATGGAGTCGGCAGGATGTCCCACAACTCACATCATGTCTTACCGAAACATCTCCTTAAGTTCACTTTCTGATCGCCGTGACAACAATTTTCCTACCAATGAACCTTCATTTGGTATGATTCACATAACTCTCACCGAAGAAGCCAGTCTCACCGAACGTATCTCCAAGTTTGAATCTTGTCTTTGTGACATAGGAGTCAGTAAGACTTCATGAATTCATTTTGATGGCAATGACGAGACCCACCTTCAACAGTATCAGCGAGAGAAAATAGATGCTACATGACATTTCATCGACGGCTTAAGTCTGGCCGATGTAATCCTTTGTATCCCGATCGATAAGACTCTTATGTGTTCGATATGACTCTCCTTGATAATTATTGTCTTGGTGATAAGTTCACTTTGCTTTCCGATTAGTATGACCTAGCGATAACCACTGTCTTGCTGATAGATATCCCTTTATCTTATGTTTCGCTATGACTTTTGGAGTTGGGGAGAGGTTTCATAGAATACTTTGTGTCTTACCAAGATACACCCCATGGTATCTTTTCCAGTCGATGAAACATATTTACTCTCTAGTTGATGAAACACTTCGGTGAGACATATGAGTTGGCAAGACTACATAACCCCATGCCGAGAGTCATTTGATATAATCCCCTTATGCTTTGTCAGCAAGACCGGGTGCATTCGCTGAGACTTTATTCCGATAACTTTTAGTTTGGCCGTTACGTCATTCTGTGAGCTAGTCGATGAGACATAATACATTTGGCAAGACCTCACTCTGAAGACTTTTGGTTTGGTCAAAATGTTTGCTCGGGCACTGATCGGTAAGACAATATGATTTTGCTGACTCATCCTGATGAAAGATTTCTCATCGATATGTCATTCTGTTGTTGAAACAATGAACTATGTCCTACTGATGGGTGTTTGTATATGAATTCTGATCGGTGTGAAATCTCTAAAGTCTTGCCAATAGACCTACAATAGATGTATATTAGCAAAAAAAAAACATTATGGATCAAGGAGACCCTCACCATCTCTTGCCGATATGGATTATATAGTGAAATATTCATGACTCGATGGATTCTATGGGACTACATGGAAAAATATGGGAAAAATGTTATGAAGAGAGGATTTTTGTGCCTATGGTAAGGACTCATTCAGAAACTCATGGGTATGAACAACTTGTAAAATTCTCAGAATTTTATAGTTCCAACACTCCCACCCTCTCTCCCACCTTCTCCTACCATCTCCCACTCTCTCCCACCTTCTCCCACCCTCTCCAACGTTCTCCCACTCTCTCCCACACTCTCCCACCCTCTCCCACTCTCTCCCACCCTCTTCTACTCTC
>VDFB02000020.1:73900922-73917991 GCA_007258455.2 Sequoia sempervirens
TCCACCACAAATTCATCAAGTTCTATATTAGACATATTTTCTTCTACAAGATGTGGATTATCCTTAGGCATTTCTACTTTTGCGGGCTGTGATTTTTTTTTCTTATTCCTATTCCTCTTTCCCAAGACAACCAATACTCCACAAAGAATCCCCTAGTTTAACTCTAGACAAGGGTTTGGCTCTGATACCAATTGTTGGAGTACGTGAGGCACTGAGAGGGAGGGTGAATCGATGTCTAGACAAATTAATTCAATTTTCTAACATTTAAAAATCCTTTTTAAACCCTTTGAGAAAAATATGAATTATGTTTCAACAATTAACATATGTACCAATTTGAATTGCTGATTCTTAATCACATAAATGTAAGTGCGGAAATGTATAACTATGAAATAGTAAGATCACAAATAAAACCAAATATAGAACCATAACACAGTGAATTTTCTGAGTGGAAAAACATCTTGGGGTAGAAAAACCACTCGTAAAATCACCTTACTAGCTTAATGAACCTCACTGGTTACAGAAAGCCTCATTGGCTATGATCATTATATCTCACTGAATTGATCATTTTAACTTCACTATACATTTCTGAAAAGAGAATAGTTCAACCACAGAGGATCACTCTATTTCTCTACAAATCATATTTTACCACAATCTAATACACTTAATATCTTAAATATTCATTTTTCTAGAATCTTTAAAATACAAAATATATTAGTGATACAATCTATTTTGCATCATGTTTGCAAAACTTCAATTACAAAAAAATAGATTAAACTTTCAGTATCATAACCCTTCTATAAAACCTGTGAACTCACAACAGTGTTAAGATTGTTAAATATTCAACATAGATGTCATCAAATGCTACCATCTATTCAAGCTAATAACCAACAAGAAAACCATATTCAAATTGTACACCAAACTACCTCATGTCGAGTCACCAATGTGACACCACCTTCTAATTGTCCTTTAGCATAGCATTTATAATGTTCATTCTCTTTGAACTGAAAATAAACTACCATCTTCATAACTGATTTGTATTTCCTTAACAAATAACAAAATGTACAACTGTGCCTTTGTTCCAATTCCTTTAACAAATAAATGGGTATCAAACATAGGATTTTGACATAAGATTTTCATGTTCAAAAAAAAGGATGCTAACCCCCGGACAAGGATTTTGAAACAACAGAGACAATTATTCAAACTGAACAAAAAGTTATACAATATTAAAGCCCCAGATAGAGTTTGAATAAATCAAATAAAATTTGCACAATAAAGTCTAAACCTCAAGGAAAATACAACCTCAAACTAGGGTTACAAACAATTACAACTTTTTTCTCTTCTCAGAACCCGACTAGGGTTTAGAAACAAAACCATTAACAACTTTCACAGAAGCTTAACTAGTTTCAATTGAAACACAAAATAAGAAAAGTTCTTTTCCACCAAATAGAATACCTAAGACAATGACAAAGAAAACTAAAACAACAAGAAATACTTAGTTTTAAAAATGAAGAACCAAGAAATTAGGAAATGATAACACCTATTTTTTCCCTTAGTTTTACACTATTCCTATTTTGTTTCAATCTGAGCACAACTCCGTCAACATTCCTCTTCAAACTATCAAAACCACCTGTTCCCTGGCCCTTCAAAAATAGGGTTTCATCCAAAATGAGCTTCCATAAAATGAAGTGCTAAAGTTGTTTTAGCAAAAATAAGCTTCAGTTACTTTGGTATTCCATAAACATCTTAAGCTTGACAATACACCTTTTACAAGAGTGCCAACCATAATTGAAAGGTATTATGATGGGATGTAATTCCATGTTGACAAATAAAACTAATAACCAAAGTCACATATTCCATGTTATATACAAGTCACTTGGCTTATGAACCAAAATTCAAACATCTTATGCATAGAAATCCATCTTAACCACATCTTACCATATGAAGTCTAATAAACCTTATAGGAAATAGACATGTAATGACTTATATAAATTATAAGATATTAAAAACCTATTAATTAACACATTAATAAGTTATTAAACACTTATTATTGATAACAACATAAGACATCAATTCCTATGAAAAAATAAGATATACTAGTCATCACATAATAGAGATAAAAGTAAAGATGGTCATTGTACTCTAAATATTTGTTCATGCACATATAACATATTAATTATTGTCCAACAAGTCATATATCTGAACTTGCAAATGATCACAACTTTAACTTCTTACCAAAATGCATGATGACAAACCATGATACAATATGTGTTGTAATGACCTTCAAAATCTTGTATGCCAAGCCAAGAAACCATCAATGAAGTGTGATAAACATGATTTTACCTCAACCAAAATAACAAACCAATTTCACTGTGATGTGAACCAACCAAGTATGCCAAGTGGAGATGCAATCAAGAACAACATCCAATGCCAAATGCAAGCTGCCTTTTTGACATCAATGACAAAACCTTATGCCAAGGGTCAATAGGAACATGATGTCCACTGTGCAAACCGACACATTCTCACAAGGGCTAGTGGAACCTCAGGCCATCCACTAGGTGAGCTCCCAGTGAGACACATATTCATGCGGCTAGTATGTGCTCACATAGATAAGCAAGTGGCTACGGGAAATTCACACCTAAGTTCAACTCCCATACGGTAACCATACCAAAGCTATAACTCCTAATAACTTTGATAAGGTGCCACATAACATAAACATTAGGATTCACAAAGAAAAAAAAACTTTGTATGCTTGGAACCAATGAATAGATAGGATGAAGCCACAGGCAATCAAATTATATTATGCAAGGTGGCCATATAAAAGTTATTGTAAATGAAAAATAGTGTAAGGTGCATTCAAAGGATTTTTACATAGTTCATGTAAGGTATTAACTTAGGGAACATCGTGGCTAATGTCTCCAAGAGATGACCAATCAAAGAATAAATGATTGAAAACTCATGGGATGTGGTGTGTTGCATCAAGCCATTAAGAGGAATATAATATGCTAAGTGTCACCACAAAGTGAAAGACTCATCACATGAAATAAGAATACTGCACAATGAAACATGAATTGAAAAAGAATAATGCCAATGTATGCCCCCACTTTAAATAAATTGCTAAACACCATGTTGTGAGCAATTACTTTTAAGTAGAAAATGAAAGATGCTAACAAAAAAGAGGACATGAGATCTTATTCAGAAAGCCCTATGCCAATTAATATGATTCCAAATAAAGCTATGTCATGAAAAAGGAGTTTCCCCCAAAATCAAATCCCAAAATAACATAAGGGATCCATAGATACAAGGTTAGTATGTTGATTTAGGGGGATACTTTTTCAATGAAAATTGAAGTGTCTCAATTGCTCTATAATTTTGCACCATGTTGAAGGGCTTCGAAATCTGAGTCCAACACAACTTGAGTGGGCTCAAAAGGAGTCTGTATGCTTGAGTTATGGTTAGTTAAAGTTTGGTCAAACTAGGTGTTAGAGGCCAGTCAAAAAGGTGGAAAACAATTCATCATCTAAAAAATGGTCAAAATCAACACCATGATGAAGAGCTCATCACCACGATTCTAACAACATTTGTTTCACGTCAAACGAAGTTCGTATGTGTGAGATACAACCGGTCAAAGTTTTGGTCAAAATGGGTTGACCATGCTGACATCAGCATGGTGACTGGGTGCACAATCAGTAGCTGAGAATGAGGTGGACCAATTAAATGTTGACACATGGTAGCTAATGAGGATAATGACATGACAGTGTGGATCAATCAAGAGTTGACAAGTGGCTTTGATGGGCAAATCAGGAAGTGCCACATGGTGCACTCACAAGATGCCACATGGAACCCTTGCACACTTAGCTGGTGGTTGCATTCAACAGTAAAATACTATTTTTGGGGGTCAAACCTTGCACCCCTCACCTCCTAAACACCTGCTCAACCATTCTACCACATGATGAGCGCTAATTGGAAATAAAGGCAGTTTACCTTTGATGTGTTGGATTTTAAAATTCGAGGATAAGAAAAGAGGGGTGGGGATTGAACCTCTAACTGCCCCACCCCTAAAATGCATGATCACCATTAGACCATCAATGGTCTTATGTTTTTATTGGGGCTTGGTCTTTTAAGAATAGAAGTTAAGCCCAAAAATCTTTTAAAATTAAACAATCAACCTAATTTAATTTAAAATAAGACTTTTAAAGACTAAGCCCGAGAAAGATAAGCATACAAAGAGCTTAAAAAAATAAATTTAATGATATTATAAGATATATTAAGAATATTTGAAAGGTTTATAAGGGATTTTTTAGGATTTTCAAGGAATTATGAATATTTTCCAATGTAAATAAGGGGGATTGTTTAATATTTTTACTTGTAAAGGGGAGATATGCAATATTTTGTAAATCTTATGGTTGTAAACCATGTTGGGTAAATTTTTTGTATAAAAGGGGATGTGAGAATAGAAGAGTTGGCATCCAGGTGATGGCTAAAGAGAGAATCATTCTGAAGACTCAAGTGTTTGTTTCTGTGCAACAGAGAAATGTTATGTTGTTGCACTGAAGAGAGACAAACTTGTAAGCTTGACAATTGCCTTGTAATTCTTTGTGGAGCATAATCAAGGATCATCTGTCACTCCATTGGAGAGGGGCCCAAAAATGTAGCCATATTGGGAAACTTCGTTATCAACAATTTTTTCTTCTTTTTCTCTTCTCTCTCTTTTCTGTTCATCATAGTTATTATGCTTTGTTCATTTTAAGCATTTTTCAATTATGTTAATTCAGTTTTAAATCCTTAATTAATCATTGTAATAGTTAAGAATTCATAGCAATTGGACCATAGATCCTATTTCATATCAATTTTGGTATCAGAGCTTTGTGTGGTCCTAGTATTGCAAAAGTGGATGCTAACACATTTCAGGAAACAACAAGGTAAAGGCGAGCTTGAAGAATATAATCCTGAGATTAGAAAAAGAAGAACCTTGCCAAAGTTGGAAGAAATTGAAGCTTGGAAAAGCACTGAGCTTGATGAGAAGTCTTTTCAATGAGCCTTTCTTGACATGAAGGAAATGGTGGAAGAGCTTTATCCATATAAGAAGTATGAAAAGGGAGAATCTTCGAAGCGAGAAAACTAGGAAGATCAGAAGGACAAAGAAGGAAAAGCTCTAGAAACTCCATCTCCTCCATCTCCCCCTTCTTCTCCATATTCCTCTTCCTCTTCTTCTTCTTTTCTTCTTCTTCTTCTTCTTCTTCTTATATTGCTATTAATCCTTTCAAGAAAAAGTCTAAGCCTATTAATAAACTGGATGTAAAATTTGAATTACCTAAGTACTGTGGGGAGTTAAATGCCAAAAATTTAGGTGATTGGGTCCAAAAGGTAGAAGTGTATTGTAGTATTCAAGGCCTAGTAGATGATGCTTCTAGGATCCAGTTAGCCACTCTTTGGTTGGGAGGCACAACTCTCACCTGGTGAGAGAGTAGGACTCAGGAAGAAATTACTCGCCATGGTAAGGTTAATATGGCTTGGATGGAATTTGTTGCTTCCCTTAAAAAATAGTTTTATCCTTTAGGTTTTATGCAACAATTAACAATGAATTGGAAAACCTTTAGGCAAGGTAAGGGTCAGTCTATCCAAGATTACACCCATGAGTTTATAAAATGGGCTATTGCTTCAAATGTTCCATTGTATACTTAGGATACACTACTTAAGTATATAGGTGGTTTGCACTCTTACCTGAGACATACTATTCTAATGTTGATTCCTAATAATCTAGACGAAGTGTCAGTCCAAGCCACTCATTTAGAGTCAAGGGGTAAGAACACTTTCAGTGGTAATTTCTCAAACAAACCATCTATGTCTAAGGGTAAAGAAAAAGACAAAGATAAAGGAAAAGGGAAGAAGACAACTATAGTTAAGAAGGAGGGTGATAATCCCACATGCTTCCATTGCAAGAAAGAGGGGAATGATGATTCAAAGTGTTGGAAGTTGCATCCAAAATTAAGGATGAAAAGATATGGAGGCAATAAAGGCAAGCAAAAGATTGCTACAGTGATTTGAACAAGATCTTGGACCTGATTTTGGAGATGAAACAAAAATTGTTGTTGTCGGGGTCCAAGGTAAAGGAAAAGGTATAATTCTCTCTTCTGATGCAAATGTTTCTAATGCAAGTACAAGTATCTACTCCTAAAGTTGACAAACAACAAAATGAATTGTTTCACATTCAAGTTGTAACTAAGCACACTAAGTTGACACACTATTTGATACGCGTTCTCAAGTCAACTTAATATTTCAAGAGGTTGTAAAGAAACTTAATTTACCTACAACACCTCATCTAAAGCCATGTCCACTTGGATGGGCTTGCAATGATGCTCAACTGTAGGTAATGAAACAATGTAAATTGAGATTTGCTATCACTACAAACTTTGTTGATGAGGTAGAGGTAGATGTTGTTCCTTTGGATATTTGTGGGCTTGTGTTATGGAGTCCTTATCTTTATGACATAAAAGAAATATTTTAGAGGGGGGAGAATACGTACCATATTTTTAAGGGGTATGTGCAAGATCATGATGGGCCAAAAAGTGGCGATATGATGGGTATGTGGCTAACGACTTTTTTTTTTACCTAAAATTGATGAAACATAAAGGGTTTTTAAAGGATATTCTCATATTTCCACCAATATAAATTATACTTTACTTTGAATTTAATAAATAATTATTATTCATTTTCTATTTGAATTACGACTAAAGTCTTGATTGATAGGATGATTGAAAAACATCTATAGCTTTCAAATAGTATAACATTTTTTGAGTCTGAAACATGCATCAAATTCTATACTTCACATATTATAGGATTAAAAAAAAAAAAAAATTTCATGAAGTTTTGACCAAGTTAAGGTGGTCAGACATATGAGTTTTTATATTTTTTAAAAGTTTATTGACAAAAAAGAAATCATAATTAATTATTTATTTGAAAAATTACAAAGAAAAATATGCATCACATGGGACATGAGTCCTCTACTTATATCTAAATAATATAAAATATTATCATTTTATTGTGGTTAGAATTGGTTAGGCAGGACACCTACTTATTTTTTTCCCTAAAATTTAAGTACTATTGCATTGAAATTTCAAATTTTCACCAAATAGATTTTTTTAAAAATAAACCTAGTAGTTTGGAAACTACATTCAATTTGCTACAGATCCTATTCTTACATATTTTTGAAATAATATAGATAACTTATTCAAATTTTTACATCAAGTTTCCTAACTTTGATTTTTCTGAATTTTTCACCACTTAAGGGCCTATTTTTTCCATGATGATCCTACAAATACCCTAAGGATGGGTTAAAATACATTGCATGTGCACAAAAAGTTAAGAATAATCTTGCACTAGTTAATGTTGGTCAAATGAAAAGGTTGGTCAATTCTAGTAAGAACTTTGTACTAATGCTTGTAAAACCCAAAGAGGATGAAAAAGTTGAAGCATTTAAGGGGTGTGATATAGAGCATAAAACTAAGATGGTCAAAATAGTTTCTGCTTATGATGACTCATTTCAGGAGCCAAAGGGGTTGCCACCTAAGAGGGAGATACAACATTAAATACAGTTCCAGTAGGATGTGCCTTTTCCAAACATCGACATGTACCGCTTATTAGTTTTCCAAAATGAAGAAATCAAAAAGAAATTTTAGGAGTTGGTTGTAAAAGGAGTCATCCGTCCTAGTACATCTTGTGGTTCTCCAATTGTGTTGGTTTTGAAGAAGGATGGGTCTTGGAGAACGTGCATCAACTATTGAGCCCTGAACAAGATAATGGTAAAGAACAAGTATCCTCTTCCTCATATTGATGATTTACTTGATCAATTAAAACATGCAGTTTATTTCACTAAGTTAGACTTGATTAGTGGATATCATCAGATAAGAATTGTAGAAGATGCCATTTGGAAAACTACATTTAAGACAAAACAAGGATTGTTCGAATGGTCGGTCATGCCCTTCGGGCTTTGCAATGCACCAACCACATTTATGAGAGTCATGAATGATGTCTTTCATCCTTTTATTGATGATTTTGTCATAGTCTATTTAGATGATATTCTTGTATTCATTCAAACTTGGGAAGATCATGTAAGTCATGTAAAGAAATTTTTTGATGTATTGAGAAAAGAAAAACTCTTTGTAAAGATATATAAATGTGAATTCACTAAGACAACCTTAGTGTACTTAGGCTATGTCGTAGGAAGTGGTCAATTGAAGGTAGACCCTACGAAGGTTGAAGTTATTGTAAAATGGCCTAAGCCAAGTACAATCATTGAAGTTAGAAGTTTCTTAGGTGCAGTCCAGTACTGGAGGAAGTTCATTGCAAACTTCTCCTACATTGCATCACCATTGCACATGTTAACTAGTACAAAGACAACTTTTCAGTGGGGAGGTCCACAACAGAAGGCCTTCAACACTTTGAAGGAAAAGTTAAGCACAACACCAGTTATGGCTTTACCAGATTTACATTAATCATTCAAGATCGAGACAGATGTGAGTGGATTTTACATGGGAGCAATGCTAATGTAAGGAGGTAAACCAATTTTCTATCACCCTGAGACCTTTATAGGTGCAGTAATTAACTATATACTACCTATGATAAGGAACTTTCATTAGTTCAGAGTGTTAAAAAATGGAAACACTACTTAATGGGGTAAGAAACTGTAATCCACACTGATCACCAACCACTTCAGTACTTTCACTCATAGTCTAAACTGCAACAAAGTAGGCACTTTAGGTGGATGGGTTTTCTTCAAAATTTTCATTTGGTGATTAAGTATAAAAAAGGTGTCCATAACAAAGTAGTAAATATGTTTTCTATGCCTCCTATTATGAATGATTTGATTATCCTTAAAGGTTTTTCCATGGTACATGAAAGTTTTCAGGAATAGTATGCTAACGATGAAGACTTTAAGGAAATCTATTCAGCTCTAATTGCAGGCAAACATGTAGAAGAGAAAGATTACTATGTGTAGGATAAATTGTTGTATCATTTAAGAAAGTTTTGTATTCCAAAAGGTGAACAAGCACAGGTAATCAGAGAAGCACACACGTCATTGACTGCATGACACTTTGGGGTAAGAAAAAATAGTGACTCACTTGCAAAAATACTGTTATTGGCCTCACATGCAAGAAAATGTATTCAAGTATATTAAAGGATGTGTAATGTGTGCAACAAGTAAGCCTAGCAATAAGAAATTAGGTTTGTACACACCTCTTCCTGTACCATCCCGTCCATGGGAAAGTGTTTCAATGGATTTTGTCGGGGGGCTACCAATGTCTAGGAAATGACATGAATATTTGTTTGTAGTAGTTGATCAGTTCAGTAAAATGTATATCTTAATAACTTATATAAAACAAGTCACTACTGACCTGACAACTCATATGTACTTTCAATTTGTATGGGTTCATTTTGGGTTACCTACTTCTATTGTATTAGATCAAGATTCTTGATTCTTGGGGGAATTTCAGTTAGCATTGTGGGAACTCATGGACACCAAACTGAATAAGAGTACAACCTTCCATCCGTAGACCGATAGATAGACAAAGGTAGTAAATAGGATAGTGGTGCATCTTCTTTGAGGTTAGTGCAGTAAACATCCTAAGTTGTGGGATGAAAATCTTCACTATGTGCACCATGCATACAACCATGTATCACACTCTTCTACAAAATGATCTCGTTTTGAGACTTGTTTCGGGTATCTACCAAAAACACTGATGGACTTTTATTTTGGGAAGAACAATGGTTAAGATGGATGCCATGATGCAGAGAAGCCTTTGAAGTTCATCCAGAAAGTCCAAGCAATTCATTGAGTAGTGGAAGCACAGTTGGAGAAGAGCTAAGCTAAATACAAGGCTCGACATGATAAGCATCACATTGATCATAATTTATAGGTTGGAGATAGAGCTTGGTTACATATCAACAAGGAAAGAATGCAATGCAAAGGAAGGAAGTTCAAACCAATTTGGTATGGTCCCTTTGAGATCTTGGAAAAGATTGGAACTAATGCCTTCCACCTTAATCTTCCTCCATACATGCACATCTATTCATTTGTCAATGTTGAGAATATGAAGTTGTGCGAGCCTCCAATGATACTAGATGAAGATACAAACATTTAGGTTCCATCAATTTATGATCTTTCACCAAAGTACATGTCAGAGTTGCCAGAGGATGTCATCCTAGACAAGAAAGTCAGGACTCCACGGAGAGGCATAGTTGAGTACCTCAAAGTGGGACTGAAGGGGATGAATCCAAGCAAGGCAAAGTGGATGGAGATTGGTAAAGTGAGGGAACTCTACCTTTATTTTTTGAGTAATCAAGCTTTTGGAGGTCCAAAAGCTCTCTAGTGGGGAGGACTAATCCAGGGGGATACTTTTTTAGTGAAAATTGAAGTGTCTCAATTGCTCTATAATTTTGCACCATGTCAAAGAGATCTAAAATCTGAGTCCAACGCAACTTGATCGAGCTCAAAAGGAGTCTATATTCTTGAATTATGGCTAGTAAAAGTTTGGTTAAACTAGGTGTTAGAGGCCAGTTAGAAAGGAAAAAAAAATTCATCATCTCAAAAATGGTCAAAAGTAGCACCATGATGAAGAGCTCGTCACCACGATTCTGATGATGTTCATTTCGTGCCAAATGGAGTCTGTATGTGTGAGATATAGCTGGTCAAAGTTTTGGTCAAAATGGGCTGACCATGTTGACATCAACATGGTGACTTGGATGTACAATCAGCAGCTGAGAATGAGGTGGACCAATTATATGCTAACACGTGGTAGCTGGCAAGGATAATGATGTGATAGTGTGGATCAATCAAGACTTGACAAGTGGCTCTGACGGGTGAATCAAGAAGTGCCACATGGTGCACTCACAAGATGCCACGTGGAAACCCTGCACACTTAGTTGGCCATTGCATTCAACTGTAAAATGCTATTTGTGGGGGTCGAACCTTGCATCCCTCACCTCCTAAACACCCACTCAACCATTCTACCACATGATGTGTGCTAACTAGAAATAGAGGCAGTTTACTTTTGATGTGTTGGATTTTAAAATTCGAGGATAAGAAAAGAGGGGGAGGGGTTGAACCTCTAACCACCCCACCCCTAAAATGCATGATCACCATTAGACCATCCATGGTCTTATGTGTTTATAGGGGCTTAGTCTTTTAAGAATAGAAGTTAAGCCCAAAAATCTTTTAAAATTAAACAATCAACCTAATTTAATTTAAAATAAGCCTTTTAAAGACTAAGCCCGAGAAAGATATGCATATAAAGGGCCTAAAAAAATAAATTTAATGATATTCTAAGATATATTAAGAATATTTGAAAGCTTTATAAGGGATTTATAGGATTTTCAAGGAATTATGAATATTTTCCAGTGTAAATAAGGGGGATTGAACATTAATATTTTTACTTGTAAAGGGGAGATATGCAATATTTTGTATATCTTATGGTTTTAAACCATATTGGGTAAATTTGTTGTATAAAAGGGGGTGAGAATAGGAGAGTTGGAATCCAGCTGATGGCTAAGGAGAGAATCGTTTTGAAGACAAGTGTTTTTTTTTTGTGCAACAAAGGAATGTTATGTTGCTATGCTGAAGAGAGATAGACTTGTAAACTTGACATTTTACTTGTAATTATTTGTGGAGCATAATCAAGGATTGGTCACTCCGTTGGAGAGGGGCCTGAAGATGTAGCCATATTGGTGAACTCCGTTATCAACTATTTTTTCTTCTTTTTCTCTTCTCTCTCTTTTCTATTCATCACAATTATTATGCTTTGTTCATTTTAAGCATTTTTCAATTATGTTAATTTAGTTTTAAAACCTTAATTAATCGTTGTAATAGTTAAGTGTTCATAGCAATTGTCATAGATCCTATATCAGATCATATGTCTTTGCTACAATGTTGTTAGAGAGTTCAAAAATGTCATCATTCCCCAAATACTCATCAATAAGGAAGAATGATACAAAGAGAATGAAAAAAAGAAAATATTTTTGGGTCAACATGGAAGAGACCTAAATGTCTCAACACCTTGCATCATCCCCAAAAGGAAAACAAAAAACAAATGAAAAGATAAAATGTTTACGATATAGAGAAGAATTTAGGTACAAATATAGGAATGCCACAAAGACAGAGATACACATCAAACAAAATGGTATAGGGAGATGACATTACGCACATGCAATCATAAACATAACATGAAAAAGAAAATAATATAAAATACTAGTAAGGCACATGTGAGTCAACCTATTAGCAGGTTGGCTGCATCCAAATCTTGTTCATTGTCTATGGAAGGTGGGAAAAAAGCCAAAGGGACATTAACATGTGTAGTACTAGGACAAGGTTATCTAATTCTTGCCTGCATTGAGTGCAAGACAAGAATGAGCTGAGGTAAGCGATGGTAAAGAGCTCCTTGCATTTTGAAATGATTTGCAATGAATGTAAAGCATGTAATAGTGGGAATATTATGATCCTACAACTATTACATTGTCAGGAGCGGAAAGACATGATTTAGGGGATTATTTCTATGATATCAAACTTTTTAAATATTTTTTTTAAAGCACAACACTCATCGGTACTATGTCCAAAAATTCTGTGATATTTAAAATGTGATGTGTTAGTGTTCTTAGGATTTGTAAATTGATTTCTCGCATGGGTGGTAATGTAATAAGTCCTTGGTTTAGAAGTATATGTAAAGTTATTTTAGTTGTAGATGACGGACAAGGGAATTATAGTTTCTTTAGTTTGTAAGGTCTTCATTGCTTGCTAGACTCACCAATTTCTTGAGTTAGATGTTGAGGAGGACCTAAGATGATCCTATCATCCTTATCATCATTACAAAGAATTGGCTATTCTTTAGGAACGAGGATATTTATGTTGGAAGGAGGATCTTGATATCCTAACCCTTTGGTATCTTCAGTTAGTATTTTTTCTAAGAGTTGATGAATTTCATGTTCACTTGTATCACATCCTTGTTTGTTTAAAATTGTGAATCCTTTTCCATATGCCTCTTCTAGGTTGATGGGAGTCTTTGTGACTTTGTTAACATAGGATTGTTTAATGTTTTATTTAGAGGTGCTACATTCACCTATTGTAGGGAGTCGAGGATCAATTTTTGTTTCAATTTTAGGATGTAAAAGACCAAACATCTCAAGTTGTGTTGGTTGTTTCATAGAGAGATAAAAGGATTCATTAGTTTCTAGGTTATTAAGGAAATCATTTATGAAGTTGTTCATGTTGTCATCATCTTCTCCAATGATGTCAACATCACAAGGAGGACATGCATTAAAGGAGTTGATTGAGTATGAGTGAGTTCAATTTCATTAGGGTCATTTCCAAAAGCACAACTTGACACATCCACTAATGATTTCAAGGACATCCAAAGCTTACCAAAGCACATATCCATGATGAAATCCAATGTAATAACCTATAATGAAATGCGTAATTGCAATTTTTTCAAATTAATAAATGCATGAAATGAACCAAATTAAGCTAGATGAAATGAAATGAATGAAACAAAAACATAGTAAACTGAAACAAAGATCTAACAATAACAAATAGAAGCACAAAAATAAGGTTTTTAATGCTATAAAATGTAGTTTCAGATCTAACATGTAACTAAATCACCCAGAGGGGTGTATGAGTCTCAGTTAGAGTTTTTGTAGGGTTCAAATGGTAAGAAAAATCAACAAATAACTCCCAGAAATCAAGCAAACAACCTGCACTAGGACTAAATCACCCAAAGGGGTGAATGAGTCCTAGATGAGGGTTTTCACACTAATTTTAGAAAATTCTAAGTGAATGTTAGGTTTTTTGGTTCAATTATGATGTCTTGACTAAGTGCAATTACAGATTTCAAATGAAATTCAATGATGTAGGGTGATCCCACAATACTAGTTTACAATTTCTGGGAGGTCCTGATTTTTGCTGAAATCGCATATTTTTAGAAAATATAATGATTTAAGTATTGAAAAGTTCCATTTAAAGGATTCCAATTGAAGAGGGTTTGATCAAACCACCTTAGATCAAACCCCCTTGGATATAACCCCGCTAGTTTTAAACCATACCTATAATAGAGTCCCCTTTACACCTATCAAAATGCTGATAAAAAACCATTTTTGATTTACCTTTTGGGGGATCAAATGAATTCATTTAATTATTTTTTTTGTAAGTGTGTAGTCCTTATTATAAGCTTCCCAAAAAGTATAATATAAATTTAATTTAATTATTATATTTATTTTTTATTTCTTGTGAATGTAGGTTTTCACCGAAAATCAAGCTCTCTATTCTGCACATGTGGAAAAATAGTAGATTATCAAAAAAAATTTGAAAAATATCAGTGCACTAGATATTGAAGTCCTTGATCCAAGAATTTTTTTTTGAATTTTGATACATATAATTTTTTTTATGTTGTATACAATCTGCCTATGTATGAATTGTAATTGGTTTGACTTTAAAACTTGATAAAGGAAAAAATATTCAATGAAACACTATGAAACCAAATTAAAGAACTATCTATATCGTAGTTACAAATCTAAATTTGAAAAAAAATAGAATTTTATCCTTCGTGGAAAAAAAGTTATGTTGTATACGGTGAGCATCACTCCTTAAAAATGGTCTTTACTGAAAAAAACTAGTTTTCTAAGGAGATGGAAAAAGAAGTGCAATATGATTCCAAAAATTTTGAAAAAAAATAAATAATTAGAATCTAGAGACAAAATTTCACAAATCACTAGTTTGCATCATCTTCAAATTCCTCACGGTTTAGTCGCTGTAGGTGAATGAAAGTGAAGATTTAGTTAGAAAAAATTAGTTCAATGTCTAGTTTGGCCAAAAATTGTAAACAAGTATTGTGAGATCACCCTGCAAGATACAAAAATGCAACCTATATGCACTTTCACTAATGCAAGATTTATAAGTCCTAAATACAAATTAACTAATGCAAGATCTAATGCAAAATCAATGTAAGCTAGATCTAGGACTATGATACACTCCAAATTAGAAATAAGGTGTCCAAAGTCTACGTTCACCAAAATGAACACAAGAAAATAGGGTGCTAAAGATGGAACACAAGGGGTTTAGGACCTCCTATTTCACTCTAGTTCATTAAAGGAAACCAAGAGCCCTCAACCAATTGACTTTATAGAGGAATGGGCTAGGATTAGGATGGTTTCCTTGGGTGTGATTAAATAAAAAAGAGGGTTCACCACTAAGCAAGGGCTTAGAAAGACAAGAAATGAAAGTAACATGCACAACCTAATTATATGACCTAGAAAATGAACTTAAATTAGAATATAAAACTAGAGATAAAAAGAGGTGTACTTGGAAAATTGAAGATGCTTGAAACAAGGTCTAAAATCCCAAAATTATGACTTTTAAAGCACACTGGGACTCATACGATAGTAGGGACGATTAGTTCCAATTTAGGGTTTTAGGCTGAAATCAAAATCTACAACTGCTAAACTAGGATCTACAAAAAAGGTCTAAAAAATGGCATACTGGGACTCATATGCCACAAGTGGCAATTTGGTCCCAATATCAGGGTTGGTCTAAAACTATGATATCCTCTAGTGATCTCTTGTAGCTTCTCTCCTTTCTGATCTCCAAGTCTGAAACATTGAATTCTGACTTGTAGGTGACTTTTTGTGATCTTGTAAGAAAGGTGACAACTTTGACAACTTTCTCCAATCTTTCTTTTCAATGGATCATCAACCTAAATCAAACCCTGTAATAAAGGTTGCAATCTTGTATGAGATGGATAACATGAACGTAGATCTTGACTCTTGATTATATGTTATGAATATTGACTTGAATACTTGCTTGAATCATAAGATACCTACATCACAAATGTTAGCTCAAGAAAAAACATGATGCCTGTTGACTTTGTCATGATGCTTGATTCTTGAATATAGCTCCAAAATGCTTGATAATTAGCTCTTGAATGCTCTTGAATTGCTAGAATGCTTGAATGCTTAGATCGCACTTGCTCATGAAAATTGCTAGAGTACTTGAAGACTTGAATTTTCTAGGAGAAATTATGTGAAATAACCTTGTATTTATACTTGTCTATGCAAAATTTCCCAAAATTACAACACTACAAGTCAACACGATCTAGGAGAATAAAATCCCGCCAAGAATTTGAATTCAAAATGGGTCCAAGCTAAGAAAAATTCATACGCAAGTTGGGGCGTGTGAGTCCCAGTAAGCTAAGCTTGGGGAACAAATTTCAAGAAATGTTAAGTTCTATGCAAAATTTAGGACCAAGCCTCAAAACTTAGGTGGGACCCATATGCCCAAGGTGGTGTATGAGTCCCAGATCACTAAATTTGGGCCATATAATCCAAAATCATTAAATTATGATTGGTTATTAGATATGTGTCGGTATTATCCTTGAAAATATGCATTAAATAAGGCTTGTGGATGCAAAATAGAGCCAAATAAGGCATAAAAAAGATCAATTTTAGTAGGGAGGGCCTAAACAAGTGTGAAAATGTAAAGGATACATTTTTCTACATTACATTATCATAAATAGGCTAGATGCTCAATTAATTTCTTATGTATTATCATTGTACTATTATAGAGAACAACAATAGAACAAAAGGATACTCTCTGGAAATCATGATAGTCATAAAAATTTAGGATAGTCATAATTATTAAGGCTACTATAAATATTATAGGATGGTCATGTTCCTAGATTGTCTTATTAAGGTTATCACAATCAACAAAAATAACAATAATAAGTTCTATGTAGGATTTCATTAGTTACTAAATTTGTAAGTTTTCCACCTTGTTGTTAGGAATCAATTAAAATTCAAACTATGGAAACTAAGAGGACTATCCATTGAAGAATAAGAGTTTCATAAATGTTAGGCATCAAGGCTAAGATTATTTCCATGTAAAACACTACCATTTTACTCTTATAGGATAGTGATGACCAATTGGCTAGTCTCATATCATCTGAGAGGATTTTCATGATAATTTAACATCACTTAAAAATCCATACCCCACACATGTAGAGGAGATAGTCCCAAAATACATCTAATATCGCTAG
>VDFB02000020.1:73918091-73987893 GCA_007258455.2 Sequoia sempervirens
TAAAGAAATTCTTCATGAAATTTCAAATAAATTACATTTTTTAGAAACTGAACCATTCTACAAATTTTAAAGAAATAAATTTTTTAAAAATCTATTACTTTCAAAATTTGTAGAGAACTACTATTAAAATTGTGCTTTTACAGAGAAGTGCCCTTGAAAATTAGTAAAAATCAAATATTCATCAAAAATTATCATAAAATTGTGCATCAACTAGATGTTGTTAGCTAATACGGCTGATATTGATTTTAAAAATGCTAAAAAATAGTTCACCGTGCTTAGGTCGTACAAGAGTTGCTATGTTATGTTTTTTTGACAAAAACAACACCAATTTGTGTACATCCCTCTGTTGAACCCCTTAATCTCAACCATTTTAAAAATAAATTAGTAGTTTAGAAAGTAGACTCAGAGCACTTCAATCTGTTTTTTTTGTTCCATCTCAAAATTTTGAGTGTAACTATTCTCAATTTCATGTCCAAGGTCAACATTTCTTGATTTCAGAAAAAAAGTGGCCACTTAAGCCCCCTTTTTGGGAACCATCTTGGTGGACTTACCCAAGTACTTTGTTGAACTTTCGTTCATGGGTTGTACTCTGATGGACTTTATTTCATGTGCTTAATAGATTGGTTTCATATGCTTAATATGTTGTAAATTATGGACTTTATTATTGTTCAATTTTAATTTACACATGTATATTTATGCATTTTATGTTCATAGTCAAGACATTAATATAGGACATTAATGTTGAATTAAATATAAATATGAAATTAAAGTTGAAATTAATAGGACATTTTAATATTTGTACTTTACAAATTTAGTGATCCCATACATGATATACATGATATACATGATATGTACATTCAATAATTAGTGATAATTAGTCAATGAAATTATTCAATTCACGTCAATCAATAATTAGTCAATAAATCATAATTTACAAACAAAAGAAATCCGTTTATATACCACAAAGGATGAAATTTTAAGAAATAAACAATACCATACAAGATTAGAGAACAAAAAAAATAATAAATTCTATAAATAATAACATCCAACACTAATTTAAAGGTTGTCTTAAGGGGATGTCTTAAGGAGAGTATAATTAAGTATAAATATTAAGTGATATAAACAAGTATTATACTTTAGGGTTAGTCATCATAACAAATGATATAATTAAGTATAATATTTAGGATATGTGCTAATACAACATGTCTTAAGGGGATTGTTGGTGTAATTAACTATTACTTACACTTTACATTTAAGTTTACTTAGGCTTTATTTAATTCCTAAGTTATAGGTTCTTATCTTTATCTTATTAAGCTATCTTGTTGCTCAAGATAAGATTAGGTTTATGCATCTTTTCTTTTATAAAGAAAATTATCTCAATTGTAATATTTTGTACTTCAAATATATCAATTTGCACATCTTTTGTAAATCTCTACTTTTTCATTTTTCTCTTCTATGGAAGGTGATTTTTCTAGTTTGCAATTAGACCTTGGTTTCTAACATGGTATCAGAGCCTCGATTTGCAGCCCCTTCTCAGCTTTTTTGGAGGAATACATTATAGAGCTCGTTCGAGGTCCCTCGAGGGTTTCATTCCTTGAGCATATTTATGCAATGTCTTGGATCAGATCAAGGTTTACTATTAGATTCAGAGCACTGGAAAAAGTCAGAAATGGCTTTTATTTCATTCATTTTGGTCACCGTTTGCCAAATCTGCGAGGGTTTCAAGATCAGTGATTTTTCTGATAGATCTGGGGGTCAGCTCATTTTCGGAGCACTTTGGGCCCAAACAAACCTTGTAGTTGGATTTGCAATGCCCAAAAACCCTTATTTTGATATAAAATTTGTCTGATTTGGACACAGTTGTCTGGAGAGGAATTTTTTTTTTACTTGAGGGTCGTACGGCCCCCAAGCACAGTTTTCGTGGCACAAAGTATGAAAAAAATAAAAAGTAAATATTAAAAATCAAAAAATTCCACGTAGTTTTTGTGTGGCCAATTCAAAAATCCCAGCGCCGCCCTCACGCCACCGGGCGGCCACTGGGTCGCCATCTCTACCGGTGGCTCGTTTGCATCGCCGCTCTGCCCAGTTAAGCCCCTATGGGATTTTTCAACCTTCACTGTGGTTCTATTGTGAACTGAGAGCTCCTGGTCAGCCCTCGGCCCTCCTTTGTCGAGCCCGTGGTCACATCAGTGTTCAAGCACCTAGCCCGCCAAGCCCCACTACCAGTCTAAGGCCCCGCTGTGGTTCTATTGAGAACTAGGGGTCCGCCGTAGGAGCCAGCGGCCAGCCCCAGCCCCGGTCACATGGGTGATCAGGGGTCGCGCCGAAGCTCGCTAGCCGCCATCCCCCTGGTTTGCTCAGGTGACCAGGGGCTCTATTTTTTTAGCCCCTGAGGGCTTTTGGTAGCCAAATCAGACTTTTTCAGAGCACTTGCACGGAAACGGATGTAACTTGGGCATACAACGTCCTTTTTTTGCAAACAAGATATCGTCAGAAATCTGTTTTGACTCTCTACACAATGGTGTAGGTTTGATTTTTTTTTTTCCTTTTTGATGTCTTTTTCAGCCTCAGAAGTCAGATGTTGTCGTTTTCACTCCAGGAGACATATCTTTTGATTCGCTTATCCATTTTTTGTGATTTTCACAGCATTGGAAAGCTGGTTTCATCCTCTATACATATCTGAGGTCATTTATAGAATATGTGTACCTTATTTTATGCATGCATTCTTTTTTGTTTCATGCACTAGGTTTGCATTTTCGCTTATGTTTCTGTAGTTTTGCATTCTCTCCTTCTACAATCATTGGGTATTGTAATAACAAACTAATATAAAGTTCCATTAAGGGGGGTTCTTGCATCCATTATTCGTATTGGTGACAACTCGCATGAGTTTTTTTGGTTTCTTGTTGTTTTCTTTAGCTTCTTTCTTACTTAGCTAGACACATCATTGGTTTGCTTCAGTTCACACTTCACATTGGGAGTTTATGGTTTTTGATCTGCATTGGTTCAAATATTTCTTAGTTTGAAGGCCATGTTTTTATGGTTAATGTTCCAAAATCTTGATGGTACTTGTCTTATGGGCAGTTTTAGTTTCAATTTGGCATTGGCTTCGAGAGACACAACTTCCACATTTGTCATCATTATGGGTCCTTTCATCCTTCCATCTACTATTGCTTACAGATTCCAAGGTTGATCTAGTATGTGAGTTTCCAGTGTTCCTTAGCATCGGGTTTGTTGTTGCATTTGTGATTCCGATATGGTATTTTGAAAACATAATTATCTTTCCTTGCTTGTCGGATTTGGGGTTCTAGTGTTGCTTCATCAATGTTCTTCTAGTGATTCTTTGCAGCAGTTCATATCATTGAGGGGGGGTTTTTCCCACTAGGTTTTCTCTCTCTTTGAATTTGTACTTGGGTACTTGATCAGGCCTTTGTTGTCGGGACCCATCTCACATCATTTGCATAATAATTTGCTTCCCCCTAAGTTGCACTTATGGGGGGTGTTAGTGTAATTAATACTTAATTACACATTAGCATAAGTTTACTTAGGCATATTTAATTCTTAAGTTATAGGTTTTATCCTTATCTTGTTGAGCTATCTTATTGCTCAAGATAAGATTAGGTTTATGCATCTTTGCTTTTATAAAGAAAATTATCTCTTGTAATTATTTGTACTTCGAATAAATTAATTTGCACATCTTTATGCAATCTCTGCTTTTTTGTTTTTCTCTTATGTGGAAGGATTTTCTAGTTTGCATTTCAGATCTTGGTTTCTAACATGGTATCAGAGCTTCGATTTGTAGCCCCTTCTCATCTTTTTTGGAGGAACACATTGTAGAGCTTGTTCGAGGTCCCTCAAGGGTTTCATTCCTTGAGCATCTTTATGCAGCGTCTTGGATCAGATCAGAGTTTTTTGTTGGATTGAAAGTGCTGGAAAAAGCTAGAAATGACTTTTATTCATTCATTTTGGTCACCGTTTGCAAGATCTGCGATGGTCTCAAGCTCGATAATTTTTTTGATAGATCTAGGAGTCGCCTAATTTTTGGAGCACTTTGGGCCAAAATGGACCTTGCCATTGGATTCACATCGCCCAAAAACCCCTATTTTGATACAAAATTTGTTCGATTTGGACACAATCATCCGGAGAGGCAAAAATATTTTGCCCAAGGGCCATACGGCCCTTAGGCACACATACTGAGGCATAAATTTTGAAATAAAATCAAAAATAAAAAATCAGCATGGATTTTTGTGCTCACCGTTCAAATGCACTCCACCATCAATCCGTCACTCGGTAGCCACCAGGCGGCACTGCCATCTCCACCGCCGATCCACCGCTCAGCCTCTGGGCTCCTTTTGTGCAGCGATGGTCACATTTGGAACCAAAAGCCCCGAGCTCCTAGCCCCCGCCACTTAGTAGCACTCGCCCCAGTAATATCAAAGACTGTGGGCTCCGTTCTCAGCCCCCAAGGGCTCCTTTATACACAACAGCAGTCCTTTTGTGACCGAGGGCTCCGCTGGCAACCTCCAGCCCCAGCCTCGGTCACGTGAGTGACCGGGGGCTCCACCGTCGACCCCTGCGCTTTAGCCCTCTGGTCTTCCCAGGCAACTAGGGGCCTTATTTTTTTAGCCCCTAAGGGCTTCTAGGGGCCAAATCAGACTTTTTTGGAGCACTTTCTCGAAAACAGGCATAACTTGGGCATACGGCGTCCTTTTTTTGCAAAAAATATATCGTCAAAAATCTGTTTCGACGTTCTATGCAATAGTGCAGGTGTTATTTTCTAGTTTTTCTTTTTTGATTCCTTTTTCAGCTCGGAAGTCAGATGTTACCATTTTCACTCCAGGAGACCTATCTTTTGACTCGCTTATCTATTTTTATGCGGTGTTGGAAAGTTGGTTTCGACCTCTATGTAGATATGAGGTCATTTATCGAATATGTGTACCTTATTTTATGCATGCATTCATTTTTGTTTCGTGCACTAGGTTTGCATTTTCGCTTATGTTTCTGTAGTTTTTCATTCTCTCCTTCTGCAATCATTGGGTATTGTAATAACAAACTGATATAAAGTTCCATTAAGGTGGGTTCTTGCATCCATTATTCATATTGGTGACAACTCACATGACTTTTTCTAGTTTCTTATTGTTTCCTTTAGCTTCTTTCTTGCTTAGCTAGACACATCATTGGTTTGCTTCGGTTCACACTTCACATTGGGCTCAGTTTATGGTTTTTGATCCGCATTGGTTCAAATCTTTCTCAGTTTGAAGGCCATGTTTTTATGGTTAATGTTCCAAAATATTGATGGTACTCGTCTTATGGGCAGTTTTAGTTTCAATTTGGCATTGGCTTCAAGAGAAACAACTTCCAGATTTGTCATCATTATGGGTCCTTTCATTCTTTCATCTACTGTTGCTTACAGATTCCAGGGCTGATCTAGTATGTGAGTTTCCAGTGTTCCTTGGCATTGGGTCTACTATTGCATTTGTGATTCCAATATGGTATTTTGCAAGCAGAAGTATCTTTCCTTGCTTGCCAGATTTGGGGTTCCAGTGTTGCTTCTTCAGAGTTCTTCCAGTGATTCTTCACAGCAGTTCATCTCACTAAGGGGGATTTTTCTCACTGGGTTTTCTCTCTCTTTGCATTTGTACATGAGTACCTAATCAGGCCTTGTTGTTGGGACTCATATTTTCATAATAATTTGCTTCTCCCTAAGTTACACTTATGGGGGGTGTTGGTGTAATTAATTATTAATTACACTTTGCATAAGTTTACTTAGGCTTTATTTAATTCCTAAGTTATAGGTTCTTATCTTTATCTTATTGAGCTATCTTGTTGCCCAAGATAAGATTAGGTTTATGCATCTTTGCTTTTATAAATCAAATTATCTCTTGTAATATTTTGTACTTCGAATATATCAATTTGCACATCTTTTTCAAATCTCTGCTTTTTTCATTTTTCTCTTCTGTGGAAGGTGAGGATTTTTACAGTTTGCAATTAGATCTTGAGACCAATTAGATCTTGGTTTCTAATAGGGATGTCTTAAGGGGATCAAAGAAGAGTATAATTAAGTATAAATATTAAGTGATATAAACAAGTATTATACTTTAGGGTGAGTCATCATAACAAATGATACAATTAAGTATAATATTTAGGATATGTGCTAATATGACACGTCTTAAGGGGATCAAAGAAGAGTATAATTAAGTATAAATATTAAGTGATATAAACCAGTATTATAAGTTTTAGGGTGAGTCATCATAACAAATGATATAATTAAGTATAATATTTAGGATATGTGTTAATACGACACGTCTTAAGGGGATGTCTTAAGGGGTCAGAATACAACGTCTTAAGGATATAATTGATTTAACAATAATTTATGCATGATATTTAATGATTATACAATCAAATATAAAGTTTCAAAGTAGGAAAAAATGCACATTTAACAAACAAAATATATAGAATATTGATTTTGATACATAAAAGTACATAGAGTACATAATTGTTTATGTACATGTATTTGTAATTTGTACAAAATGTTTAATTGTGTAAGTATGTATGTACATATATGTCATCTCAAATTTTTTTTTACCAAATTTGGATATGCCATCTCAAGAACATCTCAAACTTGTGCCTGGAATGTAGTAGGTCTTCACGCCACCTGATATAAAAAAGGTATAAGCAATATCAATGAAATAATCGAAACATACATATTTTAATTTATATAAAACTATCTATATGTACACAATTCAAGTATATGCATTTAAAAGTATTCCACACATGTGTATAGGTTGAATCTAGGCATACTCTCCATTTTGTTTCAAAGTATGAGATCAATGCAATGATGGCTTAAGGATATTAAAAAAGGATAATAAATCAATTTTAACTATTAATGTACAAGCAATATCAATATATAATCAAAACATGTATTTAAATATAATTTAACTAATAATTACCTAGTGGTGCAATAAGATTTCTAGATTTGATTGTGTTTTGATTTTTCACATCAACATTTCGAATCATACTACATGATCCATCATTAGGATGATAGAGAGCTGGAGGAGAAAATGGATTGTTGCAGACCAAAGCAAGCTAAAGAGAGAGAGAGGGGGGGTTGGGATAAGCCTCCTTCCTTGTGTCCCAACCCCCCCTCTCTCTCTCTTTAGCTTGCTTTGGTCTGCAACAATCCATTTTCTCCTCCAGCTCTCTATCATCCTGATGATGGATCATGTAGTATGAATCGAAACGTTGATGTGAAAAATCAAAACACAATCAAATCTAGAAATCTTATTGCACCACTTGATGGATTGTGGAAACTTGATATCTTTAATAATTACCTATTTTTACCAAGTATTCCATGTTGTCTAGGTTGAATCTACATGGACTAGATCCTTTTTGTGATTATGGCTTAAGGATCTATAAAAGGACAATTTATATTAATTTCAACTAATAACACACTTGACCAATATAAAAACATGTATTTAATCTATTTAAAAGGACAATATAAAACTAAAACTATATTTACCTATATTTACTTATTCCATTGTACCATCTGCATCCTCTCTTTTTTGCAATGCATCTATGATTTTCTCACGCTCTTCCATAGAAATTTTCCATAGTACTTTATTCGTAGGTATTCCACGATACCATTCTAGTTTTATATTTGTTGCCACCACCAAATGTGAATAGTGTATAATCTTTTTATGTGTTTCTTAATCTTTGAATGTAGGTAGACCATTCTTCCATGTCAGGTATTTTTGTAGCCAAGTGCCAACAACCACCACCGATCCTATTGGAAAACATGAAAACTATCAGCAAATAAATTCTCAAAATTTTCTTAAGAGGATCAAAGACTTGTTCCAAAAATTTGCTTAAGGGGATCAAAAACTTGTTATCAAAATTTTCTTAAGGGGATGTCTTAAGGGGATCATCGTAGTTGTTGGATAATGATAGCCAACATCATCTTCTCAAGGTGCTATTAACTTATGTTTAGTCTCCACACAATGAGCCAACCAATATTTTTTTTCCTCTTCATTCCCCTCGGGTGCAACAACAACATACACATGTCCTGCAAACAAAATTTGATTTAATAACTTGCGCATATCCATATAAATAATTTAGTATTACAAAATAACCTAATAAAGTTAAATAAATTGAATTAAATTACCTTCTTGTACAAGGTTTGAAACACAGTCATAGTCTTCAGATGCAAACACTTGATCATTTTCTTCAATAGTTCTTTCATATTGATCATGTGCTTATGCAGGTGTCAATGATCTTTGCTCCCACTGTTCAACCCATTATGTATTTTCACATGCTTCCCAATCTCCTGAGATACAAAACTGACAAAAAATGCAAGCTCCCTTGTTCAGATAGTCCATGTGCTTGTTGTCAAACTCCTAAATAAATTCCATTTAGTAGATCCAATGATTGTCTCACAATCAACTCTAGGTACAATGTTCTCTTCTTCAACCAACCAAAAGAATCGATGAACTATAGAGTAATCACTTGAACTAGGCATAGATAAAATTGTATTGCACCAATCCACAATCCCATGTGCATCTTTAAAATTTACTGCATCCTTGAATTTTAATTTTTCTATAGCAAGAATTCTTTTGACACAGGTACCAGCTCCATCATGTTCTCCTTTAATACCATGTCCAACTTCAAAAAAAAATCATATATGGTGGACATTAAGTTCTTTTTGAACCCTACTTAACCAATAGAAAATTTGAGCATTCTTGAACTGCCCCATACAATTATCTGACCATATGAAGTGTTTTGTCATCTGGATTCCTCTTTCTCTTAAATTTCTATAAAATATATTGAAACAGTATTGAACAAACTTTGACGAGTGTAACCAATTGTCACTTAAATAAAAATGATACTCCCTCAAAAAAATTCTATCATCCATAGTGCTATCATCTGCATGTCTATAAACAATATGGACAAACATAGCTACTTGCATTGAATTATAATACTGTGATTGAATTTCCTCTTGTAGAGCTAGAGTATAATTTTCTAAAAAATCAACCACTGAAAGTATAGTACCAATTGGAAATGTGTTTCTACATGCGCAAAATTGGCCATCAAGCCATTGCGAATGTTGAGAATGCATGACATATTTTGGTGCAATCTTATTCTTAAATTCACTCATGAATGCATGTACACTAACTTTTTCTGTAACTAAATCACAACGCTTTCCTATTTTTCCATCTTTGAAAGAATATTCAACATTCTTAAATCTTTTAACATCTACTAATTGTTGTCCAAAATCATTATCAACACTTTCATGCATACAAATTCTTAAGAATGAAAGATTTCCATAGCTAATGCATTGTCCAGAAATACAAGAACTTAAATAAAACAATTTACCATTAGATCTTTCACAAAAAAAACTTGATATATACCCCTTATTGATTCAGGTGGCATATTAATACCACATTCCTATATAATCATGTTAGTATGGAAGGTACAACGTATATATCAAAAAACATCATAAAAATAATGAAATTGAACATGCATTTTACAACAAGAAGATATTCATTGCTTATTAATTTTTACATACCAAGGTTTACATTTTTCAAAAGACCTTTGACTTATTTTAATATTACCAGGTAACACCAAATCACCACAAAATTTTAAATAAAATTTAGTTTTTGTTGTATCTAATAGGTGTTTTGGGTGAGGATTGCGAACTTTGGAGCCCACCCTTAATTTTAAAACATCTCTAGCATTAGATGATACCCTAGTATTATCATGCCAATATTTTTCAATCAAATATTTAATTTAAACATTCAATTTCATATCAGACCTCGGGAGTCGGCCACTGCGACTCCAACATTGGTTGATAGGATCATTTTCTACTATTTCTCTTCTTTTTGTCATTCTTAGCAATGTTTTAGGATGTATTTTTAAAAATTCACTAATATTGCTTACCATTTACACCATAGAAAAATGGACCCTTGTCATTTTCATGGTCTTTTAGGTCTTGCTTCATGATGTTTGGTCTATTTTTCTCTAATTTTATGATGTAACATGGCTTGAACATGCATATTTAGGTACTAAAATTCAAATAATGATGTCTTGTGAAGGTGCTGTGAAGTGTTGTAAAGCATTTCTACACTCTTCTAGACTCTATTCATTACAATTCACCTAAAAATCACCTTTTCATCACTAAACACATCCTATTTTGAAGTGTTGTAAAGTCTTGTAACAAGATTTCACACTTTTCTAGGCATAACTTCACCATTCACCCCTTTCTTACTCTTTATTTGACCCCTTTATGCCCTTATATGCTTTAATTAAGTGTATTTTTGAATGTAAACCTAACAAACAACATTAAATACATGATAATTCCTGACACCAATTTTCAAGTCCTAGGTGGGACCCATTCACCATGGGTGGTGAATGAGTCCCCTTGGCTCCAAATTCAATTTTTTTCAAAATTCCTTTTGGGTTTTTATTCAAAATCACTTGATTTTAGCCTGTGATGATGTATGAATGGGTTACTAAGGCACAAGATTGTATAAATAAGTGTTTTTACATCCATTCTAACCCCCATTCATTCAAGTATTCATCCTTCAACATTCACACATCATATTCAAGCAATCTCAAGCATTCAAGCATCTTAGAAAATCAAATCAAGCACTATTCAAGCATTTTGGAGCATTCATTAACACTACTTCAGATTTTCATCAACAAGGGTTTAGTAAGTTGATAGCATTTTCATGTTGTTAGTTTATCATTCTCTTGCATTTCATTATTTTATTAAGGATTTGATTACCAAAGTGGGGTTTGACCAAGGCAAACCCCTATTTGCTAACCCTCAACCATTTTTCCCCTCTTGCATGTGTGTTTGTAGACCTAGGTATGCAAATTTTACAAGCATTTGGGTGATTGAAGAGTGGTCAACAATTCAACTAGGTGCTTCAAGTCAAATAAACTCTATTTCAAGCTTGGAGAATGTTTTATGTCTGTTTCCTACAAAATTGACTTTGACAACTCGACAAGCAGACCTTTCAAGATCTGGTGTTGCAGAGTTGTCTCCTAATTTCTTAGAATTTTGGGAGAGCACTAATTCACCACTAGTGGCAAATGACTCCCACCTTAAGACTAAAAATCTAGGTTTTTTTAGATTCTGGATCCCGACAGTCATAAACTTGATTCCCAATAGATTTCACCAGTAGTAAGATTAATTCACCACCCTAGGCGAATGAGTCCCACTGTTGATTTTTAGTAATCTCAAACATCATTCAAGACATTCCAAATTACTCAAATCTTGCCTAGGTGCACTCTGATTCAACCTTTCCCTTTCTCTTTTGCATTTCATTCATTCTTAGTTCATTGTTTGCATATCATAGTGTGTTTTCTAGCATAGTTTAGATCTTAGTTTTTCATTCATAATCAGTCATATAGATCACTTAATTTCATTTAGATCACTTCATTTGGCTTAGATAACATCATATATAACATAATTTGAATGAACCCTTAGCATTTTTGGCCCTACCTTTCTCCTTTTAGGTGAAAAACCCTAGAAGAGCTAGAGAAGTGCATTGGTGCAAAAAATCTACGGTTCACCATTATTTTATTCAAAGGTGCTTTATTAACTATAGTTGTTGTTATAGCTCTTCTTGCTGCATTTTTATCTTTAGATTGACTATTGTTCCCAATAGATTGAATGGCACTAGCAACAATAGACATAACATGTTTTAATGATTGATCTTTTCTTCTTGGTTTAAAAAAAAAGCCTAATAATTTCATTATTGTCCTCATTTTTTGTATTCGCATCAATTGCATCATTGGTTGACATCGAAATGCAAGTTTTTTATGATAAGATATTTTTTTGTATATTCTATTTGCATGTGTTCTTATTTTCCTCCAAGAAATCTTACCAGAAAGATTATCCAAAACACAACTTTCAATTTAAAAAAAAAATTATTTTCATTAAATTCAACATCACATTCTAGATTTTCATTTTTATTTTCAACTTCAAAACAATTTAAATTTTCATCTTCATTTTCATCAACAAAACGGTTTTCATTTTCATTTTCATCAACAAAAAGGTTTTTTGTTTTCATTTTCAACAAAAGGATCATTCCCATTTTCATTTTGAACAAAATATTTTTCATTTTCATTTTCAACAAATTTCTTTGAATATTATTAATGTCAACATCGTTAAGTCCAACATCTTGTAAAACTTCTACATTCAAAATTTTCATTTCACTAAAATGTGGATTTGAAGACGTACCTAGATTTGTGCCTATTGAAACATTCTCCATAGCATTGGAAGAGGGATTTGAAGACATACTAGGACTTGTTTGTATAATCATATTATTTTCCAAATTGACTTCTTGCAAATTAGATTCATCTACAACCATGGTCTCCTTAATGTTTTCATCTTCAATAGTTGTGGAATTGGATGCTCCACCATCATTCATTGATTTAATTCTCATTCTTCTTTCTCTTTCTCTTTGTTTCTCCTCTCTCTTTGCTTCAATTTCTTCAAGATTCAATGTTTTCCTATCTTTCCTCCTATTATGAACATGTGAACCCATGATTATAAAATTCTCAAGCACTTGAATGAATGTCAATAGTAAAATTCTTCAAAAAATTCAATCCAAATTGCAAGTTAAAGACCTTTAAGGACAAAATTCTTCCTCTTGCGTTCCTTAAAACAAGTAGAAAACTAGCACAATTCCACTTAAAAAACTATTCACTTGATGTCTCCTTTCAAAAATTCAATCCATATTGCAAGTTGAAGACCTATAAAAACAAAAGTCTTCCTCTTTTGTTCCTCCAAACGAGTAGAAAGTTAACACAATTCCACTTCAAAAACTATTTACATGATGCCTCCATTGAAAAATTCAATCTAAAATTCAAGTTCAACACATGTAAAGACAAAAGTTGATGAAAAATAGCCCAATATGTCATAGTTGGTCGTACATGTGAAGTTGCATACTTCAAAGTAAACTTTTCTAGTAAATTTTAAAAAAATGGTTAAAAAAATGGGATCCTGATTATAAAACGGGATCATGTTTCCCAATATTAAATGTGGGGACCATTGACATGGAAACGGGATCCCGTTCCCATTTTATAAACGAGATCTCGTTTCCTTGTCAATGGTCACCACATTTAATATTAGAAAATGAGATCTCATTTCTAAAAATTTGAAATTCGCCTTACTTTGTGGTCGGGTTTTTAGCTTGTATTCTAGTTCGGGAAAAGCTTTGGGAATCCAAACCTAGGCCTTCAACCTGGTTTGACCTAAAAGTTGAAGGTCCTAACAATGTCAGAGAAAAATAGTGAGTTTGGACATATGGCTAACGACTTTTTTTGCAAATTTTTTTGACGAAATTAAAATCCATTATAGATGAGATAGTGCAGATTCCAAATATGTAATTTTTTTTACAATTGGATTATTTTTTCTATTTTTCAATTAATTTATGATGAAACTAGTCCATAAACTTTAAATATTAGGGTTTTTTACTATTTTAATAACTTTTTATCAAGATAACATTGTCATGAACGAATTGCATGAGAACATACTTCAGAAAATTCTTTTCAATTTAAAAAAACATTCAAAAAATGAAAAGTTTAGGTCATCTTATGCATGATGTACATGACGATTTTTCAAAATGACAAATATGGCTAATAAAAATTTAGCAAAAATAAATCAATAAAAAATTACAAAAAAATATAAAAAATGTGCTTCAGTGAGTTACAAATATTTTCCCAAAAGGATTTAGAAAAATATGATAATTTAGGTCAAAATATGGATGACATACACGTGCATGGTATGGTAATAAAAAAGTGACTTTTAAACAGTGGATTTTAGAAACACCTATTGAAACTCAATGTGTACCATCTGGGTATCGAAATAAATTACGTATTTGGAAACTAGACTCTGAGTACAACATTTTATGATTAGTGACTTTTTTGAAGATTCCATCTCTAAGTGCTTCAAATTTTAAGGTCAAATGTGTCAAATTCTGAAAATCAAGGAAAACTGTTTGACTTTTTGGCCAAAAAGTGGACTCAACTTCTTGCCAGCACCCATCTAGGGTAGATATATAAATTACTTGACATCTTACAATATTCATAAAAGTAATTTGAGTATCTTCTCTTGCAAAGCAACTTACCTCCAAGTTACTACTAATAAGAGATGTATTCAAATGACTGAGTAACCATTCAAGAATCCTCATATCATAAATGAATGATTGATGGGTCCTCATCCTCTTGGCCTCTGGATAACTCTCCTTCTTCCATACCCTCACTAACATACCAATACACAAAGGCACACTTGACATACATGACATTAAAATTATCACTCCACATAAAAAATCATTAAAACACTATTAAGAGGCATAATCAAGTTTGAATTCATCACTTAAAGTTCCATAATTTTCACCAACTCATGTATAGACTTCATTGAGATAAATATTCTACATTTGGCCAATCAATTTATGTTAAAAAATACCAAAATTAAACTTTACCTGTAAACCCATATATGCACAAAATCTATAGTATTCACGATATAAATGATTATTCAAACTATTGTCCTAACCTTGTTGTATTCATACTCCTTATTGTGAAGCTTGGATCTAAGCTTATTGAATTTTGGGCTATGAATAATATCAATAAGGCTCATTGTTGATCACTTCTCCCATTCTCTGCTTCACTGCTTTGCAAACTCTTATGTGCCCTACGTCATGTCTATGCCATCATTGGAAAATAGATGCCATACATAGGCAATAATGAAGCTATTATGATATTCCAATGTAGATGTCAATACAAACATTCTTCTATAGATTCCAATGCCAATATTTATGGGCGATGCACATGAACAAGTCATTCACAACATCATGAATATTTACAAACCTTCTTCACTGTAAATCCTTCAAAATGATATAGAATTCCCTCCTTGCATCGAGTTTCTAGCACAATGAATAGCCTCCTACTATGTAGAAGATGGGAAATGCAACAACACAATATCTCTAGCTCCACTGACACTATCAAACATGCATTACTTCACATGCCTTATGCAAAATGTCACACCATGATTTCATAGACACATAACTACCATGCTTCAAAACATAGGAACATTGTCACTCTGATACCATATGTTGATTAAAAATGCATATTTAAACTTCATTGTATTATTTGATGATTACATCTGCATTTATAGAGTAGTACAAAGGAAGTGGTTGAATGGAGTACAAGAGAAGTGGTTGAACTGAGTGGTTGAGTAACTGAATACTAACAATTATAATGTAATACACCAACAGACTTATTATAGTAATTTACAACCTCATTTTCAATCTCAATGCTAAAGGAGTATCGTACTTATGAAAACACTTTATTTTTATATACAAATCTTGATAAATGTGTCCTAACATATTAGGAAATTAAGATAAATTAGGTTGTAGGAGTGCCAATGTTTTCATAAGATAACAATCATGGTACCTATTATTATCTGAACACATGTAAATAGGGTGCTCCACCTTTGGAGAGATGGAACACAAGGGGTTTAGGACCTCCTATTTCACTCTAGTTCATTAAGGGTAAAAGCACAAAGTTGTGTCACACTTTCAGCCAATTTATCAGTACAATTGAATTTAAGTATTTCTAACTGAAAATCAATTTTGGTCAAACATATGATCTAGTAAGTGAACTTCCACAACTTTTTCAACTAAAATTGTTGGCTAAAAATATATGGAGCACCACTTTGAGTCCAATTTGTAAACCAAAAAAAGAAAATTATTTGAAAAACTTGAAGTTTCAATAACTCCTGCTAATGTAAATAATATTTAAAAAAAAATATAAAAATACCCTTTTGTAGATCCATAAGTGTAGTTTTCAAAAATATATTTATTTTAATAGTTTAATTATATTTTATATTTTTTACTAAAATTAGGTTATCATCATGTTTAGGTTGATTACTATGCCAAGGAAAAATACTAAAACTTATTAAAAAAAATTGAAAAAAATATGATGCACTAGATAAAAGAATCTATTTCAAGATGATATAACTTTTTTTCCATTTTAAATAAATATTTAATATGAAAGTTGGTGTCTGATGAAAACAACTATTTTTTTATTCACACACATTTTAATATTTCTTTTAAAATATATATTTATCAAAATTGGAAAAAAATATATCCATGATGCACTAAAAGTTCAAGTTATAAATACACACAAAAAAATTCAAAGAAAAAAAATAAAATTTACTATAAAAAGTTTGACGTCCCATGCAACTTCATTTTATCAGCAACTAACTTATAGTGTTAATTTATGAAAAACTAGTTTAAAATTATTTTTTAATTTATTTTTTAAATACAAACATAAAATATACTAAAAAATACATATTTTACTAGTTTACATCATTTCAAAATTCAAAACATTTATGCTACTTTTTAGTGATTCAAGTTTAAAAGTTGGATCAGTGTTGGTCGTTTCCTTTATAAAGTGTGACACAACTTTGTGCTTTTACCCTTAAAGGAAACCGAGATCCCTCAACCAATTGAATTTATTGTGGAATGAGCTAGGGTTAGGATGGTTTCCTTGGGTGTGACTAAAGAAAGAAAGGGGGTTCACCACTAAGCAAGGGATTAGAAAGACAAGAAATTAAAGTAACATAAAAAAACCTAACTATATGACCTAGAAAATTAACTTAAATCAAAATAGCTAACTCGAGATAAATAGTACACCTAGAAAATTGAAGATGCTTGAAACAAGGTCTGCAATCCCAAAATTATGAATTTTGAAGCACACTAGGTCTCATATGCTATTAGGGGCGATTTAGTCCCATTTTATGGTTCTGGGCCGAAACCAGAATCTGCAATTGCTAAACTAGGATCTACAGAAAATGTTTAAAAACTAGTATACTAGGACTCATACACCACAAGTGGTGACTTAGTCCCAACATCAGGGTTGGTCTAAAACTCTGATATCCTCTAGTGATCTCCTGTAGCTTCTCTCCTTTTCGATCTCTGAGTCTGAAACATTGAATTTTGACCTGTAGGTGACTTTCTATGATCTTGCAAGAAAGGTGACAACTTTGACAACTTTCTCCAATCTTTCTCTTCAATGGATCTTCAACCTAAATCAAACCCTTGTAATAAAGGCTACAATCATGTATGAGAAGGATAGAATGAATGTAGATCTTGACTCTTGATTGTATGTTATGAATCTTTACTTGAATACTTTCTTGAATCATAAGATACCTACATCACAAATGTTAGTTCAAAAGCAAACATGATACATGATGACTTTGACATGATGCTTGATTCTTGAATATAGCTCCAAAATGCATGATAATAAACTATTAAATGCTCTTGAATTTCTAGGATGCTTGAATGCTTAGATCACACTTGCTCATGAAATTGCTAGAGTAATTGAAGACTTGAATTTTCTAGGAGAAATTATGTGAAATAACCTTGTATTTATACTTGTTTATGCCAAATTTCCTAAAATTACAACACTACAAGCTGCCATTAGATCTGGGAGAATAAAATCCTACCAAGAATTTGAATTCAAAATAAGTCCAAGCTAAGTGGGACTCATATGCCAATTGGGGCGTATGAGTCCCAGTAGCCTAGGCTTGGGACACAAATTTCAAGAAATGTTAAGTTCTATGCCAAATTTAGGACCAAGCCCCAAAACTTAGGTGGGGCCCATATGTCCAAGGTGGTGTATGAGTCCCAGATCACTAAATTTTGGTTGTACAATCCAAAATGATTAAATTATAATTGTTCATTAGATTCTATTTTAGGATTATCCTTAGAAAGATGCATTAAATAAGGCTTTTGGATGCAAAATAAGACCAAATAAGGCATAATGAAGCCCAATTTTAGTAGGGAGGGCCCAAACAAGTGTGAAAATGTAAAGGGATACATTTTTCTACACTACATTTAGCCCCCACTTTAGTGAGAGGAGGAAGTTGCTTCAAACTCACACTAAAGTAGACGAACTTGCATCAAGAGGGGTCCAAGTGTACCAATGCTAGTAAGATAGGATGATAATGATCAAGAGGGAGTATCAAGCCCCCAAGATCTAGATCATATGGAAAACTAACATAGGCACAAAAGAAAACTCATGAAAATGATGTATGAAGCAATAACAAGATACAAGCATACACTACCAAAGACATAAAGATAAAGAAAACAAAAAGAAAAGGGGTGGATCAAGCTTTGATCATTTGTCCCGCATGATGTGGATTAGATATAAGTTGTTTTTCCAAAAACGTTTACAAGTGAAACTATTGGAGTACGTGAGACATGTAGAGGGGGGGTGAATCAATGTCTAGACAAATTAATTCAATTTTTTGACATTTAAAAATCCTTTTAAAACCCTTTGAGAACAATATGAATTACGTTTCAAGAGCTAACATGTGTAGCAATTTGAATTGCTAATTCTTTCTACTATAGAAAAATTGCCCCTTGTCATTTTCATGTTCTTTTAGGCCTTTCTTCACAATGTTTGATCTATCTTGCTTTGATTTAATGTTGCAATGAGACTTGAACATACACATTTAAGTCCTTAAAATTCAAATAATGGTGTCTTATGAAGGTGTTGTGAAGTGTTGTAAAACATTTCTACACTTTTCTAGACTCTATTCATTACAATTCACCTAAAAATCACCTTTTCATCGCTTATCAAGTCCTATTTTGAACCTTTGTAAATTCTTGTAACAAGATTTCATGCTTTTCTAGGCATAATTTCACTATTTACACCTTTCTTATGCTTTATTTGACCCCTTTATGCCCTTATAAGGCTTGATTAAGTATATCTTTGAACGTAAACTTGAGAAACAACATTAAATGTGATTTAAGTACCGACACCCACTTTCAAGCCTAAGGTGGGACCCATTCACCATGGGTGGCGAATGAGTCCCTCTTGGCTCTAAATTCAAAATATTTCAAAATTCCTTTCGGGTTTTTTATTCAAAATTACTTGATGTCAGCCTGTGATGAGGTATCAATGGGTTACTAAGGCATAAGACTATATAAATAAGTGTTTTTCTCCTCATTTTACATTTCCTACAATCTCCTAACGCATTCAAGCATTCAGCGTTTGAGCACTTTGCATCCTATAATCAAGCATCAATCAAGCATTCAAGAGTTGTCATTGTCATATCTTCAAAATTTATTCAACAAGGGTTTGACTTGTGTATGCAGATTTGACAAGCATTTAGGTGTTGAAAAGTGGACAAGAAGTCAACAAAGTGTTTCAAGTCAACTACATCCTATTTCAAGCTTGGAGAAGACATTTTGTCTATTTTCAGCAGATTTGACTTTGACAACCCAACAAGTAGAGAATCTCAGACTTGGTGCTATAGAGTTATCCCCTGATTTCTCATAATTTTGGGAGAGGAATAATTCACCATCAGTGGTGAATGAGTCCCACCTTAAGGATGGAAATCTAGGTTTTGTCAGATTCCAGATCCCAACACTCAGAAACCTATTCCCAGTGATAGTTTTCATTAGAAGTAGTATTGATTCACCATCAGTGGCAAATGAGTCCCATTGGTGATATTTTATGATTTCAGACAACATTCAGAAGATTCCAGATTCTCCAATTTCTACCCAGGTGCACTCTAATTCAACCTCTTTCTGTTTAGTTTTGTATTTGTTCATTCATAGTTCATTGTTTGCAAACATCATTGTGTTTTACAACACTACATAAATCATAGATTTTACATACATAACCAGTCAATTAACTCATATAAATACACTTATATAATTCCATTTAGTTCAAATAACATCATACATTGGATATTTTGAGTGAACCTAGCTAAATATTTTGGCCCTACTTTATCCTTTTAGGCGAAAAACCCTAGAAGTGCTAGAAAGAACTAGGGTGCCAAAAATCTACAGTTCATTTTAGTTAACCTGCATATTCAACACTTTACACTTTTGATTTCACTTGCATCTTGCATCTCAAGCTTCACTTGCATCAACATTCAATTAGGATATTGTTTTGTTTTTGCATCGTAGGGTTTCTTAACTTGCATTAGTGAAAGACTCATTTAGATTTCATTTTTGCATTACATATCATTGAAAAAACTAAAAATATGCATCTGTATTCTTAATTGGCATCTGAAAAGCATTAGAATCACATTAAATTTTTTGAAAAACACAAAAAAATCTCATACTGGGACTCATTCACCACCCTGGGAAAATCAGTCCACCTGCACATTTTAGACTGCATTTTTAGGCTTTTTTCGGGGCATTTCATGCATTTCTATTTTATGTGGTTGCTTTCTATTTTTGCTTTCCAGGATCTCTATTTTCTATCATTTCTTGCATCTTAATTTACTTACACGATGGAATTTTCTTTTAATAAGTTGTGGAATTCATTAAAATCCTTGGTAGACATGTCCAATTGTGCCTTTGGTTATGACCCTAATGACCTTGAGCTGCCTCATGCTCCTTCAACTCCTCATGATTGTCCTCCTCGTGATGTATACATCATTGGAGAAGATGATGATGGCATGAACACATTCTACAATTACTACCTTGATAACCTAGAAGCCGATGCAACCATTTACCCATCAATGAAGCCACAAGATCTTCCTATTGTTGCACCTCCTGATCACTTTTCCTACTTACATCCTAAAATCAATGAAGGACCTAAAGTTCCTCCATCAAGTGGACCGAGTTCCTCTCAACCAACACATCCTCAACAATTTTATGATCACAAAGTCACAAACACTCCCATAAACCTTGAAGAAACATATGGTAAAGGCTTTACTATCCTAAGTAAACAAGGTTGTGACACAACACATGAACATGACATTCATCAACTTCTTGAACAAAAACCAACATAAGAAAACACCATCGGATTAGGATATCAAGATCATTCTCATCCTGATAGATCTCCTTTTGAATATTGGAGACTTCGCGAGGCTGGTACAATGATCTTTGATTCTCCTCTTGACTTAAACACATTCTCCTTTCACGTGCACAACCATTACCTAATTCTCATGACAAGGATGCTAGGATCCCCATGGTTCCTCCTCCTCCTTCCATTCATGAGAAAGGAGAATCTAGCCAACGAAACGACCTTACAAATTGAAAAAAATCAAGTTTTCTACACATCCTCCACCTAAATGTGAAATGAGACTTCAATTTCTTTTGAAATAAAGGTCTTATACTTTTACCACCTATGAATAGGTTGGCCATTCATCCTAAATATTCTAACATACCATTTTTCAAATATCATTGTGTTCTTGGACATCACACCAAATAATGTCGAACATTGGATGACATATTAAACAAGTATCACTTCACTGATACTAAGTGCTTTCCCATTATTCCTTAAAACAAAACTCCTATTATCATTTCATAGTTGTAGAATTCCCCATTCTCACTATTGCATGATCTTTTCACATCACCCACCCCAGCTCATTCTTTCCTTACACTTTGTGGGGGGAAGAAGTTGTTAGCCTTTTCCTTGTAATGCACTTGTCTTTGTCTCTTAACCATGTTATTCATTTTCCGCTTAACTACCTAAGCTCAAGTGAGCAACCAATAACTTAGTTAATGGTTGACTTACACTTGCATTACTAGCCCCTTTCAATTTTTCTTGTATGTGGGTATTGTATTCCACCATATTGTGTGTTTGATATTTTCCCTCTCATTGTCCACTTCTATTTGTACCTATATTCTTCTATATGTTGTGAATTGCCTTTTTCGCTTTTTTTTGTGTTCTCCTTTTGGGGATGATGCAAAGCATCAAGACACCCTATGTATCATGTTGACCCAAAAGCTCTTTTCTTTTTTTTTTCTTTTTTGTTTTGTGTTTTCCTTTTGGGGATGATGCAAAGCATTGAGATGCCCTATGTCTCTTCCATGTTGACCCAATCGGTCCCTTTTCCTTTTTACTTTGTCTTTTCTTATGTTTTCCTTTTGGAGATGACACAAGGCATTGAGACCAAGATGTCTCTTTCATGTTTTCCCAAAAGTTTTTTCTTTTTGTTTTCTTTTCGCTTGAGTTTTCCTTTTGGGGATGATGCAAAGCATTGAGACCACAATGTCTCTTCCATGTTGACCCAAAATGAACTGTGTTTCCTTTTTTTTCGCTCTCTTTGTGGCATTCTTCTAGTTCTATGTGCTTTGGGGAATGATGATAGTTCTGAGCTCTTTTATAAAAACATTGAAGCAACAAACATAATGACCCCAAATCCATAGATCCCTTATGTGTTTGGTGTGTTCCTTTCTGGGGGGCAACTCCCTTTTTCTTTTGTTCTCTTTTTTTCATTTACATGAAGCAGCCTAACTTCAAAACATATGACTTGGCATAGGGCTTTTTGAGTTGGCTCTCATGTCTTCTTTCTTTTACCTTTTTGCATTTTATTTTCTTCTCTACTTTAAAGTAATTTCTCATAGAACGATGTGTGGTCATTCCTTTAAAGTGGGAGGCATACATTACCATATTTCATTTTTTATTTTGATTCTTAGTGCAGCCCTGTCATTTCATACGATGCGTTTGTCACTTTGTGGACAACATTGGGTATGATGTCCTTCATAAGTGTGATCTATCTTAGCATATTACATTCCTCTTGGTGGCCTGATGTGACACACTACATCCCCTAAGTTCTGAATATTTTATTCTTGATCGGTCCTCTCTTGGAGACATTAGACACAATGTTCCCTAAGTGATAGACCTTGCATGAACTTAACAATACTCCTTTGAAAATTTTTACATTTGACATTTTTGCATTTTACACTTTGCACTTTTTTCCACCTTGCATAACACAACTTGCATGCCTATGGTACCTTGAATTTGTTCATGGGTTCTAAGCATATGAAGTTTTTCTTGTCTCATGAAGCATGAACTAACATTTTCCCTTGTGGCACCTTGTTAAAGTTATCAGGAGGTCTAACTTTGATATGGTTGAGCGGGAAGCCCACTCAGTGGCACGACTTTCCCCATAGCCACCTATGTGTTTATGAGTGCATACCAACTAGTGTATGTACTTCACTTTTTGGTTCTTCTCACCGAGTAGACCGCTATGAGTTCTGTCGCCCCAAAGTGAGTATGCATTCTCTTTTTCAAACAATCAGCCTAGATCTAATCCACAACTAGTTGGACAAATGATCAAAGCTTAATCCAATTCTCCCTTTTCTTCTTCTAACCCACATGTGTGTTCCTTTGTTCTTATGCTTAGTTTTCCATGGGATCTTCATCCTGGGGGCTTGATCATCCCTTTTGATCGTTGTTATTCCATCTTGCTAACATAAGTGCAATGGGACCTTTCTCTAGATATGCATGGCTACTTTAGTGTGAGTTTGAAGCAAGTTCATCCTCTCACTAAAGTGGGGGCTAAATGTGCCATAGAAAAATGGCCCCTTGTCATTTTCATGGTCTTTTAGGCCTTTCTTCACAATTATTGATCTATCTTGCTTTGATTTAATGTTGTAATGAGGCTTGAACATACACATTTAAGTCCTTAAAATTAAAATAATGGTGTCTTGTGAAGGTGTTGTAAAACATTTCTACACTTTTCTAGACTCTATTAAGTACAATTCACCTAAAAATCACCTTTTCATCACTTATCAAGTCCTATTTTGAAGTGTTGTAAAGACTTGTAACAATATTTCATGTTTTTCTAGGTATAATTTCACTATTTACACCTTTCTTATGCTTTATTTGACCCCTTTATGCCCTTATAAGGCTTAATTAAGTATATCTTTGAATGTAAACCCAACAAACAACATTAAATGTGATTTAATTCCTGACACCCAATTTCAAGCCTAAGGTGGGACCCATTCACCATGGGTGACGAATGAGTCCCTCTTGGCTCTAAATTCAAAATATTTCAAATTTCCTTTCGGGTTTTTATTCAAAATTACTTGATGTCAACTTGTGATGAGGTATCAATGGGTTACTAAGGAAAAAGACTATATAAATAAGTGTTTTTCTCCTCATTTTACATCTCCTACAATCTCATAACTCATTCAAGCATACAACTAGCTTTTGAGCACTTTGCATCCTATAATCAAGCATCAATTGAGCATTCAAGAGCTGCCATTGCCATATCTTCAAATTTTCTTCAACAAGGGTTTGACTTGTGTATAAAGATTTGACAAGAATTTAGGTGTTGAAAAGTGGACAAGAAGTCAACAAAGTGTTTCAAGTCAACTACATCCTATTTCAATCTTGGAGAAGACATTTTGTCCATTTTCTATAGATTTGACTTCGACAACCTGACAAGCAGATAATCTCAGACCTAGTGCTACAGAATTATCCCCTGATTTCTCAAAATTTTGGGAGAGGACTGATTTTCCATCAATGGAAAATGAGTCCCACCTTAAGGATGGAAATCTAGGTTTTGTCAGATTCTGGATCCCGACACTCAGAAACCTATTCTCGACAGTTTTCATCAAAAGCAGGATTGATTCACCATTAGTGGCGAATGAGTCCCATTGGTTATTTTTTTTATTTTAGATAACATTTAGAAGATTCTAGTTTCTTCAATTTGTTCCTAAGTGCACTCTGATTCAACCTCTTTCTATTTTGTTTTACATTTGTTCATTCATAGTTCATTGTTTGCAAACATCATTGTGTTTTCAAACACTACATAAATCATAGATTTTACATACATAACCAATCAATTAACTCATATAACTGCACTTAGATCATTCCATTTAGTTCAAATAACATCAAACATTGCATAATTTGAGTGAACCTAGCTAGATCTTTTTGTCCTACTTTCTCCTTTTGGGTGAAAAACCTTAGAAGTGCTAGAAAGAACTAGGGTGCCAAAAATCTACGGTTCATTCTTAATCACATAAATGTAGGTGCAGAAATGTATAACCATGAAATAGTAAGATCACAAATAAAACCAAAAATAGAACCATAACATAGTGAATTTCTTGAGTGGAAAACCCTCTTGGGGTAGAAAAACCACTCGTAAAATTTCCTTACTAGCTTAGTGAACCTCACTGTTTATAGAATGCCTCACTGGCAATGATCATTTTGTCTCACTGACTTGATCATTTTAACTTCACTATACATTTCTAAAAAGAGAATAGTTCAACCACAAAGGATCACTCTATTTCTCTACAAATCATATTTTACCTCCAATCTAATACACTTAATATCTTAAAGATTCATTTTTTTGAAATATTTAAAATACAAAATATATTAGTGATACAATCTATTTTGCATCATGTTTTAAAAACTTCAATTACAAAAAAATAGAAACTTTCAGTATCATAACCATTCTCTAAAACCTCTGAACTCACAACAGTGTTAAGACACTGTTAAATATCCAAGGTAGATGTCATCAAATGCTACCACCTGTTCAAGCTAATAACCAACAAGAAAACCATATTCAAACTATACCAAAATACCTCATGTCGAGTCACCAACATGACACCACCTTCCAACTATCTTTTAACATAACATTTATAATGTTCATTGTCTTTGAACTGAAAACAACTGCCATCTTCATAACTGATTTGTAATTCCTTAAAAAATAACAAAATGTACAATTGTGCCTTTGTTCCAATTCCTTTAACAAATAAATGGGTATCAAACATAGGATTTTGACATAAGATTTTCATGTTCAACAAAAAATGCTTAGCCCCGGACTAGGATTTTGAAACAATAGAGACAATTTTTCAACTTGAACAAAAAGGTATACAATATTAAAGTCCCAGACAAGTTCCAATAAATGAAATAAACTTTTCACAATAAAGTCTAAACCTTAAGGAAAATACAACCTCGAACTAGGATTACAAACAGTTACAACTTTCTTCTCTTCTCAGAGCCCGACTAGGGTTTAGAAAAAAAATCATTAACAACTTTCACAGAAGCTTAACTAGTTTCAGTTGAAACACAAAACAAGAAAAGTTCTTTTCCACCAAACAAAATCCTTAAGACAATGACAGAGAAAATTGAAACAACAAGAAATACTTAGTTTTGAAAACGAAGAACCATGAAATTAGGAAATGATAACACTTGTTTCTCCCCTTAGTTTTACACTATTCCTATTTTGTTTCGGTTTGAACACAACTCCATCAACATTCCTTTGCAAACTGCCAAAACCACATGTGCCCTAGCCCTTTGAAAATAGGGTTTCATCCAAAATGAGTTTCCAGAAAATGAAGTGCTAAATTTGCTTTAGCAAAAATAGGCTTTGGTTACTTTGGTATTCCTTAAACATCTTAAGCCCGACATTACACCTTTAACAAGAGTTCCAACCCTAATTGAAAGGTATTATGATGGGATGCAATTCCATGTTGACAAATAAAACTAATACCCAAAGTCACATATTCCATGTTATATACAATTTACTTGGATTATGAACCAAAAGTCAAACATCTTATGCATAGAAATCCATCTTAACCACATCTTACCATATGTATGAAGTCTAATAAACCTTATAGGAAATAGACATGTAATGAATTATATAAATAAGATATAAACAACCTATTGATTAAGACATTAATAAGTTATTAAACACTTATTATTGATAACAACATAAGACATCAATGCCTATCACAAAATAAGATATGCTAGTTATCACATAATAGAGATAAAAGTAAAGATGCTCATTGTACTCTAAATATTTGTTCATGCCCAGATAACATATTAATCACTGTCCAACAAGCCATATATTTGAACTTTCAAATGATCACAACGTTAACTTCTTACCACAAATGCATGATGACAAACCATGATACAATATGTAGTGTAATAAGCTTCAAAATCTTGTATGTTAAGCCAAGAAACTATCAATGAAGTGTGATAAACATGATTTTACCTCAACTAAAATAGCAAACCAATATCACTATGATGTGAACCAAGTATGCCAAGTGGAGATGCAATCAAGAACAACATCCAATGCCAAATGCAAGCTACCTTTTTGACATGAATGACAAAACCTTATGCCAAGGGTCAACAAACTACCCCTTTGGCATTGATGTCATAACCAATCTAAAAATGATCCACCCCATCACTCTTTCTCCCCCTTTTTGATAGAAATGACAAAGGGAAATGCTTAGAGAACCAAAACTTATCCAAGTATCTACCCAAATTGTTATACCAATGAAATAAGACCGCTGGTTTGAGCTTATCAACAAGATTATCAACCAAGATAAATGCATTTGATCACAACCTTTACAAGTTCCAAGAAGAAGAGAAAAACTTGTCCAAATATGCTCTTTGCTATTCACAACTTGTCACTTGACACATATGTACCTGAGAATACTTGTCTGTGATCACTGTACTGTGAAAGTTCACTGAATCAAGATGTCACTGAAAGTCACTAAATGTTACTGATGTAACCATATTCCAATACAATCAAAGTACCATATAACATGGAAATACAACTTGGAACATATGAGCATGCCATGTCAATCATCAATAATCATATGCTATGTCCATGAAACAATGATTTGTTTTCAAACAAGTAACAATGTATGCTATGTCCATGTAACAAACAAGTATAAATGTATCCATTTGTCAAGTGATACCTAAGAATTGAATACATGTTACCTTGTCATCTTTCTTTATCACCAAGGGTTGAATACCAGTTACAAAGTATTTCCATATACCATATTCATGTATGCAAAACAACAACTGTACCATACTCACTATCAATTTAATACAATAAAGAACTCTTGTCATTGATTAAAAAAAATGATACTAAACAAAATCTCAACTGTATCAAAATCACTATCTAGATCACTAATCATCAAAATGACTATCAAAGAATACATCAAATGTTATAGATCACAGAATACTGAGATAACAATGGGATCACATATGAATATTGCAATACTGAAGCAGTCAAACTCACTTAATCAACCAAAAACAATAGAACTCTGTTTTGATCAAGAGCTCAAGCATTACTATCACATAAGCATCACTGAAGAGCACCAATCCATCAGATGAATAGCTACTCTCAACTGGTTATATGCAACTTAGTATGCTGCAACTTGCATTTTTTCAAATATCATATGCTAAATCAAAATGCACTGTACAAAGAAGAACTATATTCTTGAATACCACTATTAACTGTAACATTGAAATTGCATCAAAGAAGATATGTATAAGTCAAAACTGATCACTATCATAATCAAGTTGTGCCAATCAACTATCATTGTTGGTTATATCATTGTGATGCATATGATTACTTTCATAATGTGACATAACCCAATATCAATACTAGTACCACTATATGTCATAGTACCACTAAACACATATGCCATAAAACCACATTAACAATGAATATCAAGATCCACCTGAAACCTGTCAATGTACCCAAATACTCAAAATGATGATGTTGTGAAGAAACCATAGCACTATCAAAAACATATCATTGCCATCTTTATGTATAACATTATCAAGAGCATATCAAGAGAACAACAAGTCACTGTAAATCATGACAAACACCACTATCATTGTCAATATAGGAATATACCAATGCCATAATCAATGTCCAGTACAACCTGTACCTTGTTAACACTGCCCCTTGATCACTATAGTTTCCATTTTTAGGGATGTAAACAAATACAGTGTCACAGATTCTTTGGCACAAGAACATAGCACCACAAACCACTAAAGACACCAAGAAACTGCACAGAGTCAAATCTTATACCAATATCAAAAGCCTTAAGATCAACATACATTGTCATTATTGACTCTTCCTAATATTATTGGCTCTCCCTTATATAACCAACAACCTCCAAATTTATGAACACCTTTTGATACCAAAATTATTGTGGCGAATTTCTAGTGTACCAACACAATTATAGATCAATAAGGATGAACATTGTGAAGCAATCTTGACACAAAAAATCAATTCTTGAATCAACTCAAGAAGCAACCAAAGCAACTGCAAGAATACTGTCTCTACACTATGCATAATCTTACTCAACTTCCTTGTTTTCTCTAGGGGCTAAAAGGTAAATAATTAACTTGCTCCCCCTTACTTCATGCTACCTTTTACGTACTATAAGATATTCCCTGTGCAATATGCACAAGTTTAGAATCCTTTTTATCTTGATTTTGTTTTCTTCTCCAGATTTTCATAAGCTCCTTCTTTTGCTTGCTCAAAAAATTATCTTGGTTTTGCTTGAACATGTATTCTCTAGATGGTTTCATCAACCTTCTTCTACACCACTGTTATTTTTTCCCAAACATACTGCATCTATAACATAAAATATTGTAGTCTAGACCAAAAGAAGAATAGTTTTTTCTAAACATTTTGTGAGAAATTTTATTGAATTTTTTTACATGATCATGTCTTTCATAGAACCAACAATCACTTGCTACATGACCAACTTTATGATAGTTATATAATGCCATTATTTTGATTTGACATCTTAAAAGCACTTTTATCCTTATTCCACCCAAAATCATTCCTAATATAAATTTTGCAATCTCTAGCTCTATGGCCATTCAAGCATGACATGAATAACAATAGCCATGAAACTAAGTATAATTGTACCTCATAGAATGATTTTTCCTGATAGGTGGAGGTCATGAGTATTTATTGGTTCTTCTTCCTCCAATATCAACAACTTTCTCTTCTGATTTTTTCTTTTCTTCACTTTTTGAAACAATAGTATGTTGTCCTTGACTATTAGTTTTCTTATCATCTTGAACATATTCACTAGTTGATGCTTCTTTCTCTTCATTTGATCTTCTAAAGTAATCATATAGATCTATTTTCTTCTTAGGGTTTTTTTTGAACTTTGAGCTCTGTCCTATTTCATAACCTAAACCAAAGAAATCCTTGTGACACTTTTGACTTCTCAACATGTTATTTAACACATCAACACCTTTCTCAAAATTTTGAAACTTGAATTTTTCAAGATCTTTCCTCAAAGTGACTATTTCACTTTTAAGATTTTGGCATTCACTAGTTTTGACTTGAAGATCAAATTTTGTAAAATAAACTATCCTTTTGGATTATTGTATTTTTTTTATTTAGACTAATAATAAGTTTGTTAGATTCATCAAGTTGACTCTTTAAGTTAACAAGCTGATTTCTTGCCTCATCAAACTCAAAAAAAACTTTTGTAAAATCTGAATATACCTTGTCTCTTGAATCTTTTTCTTGTTGAAGTTGGTCTTCTAGTCTCTTATTCTCTTTTATGAATTTCTTGATTGTATCAAAAGCACACAAAAGCTCACCTTCTAAATCAACTTCATAATCATGTTCATTCACAAAGAGATTTCCTTCTATATTTGTTTCATTCATGTCCACCACAAATTCATCAAGTTCTATATTAGACATATTTTCTTCTACAAGATGTGGATTATCCTTAGGCATTTCTACTTTTGCGGGCTGTGATTTTTTTTTCTTATTCCTATTCCTCTTTCCCAAGACAACCAATACTCCACAAAGAATCCCCTAGTTTAACTCTAGACAAGGGTTTGGCTCTGATACCAATTGTTGGAGTACGTGAGGCACTGAGAGGGAGGGTGAATCGATGTCTAGACAAATTAATTCAATTTTCTAACATTTAAAAATCCTTTTTAAACCCTTTGAGAAAAATATGAATTATGTTTCAACAATTAACATATGTACCAATTTGAATTGCTGATTCTTAATCACATAAATGTAAGTGCGGAAATGTATAACTATGAAATAGTAAGATCACAAATAAAACCAAATATAGAACCATAACACAGTGAATTTTCTGAGTGGAAAAACATCTTGGGGTAGAAAAACCACTCGTAAAATCACCTTACTAGCTTAATGAACCTCACTGGTTACAGAAAGCCTCATTGGCTATGATCATTATATCTCACTGAATTGATCATTTTAACTTCACTATACATTTCTGAAAAGAGAATAGTTCAACCACAGAGGATCACTCTATTTCTCTACAAATCATATTTTACCACAATCTAATACACTTAATATCTTAAATATTCATTTTTCTAGAATCTTTAAAATACAAAATATATTAGTGATACAATCTATTTTGCATCATGTTTGCAAAACTTCAATTACAAAAAAATAGATTAAACTTTCAGTATCATAACCCTTCTATAAAACCTGTGAACTCACAACAGTGTTAAGATTGTTAAATATTCAACATAGATGTCATCAAATGCTACCATCTATTCAAGCTAATAACCAACAAGAAAACCATATTCAAATTGTACACCAAACTACCTCATGTCGAGTCACCAATGTGACACCACCTTCTAATTGTCCTTTAGCATAGCATTTATAATGTTCATTCTCTTTGAACTGAAAATAAACTACCATCTTCATAACTGATTTGTATTTCCTTAACAAATAACAAAATGTACAACTGTGCCTTTGTTCCAATTCCTTTAACAAATAAATGGGTATCAAACATAGGATTTTGACATAAGATTTTCATGTTCAAAAAAAAGGATGCTAACCCCCGGACAAGGATTTTGAAACAACAGAGACAATTATTCAAACTGAACAAAAAGTTATACAATATTAAAGCCCCAGATAGAGTTTGAATAAATCAAATAAAATTTGCACAATAAAGTCTAAACCTCAAGGAAAATACAACCTCAAACTAGGGTTACAAACAATTACAACTTTTTTCTCTTCTCAGAACCCGACTAGGGTTTAGAAACAAAACCATTAACAACTTTCACAGAAGCTTAACTAGTTTCAATTGAAACACAAAATAAGAAAAGTTCTTTTCCACCAAATAGAATACCTAAGACAATGACAAAGAAAACTAAAACAACAAGAAATACTTAGTTTTAAAAATGAAGAACCAAGAAATTAGGAAATGATAACACCTATTTTTTCCCTTAGTTTTACACTATTCCTATTTTGTTTCAATCTGAGCACAACTCCGTCAACATTCCTCTTCAAACTATCAAAACCACCTGTTCCCTGGCCCTTCAAAAATAGGGTTTCATCCAAAATGAGCTTCCATAAAATGAAGTGCTAAAGTTGTTTTAGCAAAAATAAGCTTCAGTTACTTTGGTATTCCATAAACATCTTAAGCTTGACAATACACCTTTTACAAGAGTGCCAACCATAATTGAAAGGTATTATGATGGGATGTAATTCCATGTTGACAAATAAAACTAATAACCAAAGTCACATATTCCATGTTATATACAAGTCACTTGGCTTATGAACCAAAATTCAAACATCTTATGCATAGAAATCCATCTTAACCACATCTTACCATATGAAGTCTAATAAACCTTATAGGAAATAGACATGTAATGACTTATATAAATTATAAGATATTAAAAACCTATTAATTAAGACATTAATAAGTTATTAAACACTTATTATTGATAACAACATAAGACATCAATGTCTATGAAAAAATAAGATATACTAGTCATCACATAATAGAGATAAAAGTAAAGATGCTCATTGTACTCTAAATATTTGTTCATGCACAGATAACATATTAATTATTGTCCAATAAGTCATATATCTGAACTTGCAAATGATCACAACTTTAACTTCTTACCACAAATGCATGATGACAAACCATGATACAATATGTGTTGTAATGACCTTCAAAATCTTGTATTCCAAGCCAAGAAACCATCAATGAAGTGTGATAAACATGATTTTACCTCAAACAAAATAACAAACCAATATCACTGTGATGTGAACCAACCAAGTATGCCAAGTGGAGATGCAATCAAGAACAACATCCAATGCCAAATGCAAGCTGCCTTTTTGATATCAATGACAAAACCTTATGCCAAGGGTTAATAGGAACATGAAGTCCACTGTGCAAACCAACACATTCTCACAAGGGCTAGTGGAACCTTAGGATGTCCACTAGGTGAGATCCTAGTGAGACACATATTCCTGCGGCCAATATGTGCTCACATAGATAAGCAAGTGGCTACGGGAAAGTCACACCTAAGTTCAATTCCCATACGGTAACCATACCAAAGCTATAACTCACGATAACTTTGATAAGGTTCCACACAACATAAACATTAGGATTCACAAAGCAAAAAAAACTTTGTATGCTTGGAACCTATGAATAGACAGGATGAAGCAATAGGAAAGAAAATTATGTTATGCAAGGTGGCTATATAAAAGTTATTGTAAATGAAAAATAGTGTAAGGTGCATTCAAATGATTTTTACTTAGTTCATGTAAGGTATTAACTTAGGGAACATCATGGCCAATGTCTCCAAGAGAGGACCAATCAAAGAATAAATGATTGAAAAATCATGGGATGCGATGTGTTGCATCAAGCCATTAAGAGGAATATAATATGCTTAGTGTCACCACAAAGTGAAAGACTCATCGCATGAAAAAAGAAGACTACACAATGAAACATGAATTGAAAAAGAATAATGCCAATGTATGCCCCCACTTTAAATAAATTGCTAAACACCATGTTGTGAGCAATTACTTTTAAGTAGAAAATTATAGATGCTAACAAAAAAGAGGACATGAGATCTTATTCAGAAAGCCCTATGCCAATTAATATGTCTCCAAATAAAGCTATGTCATGAAAAAGGAGTTTCCCCCAAAATCAAATCCCAAAATAACATAAGGGATCCATAGATACGAGGTTAGTATGTTGATTTAGGGGGATACTTTTTCAGTGAAAATTGAAGTGTCTCAATTGCTCTATAATTTTGCACCATGTTGAAGAGCTTTGAAATCTGAGTCCAACACAACTTGAGCAGGCTCAAAAGGAGTCTGTATTCTTGAGTTGGTTAGTTAAAGTTTGGTCAAAGTAGGTGTTAGAGGCTAGTCAAAAAGGTGGAAAACAATTCATCATCTAAAAAATGGTCAAAATCAACACCATGATGAAGAGCTCATCACCACGATTCTAACAACATTCATTTCATGTCAAACAAAGTCCATATGTGTGAGATACAACCGATCAAAGTCTTGGTCAAAATGGGTTGACCATGCTAACATCAGCATGGTGACTGGGTGCACAATCAGTAGCTAAGAATGAGGTGGACCAATTAAATGTTGACACATGGTAGCTGATGAGGATAATGACATGAAAGTGTGGATCAATCAAGAGTTGACAAGTGGCTCTGATGGGTGAATCAGGAAGTCCCATGTGGTGCACTCACAAGATGCCACATGGAACCCTTGCACACTTAGCTGGTGGTTGCATTCAATAGTAAAATGCCATTTTTGTGGGTCAAACTTTGTACCCCTCACCTCCTAAACACCCGCTCAACCATTCTACCACATGATGAGCACTAATTGGAAACAAAGGCAGTTTACCTTTGATGTGTTGGATTTTAAAATTCGAGGATAAGAAAAGAGGGGTGGGGATTGAACCTCTAACTACCCCACCCCTAAAATGAATGATCACCATTAGACCATCAATGGTCTTATGTTTTTATAGGGGCTTGGTCTTTTAAGAATAGAAGTTAAGCCAGGAAATCTTTTAAAACTAAACAATCAACTTAATTTAATTTAAAATAAGCCTTTTAAAGACTAAGCTCGAGAAAGATAAGCATACAAAGGGCTTAAAAAAATTAATTTAATGATATTATAAGATATATTAAGAATATTTGAAAGGTTTATAAGGGATTTTTAGGATTTTCAAGGAATTATGAAGATTTTCCAATGTAAATAAGGGGGATTGTTTAATATTTTTACTTGTAAAGGGGATATATGCAATATTTTGTAAATCTTATGGTTGTAAACCATGTTGGGTTAAGTTTTTGTAGAAAAGGGGATGTGAGAATAGAAGATTTGGCATCCAGGTGATGGCTAAAGAGAGAATCATTCTGAAGACTCAAGTGTTTGTTTCTGTGCAACAAAGAAATGTTATGTTGTTGCATTGAAGAGAGACAAACTTGTAAACTTGACAATTGCCTTGTAATTCTTTGTGGAGCATAATCAAGGATCATCTGTCACTCCATTGGAGAGGGGCCCATAAATGTAGCCATATTGGGAAACTCTGTTATCAACTATTTTTTCTTCTTTTTCTCTTCTCTCTCTCTTTTCTGTTCATCATAGTTATTATGCTTTGTTCATTGTAAGCATTTTTAAATTATGTTAATTCAGTTTTAAAGCCTTAATTAATCATTGTAATAGTTAATAATTCATAGCAATTGGACCATAGATCCTATTTCATATCAATTTTGGTATTAGAGCTTTGTGTGACTAGTATTGCAAAAGTTGATGCTAACACGTTCCAGGAAACAACAAGGTGAAGGCAAGCTTGAAGAATATAATCCTGAGATTAGAAAAAGAAGAACCTTGCCAAAGATGGAAGAAATTGAAGCTTGGAAAAGCACTGAGCTTGATGAGAAGTCTTTTCAATGAGCCTTTCTTAACATGAAGGCAATGGTGGAAGAACTTTATCCATATAAGAAGAAGCATGAAAAGGGAGAATCTTTGAAGCAAGAAAACTAGGAAGATCAGAAGGACAAAGAAGGAAAAGCTCTAGAAACTCCATCTCCTCCTCCTCCTCCTCCTCCTCCTCCTCCTCCTCCTTCTTCTTCTTCTTCTTCTTCTTCTTATATTGCTATTAATCCTTTCAAGAGAAAGTCTAAGCCTATTATTAAACTGGATGTAAAATTTGAATTACCTAAGTACTGTGGGGAGTTAAATGCCAAAAATTTAGGCGATTGGGTCCAACAGGTAGAAGTGTATTGTAGTATTCAAGGCCTAGTAGAAGATGCTTCTAGGATCCAGTTAGCCACTCTTTGGTTGGGAGGCACAACTCTCACCTGGTGAGAGAGTAGGACTCAAGAAGAAATTACTCACCATGTGGTAAGATTAATATGGCTTGGATGGAATTTGTTGCTTCTCTTAAAAAATAGTTTTATACTTTAGGTTTTATGTAGAAATTAACAATGAATTGGAAAACCTTTAGGAAAGGTAAGGGTTAGTCTATCCAAGATTACACCCATGAGTTTATAAAATGGGCTATTGCTTCAAGTGTTCCATTGTATACTCAGGATACACTACTTAAGTATATAGGTGGTTTGCATTCTTACCCGAGACATACTATTCTAATGTTGAGTCCTAATAATCTAGACGAAGTGTCAGTCCAAGCCACTCATTTAGAGTCAAGGGGTAAGAACACTTTCAGTGGTAATTTCTCAAACAAACCATCTATGGCTAAGGGTAAAGAAAAAGACAAAGATAAAGGAAAAGGGAAGAATACAACTATAGTTAAGAAGGAGGGTGATAATCCCACATGCTCCCATTGCAAGAAAGAGGGGAATTATGATTCAAAGTGTTGGAAGTTGCATCCAAAATTAAGGACGAAAAGATATGGAGGCAAGAAAGGCAAGAAAAAGATTGCTACAATGATTTGAACAAGATCTTGGATCTGATTTTGGAGATGAAACAAAAATTGTTGTTGTCGGGGTCCAAGGTAAAGGAAAAGGTATAATTCTCTCTTCTGATGCAAATGTTTCTAATGCAAGTAAAAGTAAAGTATCTACTCCTAAAGCTGACAAACAACAAAATGAATTGTTTCACATTTGAGTTGTAACTAAGCACACTAAGATTGACACACTATTTGATATGCGTTCTCAAGTCAACTTAATATTTCAAGAGGTTGTAAAGAAACTTAATTTACCTACGACACGTCATCTAAAGCCATGTCTACTTGGATAGGTTTGTAATGATGCTCAATTGTAGGTAATTAAACAATGTAAATTGAGATTTTCTATCACTGCAAACTTTGTTGATGAGGTAGAGGTAGATGTCGTTCCTTTGGATATTTGTGGGCTTGTGTTATGGAGTCCTTATCTTTATGACATAAAAGAAATATTTTAGAGGGGGGAGAATACGTATCATATTTTTAAGGGGTATGTGCAAGATCATGATGGGCCAAAAAGTGGCGATATGATGGGAATGTGGCTAACGATTTTTTTTACCTAAAATTGATGAAACATAAAGGGTTTTTAAAGGAGATTCTTATATTTCCACCAATATAAATTATACTTTACTTTGAATTTAATAAATAATTATTATTCATTTTCTATTTGAATTACGATTAAAGTCTTGATTGATAGGATGATTGAAAAACATCTATAGTTTTCAAATAGTATAACATTTTTTGAATCTGAAACATGCATAAAATTATATGCTTCACATACTATAGGATTAAAAAAAAAAATGAATTTCATGAAGTTTTGACCAAGTTAAGGTGGTCAGACATATGAATTTTTATATATTTTAAAAAGTTGTAATAAAAAATTCATAATTAATTATTTACTTGGAAAAAAATTACAAAAAAATATGCATCGCATTGGGACATGAGTCCTCTACTTATATCTAAAATATTATAAAAAAATATTATCATTTTATTGTGGTTAGGGTGGTTAGACAGACACCTACTTATTTTTTCCCTAAAATTTAAGTACTATTGCATTGAAATTTCAAATTTTCACCAAATATATTTTAAAAAAAATAAACCTAGTAATTTAGAAACTACATTCAATTTGCTACAAATTCTATTCTTACATATTTTTGAAATAATATAGATACCTTATTCAAATTTTTACATCAAGTTTCCTAACTTTGATTTTTTTGAATTTTTCACCACTTAAGAGCCTATTTTTTCCATGATGATCCTACACATACCCTAAGGATGGGTTAAAATACATTGCATGTGCACAAAAAGTTAAGAATAATCTTGCACTAGTTAATGTTGGTCAGATGAAAAGGTTGGTCAATTCTAGTAAGAACTTTGTATTAATTCTTGTAAAACCCAAAGAGGATGAAAAAGTTGAAGCATGTAAGGGGTGTGATATAGAGCATAAAACTAAGATGGTGAAAATAGTTTATGCTTATGATGACTCATTTTAGGAGCCAAAGGGGTTGCCACCTAAGAGGGAGATACAACATTAAATACAGTTCTAGTAGGATGTGCCTCTTCCAAACATCGACATGTACCGCTTATTAGTTTTGCAAAATGAAGAAATCAAAAATAAAGTTTAGGAGTTGGTTGAGAAAGGAGTCATCCGTCCTAGTACATCTTGTGGTTCTCCAATTGTGTTGGTTCTGAAGAAGGATGGGTCTTGGAGAACGTGCATCAACTATTGAGCCTTGGACAAGATAACGGTAAAGAACAAGTATCCTCTTCCTCGTATTGATGATTTATTTGATCAATTAAAACATGCAGTTTATTTCACTAAGTTAGACTTGCGTAGTGGATATCATCAGATAAGAATTGTAGAAGATGCCATTTGGAAAACTACATTTAAGACAAAACAGGGATTGTTCGAATGGTTGGTCATGCCCTTCGGGCTTTGCAATGCACCAACCACATTTATGAGAGTCATGAATGATGTCTTTCATCCTTTTATTGATGATTTTGTCATAGTATATTTAGATGATATTCTTGTATTCATTCAAACTTGGGAAGATCATGTAAGTCATGTAAAGAAATATTTTGATGTATTGAGAAAAGAAAAACTCTTTGTAAAGATATATAAATGTGAATTCACTAAGACAACCTTAGTGTACTTAGGCTATGTTGTAGGAAGTGGTCAATTGAAGGTAGACCCTATGAAGGTCGAAGTTATTGTAAAATGGCCTAAGCCAAGTACAATCATTGAAGTCAGAATTTTCTTAGGTGCAGTCCAGTACTGGAGGAAGTTCATTGCAAACTTCTCCTACATTGCATCACCATTGCACATGTTAACCAGTACAAAGAAAAATTTTAGTGGGGAGGTCCACAAAAAAAGGCCTTCAACACTTTGAAGGAAAAGTTGAGCACAACACCAGTTATGGCTTTACTAGATTTACATCAATCATTCAAGATCGAGACAGATGTGAGTGGATTTTACATGGGAGCAGTGCTAATGTAAGGAGGTAAACCAATCTGTTATCAATCTGAGACCTTTACAGGTGCAGTAATTAACCATATCCTACTTATGATAAGGAACTTGCATTAGTTTAGAGTGTTAAAAAATGGAAACACTACTTAATGGGGAAGGAAACTGTAATCCACACTAATCACCAACCACTTCAGTACTTGCGCTCACAGTCTAAACTGCAACAAAGTAGGCACTTTAGGTGGATGGGTTTTCTTCAACATTTTCATTTGGTGATTAAGTATAAAAAAGGTGTCCATAACAAAGTAGTAAATATGTTGTCTATGCCTCCTATTATGAATGATTTGATTATCCTTAAAGGTATTTCCATGGTACATGAAAGTTTTCAGGAATAGTATGCTAACGATGAAGACTTTAAGGAAATCTATTCAGCTCTAATTGCAGGCAAACATGTAGAAGAGAAAGATTACTATGTGCAGGATAAATTTTTGTATCATTTAAGAAAGTTATGTATTCCAAAAGGTGAACAAGCATAGGTAATCAGAGAAGCACACACGTCATTGACTGCATGACACTTTGGGGTAAGAAAAACAGTGACTCACTTGCAAAAATACTGTTATTGGCCTCACATGCAAGAAACTATATTCAAGTATATTAAAGGATGTGTAATGTGTGCAACAAGTAAGCCTAGCAATAGGAAATTAGGTTTGTACACACTTCTTCTTGTACCATCCCGTCCATGGGAAAGTGTTTCAATGGATTTTGACGGGGGGCTACCAGTGTCTAAGAAATGACATGATTATTTTTTTGTAGTAGTTGATCAATTCAGTAAAATGTATATCTTAATGCCTTGTATAAAACAAGTCACTACTGACCTGACAACTCATATGTACTTTCAATTTGTATGGGTTCATTTTGGGTTACCTACTTCTATTGTATCAAATCGAGATTCTTGATTCTAGGGGAATTTTGGTTAGCATTGTGGGAACTCATGGACACCAAACTGAATAAGAGTACAACCTTCCATCCGTAGACCGATAGATAGATAAAGGTGGTAAATAGGATAGTGGTGCATCTTCTTTGAGGTTAGTGCAGTAAACATCCTAAGTTGTGGGATGAAAATCTTCACTATGTGCACCATGCATACAACCATGTATCACACTCTTCTACAAAATGATCTCCTGTTGAGACTTGTTTTGGGTATCTACCAAAAACACTGATGGACTTTTATTTTGGGAAGAATGATGGTTAAGATGGATGCCATGATGCAGACAAGCCTTTGAAGTTCATCTAGAAAGTCCAAGCAATTCATTGAGCAGTGGAAGCACATTTGGAGAAGAGCCAAGCTAAATACAAGGCTCGACATGATAAGCATCTCATTGATCATAATTTACAGGTTGGAGATAGAGCTTGGTTACATATCAAAAAGGAAAGAATGCAATGCAAAGGAAGGAAGTTAAAGACGATTCGGTATGGTCCCTTTGAGATCTTGGAAAAGATTGGAACTAATGTCTTCCACCTTAATATTCCTCCATACATGCACATCTATTCATTTGTTAATGTTGAGAATATGAAGTTGTGCGAGCCTCCAATGATACTAGATGAAGACACAAACATTTAGGTTCCATCAATTTATGATCTTTCACCAGAGTACATGTCAGAGTTGCCAGAGGATGTCATCCTAGACAAGAAAGTCAGGACTCCACGGAGAGGCATAGTTGAGTACCTCAAAGTGGGACTGAAGGGGATGAATCCAAGCAAGGAAAAGTGGATGGAGATTGGTAAAGTGATGAATCAAGCTTTTGGAGGTCCAAAAGCTCTCCAGTGGGGAGGACTAATCGAGGGGGATACTTTTTTAGTGAAAATTGAAGTGTCTCAATTGCTCTATAATTTTGCACCATGTCGAAGAGCTCTGAAATTTGAGTCCAACACAACCTGGTTGAACTCAAAAGGAGTCTATATGCTCGAATTATGGCTAGTAAAAGTTTGGTTAAACTAGGTGTTAGAGGCCAGTTAGAAAGGTGAAAAAAATTCATCATCTCAAAAATGGTCAAAAGTAGCACCATGATGAAGAGCTCATCGCCATGATTCTGATGACGTTCATTTCATGCCAAATGGAGTCTGTATGTGTGAGATACAGCCGGCTAAAGTTTTGGTCAAAATGGGCTGACCATGTTGACGTCAACATGGTGACTTGGATGTACAATCAGTAGTTGAGAATGAGGTGGACCAATTATATGCTAACACGTGGTAGCTGGCGAGGATAATGATGTGATAGTGTGGATCAATCAAGACTTGACAAGTGGCTCTGACGCGCGAATCAGGAAGTGCCACATGGTGCACTCACAAGATGCCACGTGGAAACCCTGCACACTCAGCTGGCAGTTGCATTCAACCGTAAAATGCTATTTGTGGGGGTCGAACCTTACACCCTCCACCTCCTAAACACCCACTCAACCATTCTACCACATGATGTGCGCTAACTAGAAACAGAGGTAGTTTACTTTTAATGTGTTGGATTTTAAAATTCGAGGATAAGAAAAGAGGGGGAAGGGGTTGAACCTCTAACCACCCCACCCCTAAAATGCATGATCACCATTAGACCATCAATGGTCTTATGTGTTTATAGGGGCTCAGTCTTTTAAGAATAGAAGTTAAGCCCAAAAATCTTTTAAAATTAAACAATCAACCTAATTTAATTTAAAATAAGCCTTTTAAAGACTAAGCCCGAGAAAGATATGCATAAAAAGGGCCTAAAAAAATAAATTTAATGATATTATAAGATATATTAAGAATATTTGAAAGCTTTATAAGGGATTTATAGGATTTTCAAGGAATTATGAATATTTTCCAATGTAAATAAGGGGGATTGAACATTAATATTTTTATTTGTAAAGGGGAGATATGCAATATTTTGTATATCTTATGGTTTTAAACCATATTGGGTAGATTTGTTGTATAAAAGGGGGTGAGAATAGGAGAGTTGGAATCCAGGTGATGGCTAAGGAGAAAATCGTTTTGAAGACTCAAGTGTTTGTTTTTGTGCAACAAAGGAATGTTATGTTGCTATGCTAAAGAGAGACATACTTGTAAACTTGACATTTTCCTTGTAATTATTTGTGGAGCATAATCAAGGATCGGTCACTCCATTGGAGAGGGGCCCGAAGATGTATCCATATTGGTGAACTCCATTATCAACTATTTTTTCTTCTTTTTCTCTTCTCTCTCTTTTCTGTTCATCACAATTATTATGCTTTGTTCATTTTAAGCATTTTTCAATTATGTTAATTTAGTTTTAAAGCCTTAATTAATCGTTGTAATAGTTAAGTGTTCATAGAAATTGTCATAGATCCTATTTCAGATCACATGTCTTTGCTACAATGTTGTTAGAGAGTTCAAAAATGTCATCATTCCCCAAATACTCATCAATAAGAAAGAATGACACAAAGAGAATGAAAAAAAGAAAATATTTTTGGGTCAACATGGAAGAGACCTAAATGTCTCAACGCCTTGCATCATCCCCAAAAGGAAAACAAAAGACAAATGAAAAGATAAAATGTTTATGACATAGAGAAGAATTTAGGTACAAATATAGGAATGCCACAAAGAGAGAGATACACATCAAACAAAACGCTATAGGGAGATGACATTATGCACATGCAATCATAAACATAACATGAAAAAGAAAATAATATAAAAGACTAGTAAGGCACATGTGAGTCAACCTATTAGCAGGTCGTCTACATCCAAATCTTGTTCATTATATATGGAAGGTGGGAAAATAGCCAAAGGGAGTACTAGGACAAGGTTATCTAATTCTTGCCTGCATTGAGTGCAAGACAAGAATGAGCTGAGGTAAGCGATGGTAAAGAGCTCCTTGCATTTTGAAATGAATTGCAATGAATATAAAGCATGTAATAGTGGGAATATTATGATCCTACAACTATTACATGGTAAGAAGCGGAAAGACATGATTTAAGGGATTATTTCTATGATATCAAACTTTTTAAATATTTGTTTTAAAGCACAACACTCATCAGTACTATGTCCAAAAATTCTATGATATTGAAAATGTGATGTGTTAGTGTTCTTAGGATTTGTAAATCGGTTTCTCGCATGGGTGGTAATGTAATAAGTCCTTGGTTTGGAAGTATATGTAAAGTTATATTTTAGTTGTAGATGACGAACAAGGGAATTATAGTTTCTTTAGTTTGTAAGGTCTTCATTGCTTGCTAGACTCACCAATTTCTTGAGTTAGATGTTGAGGAGGACCTAAGATGATCCTATCATCCTTATCATCATTACAAAGAATTGGTTATTCTTTAGGGACGAGGATACTTATGTCGGAAGGAGGATCTTGATATCCTAACCCTTTGGTATCTTCAGTTAGTATTTTTTCTAAGAGTTGATGAATTTCATGTTCACTTGTATCACATCTTTGTTTGTTTAAAATTGTGAATCCTTTTCCATATGCCTCTTCTAGGTTGATGGGAGTGTTTGTGACTTTGTTAACATAGGATTGTTTAATGTTTTCTTTAGAGGTGCTACATTCACCTATTGTAGGGAGTTGAGGATCAATTTTTGTTTCAATTTTAGGATGTAAAAGACCAAACATCTCAAGCTGTGTTGGTTTTTTCATAGAGAGATAAAAGGATTCATTAGTCTCTAGGTTGTTAAGGAAATCAATTATGAAGTTGTTCATGTTTTCATCATCTTCTCCAATGATTTCAACATCACAAGGAGGACATGCATTAAAGGAGTTGATTGAGTATGAGTGAGTTCAATTTCATTAGGGTCATTTCCAAAAGCACAACTTGACACATCCACTAATGATTTCAAGGACATCCAAAGCTTACCAAAGCACATATCCATGATGAAATGCAATGTAATAACCTATAATGAAATGCGTAATTTCAATTTTTTCAAATTAAGAAATGCATGAAATGAACCAAATTAAGCTAGATGAAATGAAATGAATGAAACAAAAACATAGTAAACTAAAACAAAGATCTAACAACAAATAGAAGCACAAAAAAAAGGTTTTTAATGCTATAAAATGTAGTTTCAGATCTGACACGGAACTAAATCACCCAGAGGGGTGTATGAGACATAGTTAGGGTTTTTGTAGGGTTCAAATGGTAAGAAAAATCAACACGTAACTCCCAAAAATCAAGCAAACAACCTGCACTAGGACTAAATCACCCAAAGGGGTGAATGAGTCCTAGATGAGGGTTTTCACACTAATTTTAGAAAATTCTAAGTGAATGTTAGGTTTTTTGGTTCAATTATGATGTCTTGACTAAGTGAAATTATAGATTTCAAATGAAATTCAATGATGCAGGGTGATCCCACAATACTACTTTACAATTTCGGGAGATCCTGATTTTTGCTGAAATCGCATATTTTTAGAAAATATAATGATTTAAGCATTGAAAATTTCCATTTAAAGGATTCTAATTGAAGAGGGTTTGATCAAACCACCTTAGATCAAACCCCCTTGGATAGAACCCTGCTAGTTTAAACCATACCTATAATAAGTCTCCTTTACACCTATCAAAATGCTGATAAAAAACCACTTTTGATTTACCTTTTGGGGGATCAAATGAATTCATTTAATTATTTTTTTGTGTGTAGTCCTTATTATAAGCTTCCCAAAAGTATAATATAAATTTAATTTAATTATTATATTTATTTTTTATTTCTTGGAATGTAGGTTTTCACCAAAATCAAGCTCTTTGTTACATGTGGAACAATAGTAGATTATCAAAAAAAATTGAAAAAATATTAGTGCACTAGTGTTGAATTCCTGATCCAACCAAAAAAAATTTTTGATACATATAATTTTTTTTTATGTTGTACAATCTGCTGTCTGAATTGTAATTGGTTTGACTTTAAAACTTGATCAAGGAAAAAATATTCAATGAAACACTATGAAACCAAATTAGAACTATCTATATCGTAGTTACAAATCTAAATTTGAAAATAATAGAATTTTATCCTTCGTGGAAAAAGTTATGTTGTATATGGTGAGCATCACTCCTTAAAATGATTTCTTGAAAAAACTAGTTTTCTGGAGATGATGGAAAAGAAGAACAATATGATTCAAAATTTTGAAAAAAAAAAAAAATTTAGAATCTAGAGACAAAATTTCACAAATCACTAGTTTGCATCATCTTCAAATTCCTCATGGTTTAGCCATTGTAGGTGCCTAAAAGTGAAGATTTAGTTAGAAAAATTTAGTTCAATGTCTAGTTTGGCCAAAAATTGTAAACAAGTATTGTGGGATCACCCTGCAAGATACAAAAATGCAACCTATATGCACTTTCACTAATGCAAGATGTATAAGTCCTAAATAAAAATTAACTAATGCAAGATCTAATGCAAAATAAATGCAAGCTAGATCTAGGACTATGATACACTCCAAATTAGAAATAAGGTGTCCAAAGGCTAGGTTCACCAAAATGAACACAAGGAAATAGGGTGCTAAAGATGGAACACAAGGGGTTTAGGACCTCCTATTTCACTCTAGTTCATTAAAGGAAACCAAGATCCCTCAACCAATTGACTTTATAGAGGAATGGGCTAGGATTGGGATGGTTTCCTTGGGTATGATTAAAGAAAAAAGAGGGTTCACCACTAAGAAAGGGCTTAGAAAGACAAGAAATGAAAGTAACATGCACAACCTAAGTATATGACCTAGAAAATGAACTTAAATTAGAATAGAAAACTAGAGATAAAAAGAGGTGTACTTGGAAAATTGAAGATGCTTGAAACAAGGTCTAAAATCCCAAAATTATGACTTTTAAAGAACACTAGGACTCATACGATAGTAGGGACAATTAGTTCCAATTTAGGGTTTCAGGCCGAAATCAAAATCTACAACTGCTTAGAAACTAGGATCCACAAAAAAGTTTAAAAAATGGCATATTGGGACTCATATGCCATAAGTGGCAATTTGGTCCCAATATCAGGGTTGGTCTAAAACTATGATATCCTCTAGTGATCTCCTGTAGCTTCTCTCCTTTCTGATCTCTAAGTCTGAAACATTGAATTCTGACTTGTAGGTGACTTTTTGTGATCTTGCAAGAAAGGTGACAACTTTGACAACTTTCTCCAATCTTTCTTTTCAATGGATCCTCAACCTAAATCAAACCCTTGTAATAAAGGTTGCAATCTTGTATGAGATGGATAACATGAATGTATATCTTGACTCTTGATTATATGTTATGAATATTGACTTGAATACTTGCTTGAATCATAAGATACCTACATCACAAATGTTAGCTCAAGAAAAAACATGATGCCTGTTGACTTTGTCATGATGCTTGATTCTTGAATATAGCTCCAAAATGCTTGATAATTAGCTCTTGAATGATCTTGAATTGCTAGGATGCATGAATGCTTAGATCACACTTGCTCATGAAAATTGCTAGAGTACTTGAAGACTTGAATTTTCTAGGAGAAATTATGTGAAATAACCTTGTATTTATACTTGTCTATGCAAAATTTCCCAAAATTACAACACTACAAGTCAACATCAGATCTAGGAGAATAAAATCCTTCCAATAATTTGAATTCAAAATAGGTCCAAGCTAAGTGGGACTCATACACTAGTTTGGTCATATGAGTCGTAGTAGCCTAGGCTTGGGACACAAATTTCAAGAAATGTTAAGTTCTATGCAAAATTTAGGACTAGGCCCCAAAACTCGGGTGGGACCCATACGCCCAACGTGGCATATGACTCCCAAATCACTAAATTTGGGCCATATAATCCAAAATAATTAAATTATGATTGGTCATTAGATAGGTGTCGAGATTATCCTCAAAAAGATACATTAAATATGGCTTGTGGATGCAAAATAGGACTAAATAAGGCATAAAAAAGACCAATTTTAGTAGGGAGGGCCCAAACAAGTGTGAAAATGTAAAGGGATACATTTTTCTACATTACATTAATATTATCATAAATAGGCTAGATGCTCAATTAATTTCTTATGTATTATCATTGTACTATTATAGAGAACAACTATAGAACAAAAGGATACTCTCTGGAAATCATGATAGTCATAAAAATCTAGGATAGTCATGATTATTAAGGCTACTATAAATATTATAAGATGGTCATATGCCTAGATTTTCTTATTAAGGTTATCACAATCAACAAAAATAACAATAATAGGTTCTATGTAGGATTTTATTAGGTACTAAATTGTGAAGTTTTCCACCTTGTAGCTAAGCATCAATTAAAATTCAACCATGGAAACTAAGAGGACTATCTGATGAAGAATAAGAGTTTCATAAATGTTAGTATCAAGGCTAAGATTATTTCATGTAAAACACTACCATTTTACTCTTATAGGATAGTGATGACCAATTGGCTAGTCTAATATCATCTAAGAGGATTTTCATGATAATTTAACATCACTTAAAAATCCATACCCCACACATGTAGAGGAGATAGTCCCAAAATACATCTAATATCGCTAGGATAACCTTTTCATTAAGTTAAAATATTATCATAAATGACAAATGCTATTGTTCTTGTATGATTTTAAAGAGTGTAAAGTTACAAACAAACTTTAAATTTTTTGTTTCAATGATAAGTACTCATCTTAGTAGTGAAGGATGCCAACTCATAATAATTTTCATGATTTTATATACCTTATAGCATAGACTTGTAGCTTATTTTCTCATTAATTGATGAAACACTGAAAATAGTCACTCTATGTTTTAGGAGGTAGAACAACCGATTTCCTACAAGTTTCACTCAAGGAAACCTTAGAGATCTCAATCAAGGGAAGGAAATGAGGGAAAGAGATCTGAAATAAGGTTTCCTAGGGGTGTGATTAAAGAATAAAAGGGGGTTCACCACTAAGCTAGGGCTTGGAAAGACAAGAAATGTAAATGATATGCACACTTAAGTAAATGACCTAGAAATGAACTCAAATCAAAATAGTAAACCAAGAAAGTACAAAGGTGTACCTAGAAACTGAAGAGGCTTGAATGAGGGTCTAAAATCCTAGAAATATTGAATTTCAATGCACAGTGGGACTTATACACCAGTAGGAGTGATTTAGTCCTAGTTTAGGGTTTTTGTCCAGAATCAGAATTTGGAACTACTAAACTAGGATCTACAAAAAATGCCTGAAATCTGGTATACTTAGACTCATACGCCATAAGTGGTGATTTAATACTAGTATTAGGGTTGATTTAAAAATTTGATATCCTCTTAGGTTCTCCTATAGCTTCTCTCTTGTCAATTCTTCGAGTGTGAAACACTGAATTGCAACCTGTTGGTGACTTTCCGTGATCTTGCAATGTAGATGACAACTTTGAAAACTTGAAAACTTTTCTCCAATCTTGCTCTTCAATGGATCTTCAACCTAGATCTGTAAATCACACATCAAAGAGGGAAAAATATTGTTTTGTTAGTGGATAGGGATTTACCTTGGTCAAACCTCATTATGGAAATCAAACCTTGAAATGAAATGAAATAGAATGGAGGAATGATGAATGAACAAATAAGCTGTGTTGCAACTCACCAAACCCTTGGAATAAATGCTACTATATTATAAGTAATGAGTAACATGAATGTAGATCTTGACTCTTGCTTGAAGGATATGGATATTGACTTGAATGCTTACTTGAATCATAAAACCCTACATCACAAATGTTAGCTCAAAAACAAACATGATGCATGGTGACTTTGACATGATGTCTGATACTTGGATAATGCTCCAAAGTGCTTGATAATCACTCTTGAATTCTCTTGAATGCTTTTGTAAACCCTTATGTAAGCGCTCTTGATTGCTTATGAAGTTCTATGCTGAAATTATGCGAAATAACCTTGTATTTATACTTGTTTATGCCAAATTTCTTGAAATTACAACACTACAAGCCAACATCAGATCTAGGACAATAAAATTCTTCCAAGAATTGAATTCAAAATTAGGTCCAAGCTAAGCAAGACTCATATTCCATTTGGGGTGTATGAGTCCCAGTAGGCTAAGCTTGAGACTCAAATTTCAAGAAATGCTTAGTTTAATGTGAAATTCAGATCTAGGGCCCAAAACTTAGGTGGGACCCATACACCCAAGGTAGTGTATGAGTCCCATATCACTAAATCTGGGACATACAATCCAAAATCATTAAATTATGATTGGTCAATTGATATATGTTAGGATTATCCTCAGAAATATGCATTAAATAGGGCTTATGGATGCAAAATAGGACCAAATAAGGTATAAAGAAGCCCAATTTTAGCAAGGAGGGCCCAAACAAGTGTGAAAATGTAAAGGGATACATTTTTCAACACTAAAATTGATATAAAACCACCCTAAAGAATATTACAAGAAAGGAAGGAAGTTGGGTTTCTAGTAAATATGATAGTACTACTATGAATAGTCCTATCCTTCTAGGGAAGTCCCTAAGTCGCATTATGTCATTGAAATATATAAGGAAACCATGATAAAGTTTTGTAGACTTATAAATGAGGACAGTTACATGATTAATGAAAATCATGGCATTAGAAAGCCAATTAAGGGACTCCATTTAACAAGTCTTAATGCCTTAGCCTTATGTTAACTAAACTATATATGATCCCATGACTATTGTATAGCCATAATCATAATAGATATACTTGCTCATATGGTCACATAAATCATGATTGTCCTCAATCTTAGAAATATTATTATTTTATGTTTTATTATTAAAACCTAGGAAATAGGGGGTGTTCCTCCACCATTTAGGAGATGGAACAACACGAAAAGAGGGGGGTATCTTTTTCCCTATTTCACAAAGTTCATTCAAGGAAACCTTAGAGATCATAACCTAGGGATAGAATGAGGGAAAGAGATCCACAATAAGGTTTCATAGGGTGTGATTAAAGACAATAAAGGGGTTCACCACCAAGCAAAGGCTTGGAAAGGAAAGAAATGTAAATGATGTGCAGAACCTAACTATGCAACCTAAGATAAGAAACTGAAAATCATAATAACAAACTCAAAAAGGATAGAGGTGCACCTAGAAAACTGAATAAGATTGAAACAAGGTCTGCACTCCTAAAACTATGAATTTTGTAGCACAATGGAACTCATATGCCAGTAGGGGTGATTTAGTCCCAGTTTAGGGTTTCGTGTTGAAACTGGAATCTAGAACTACTAAACCATGATCTACATAAAATGCTTGAAATCTAGTATACTTGGACTCATATGCCACACATGGCAATTTAGTCCCAATATCAAGGTTGATCTAAAACTCTAATATTCTCTAGTGGTCTCCTGTAGCTTCTCTCCCTTCCAATATCTGGATCTGAAACATAGAATTATGCTCTGTAGGTGACTTTACATGATCTTGCAATGTAAATGGAAACTTTGAAAATTTTGTAACTTTTCTCCAATCTTTCTCTTTAATAAATATTAAACCTAAATCTGCAAATCATACATCAAAGAGAGGGATTAATGTTGTTTTGTTAGTAGATAAGAGTTTTCCTTGGTCAAACCCCATTTTGGTAATCAAACATTGAAATGAATAGAAATAGAATGAAGGAATGATGAATGAACAAATATGCTATGTTGCAACTCACGAAACCCTTGGAACAAAGGCTAAAATATTGTATGTAATGGATAGCATGAATGTAGATCTTTACTCTTGATTGTATGTGATGGATCTTGACTTGAATGCTTGCTTGAACCATAAGAACCTACATTACAAATGTTAGATAAAAAAAAACATAATCCATGATGACTTTGTCGTGATGCTTGAATCTTGAATAATGCTCCAAAATGCCTAATAATCAACTCTTGAATGGTCTTGAATGCTATTTTTATCACCAATTTGTTATAATGCTTGATCTCAAAAAGTGCTAGATTGCTTGTTAACTTGCTAGGAGAAAATATGTGAAATAACCTTGTATTTATACTTTTTTATGCCATATTTCTTGAAATTACAACACTACAAGCCGACATCAGATCTAGGAGAATAAAATATCACCAAAAATTTGAATTCAAAATAGGTCCAAGCTAAGCGAGACTCATACACTAGCTGGGGCATATGAGTCCAAGTAGGCTAAACTTGGGACACAATTTTCAAGAAATGTTTAGTTTAATGCCAAATTCAGGTTTATGCCCTGAGACTTAGGTGGGACCCATGCACCCAAGGTGGCATATGAGTCCTAGATCACTAAATATAGGACATACAAACTAAAATCACCTAATTATTATTGGGTATTAGATATATGTGAGGAATATCCTCTGATAGATGCATTAAATAAGGCTTGTGGATGCAAAATAGTACCAAATAAGGCCTAAAGAAGCCCAATTTTAGCAGGGAGGGCCCAAAAAATTGTGAAAATGTAAAGGGATAATTTTTTTCTACACCATATTTAGCCCTCGCATTGCTGAGATGAGGAACTTGCTTTAAATTCACTCTAAAGTATAATAACTGGCATCAAGAGGGGTGCAAATGTACCAATTCCAGTGAGATAGGAACACAATGACCAAGAGGGTTGTGCAATCCCCCAAGATCAAGATCCTATTTCTAACCAAAATATGCAAAAGAGAACACACATGTGAATAATGTAAGGAGAAAAAACAATGTACAAGCATACATTGCCAAAGACAAACAAAACAAAAACAAAAACAAAAAGGGATGGATCAAGCCTCGACAGTTTGTCCTGCACATTGTGGATCATATCTAAGTTGTTTGTCTAAAAGTGTTTACAAGTGGAACACGATGTCCACTATGCAAACCAAACATAAGCTCACAAGGGCTAGTGGAACCTTGGGTCGTTCAATAGGTGAGTCCGTAGTGAGACACATGCACATGCAGCCAATATGTACTCACACAAACAAACAAGTGGCTATGGGTAAGTCACATCTAAGTTCATATCCCATACGTACAACCACAAAAAAGTTATACCTCCTAATAAATTTGATAAGGTGCCACACAACATGACAACAGTATTCTTGAGGCAAGCAAAGCTTTGTATGCTTGACACCCATGAACAAACATGATGGCACCATAAGAAAGAAAACTATGTTATGCAAGGTGGCCATACAATTGATATTATAAATGTGAAATAGTGTAAGCTACATTCAAAGGAGTTTTTCTTAGTTTATGTAAGGTATTAACTTAGGGAACATTGTGCCTAATGTCTCTGAGAGAGGGGAAATTGAAGAATAGAAGATTCACAACTTAGGGGATGTAGTGTGTCACATCAAGCCACTAAGAGGAATATAATATGTTAAGAGAGATCATGCTCTTGAGGGACGCCACACCCAATGTCACCACAAAGAGAAAGACACATCATATGAAGTAAGAAGACTACATAGTGAAACATAAGTTGCAAAAGAATAATGGTAATGTATGCCCCCACTTTAGGGTATGTGCAAGATCATGATGGTCCAAAAAGTGGCGATATGATGGGTATGTGAAGGGTATGTGGCTGACGACTTTTTTTTACCCAAAATTGATGAAATTTAAAGGGTTTTTAAAGGATATTCTTAGCTTTCCACTAATATAAATTATGCTTTACTTTGAATTTAATAAATAATGATTATTCATTTTCTATTTCAATTATGAATAAAGCCCTGATTGATAGGCTAATTGAAAAACATATATAGCTTTCAAACAGTATCACATTTTTTGAATCAAAACATGCATCACATTCTATGCTTCACATGCTATAGGATTAAAAAAATGAATTTCATTGAAGTTTTGACCAAGTTAAGGTGGTCAAACCATACAATTTTTTTATATTTTTAAAGGTTTAATGACAAAAATTCATAATTAATTATTTACTTGGAAAAAAATTATAAAAAAATATGCATCACATCAGAACATGAGTCCTCTACTTATATCTAAAATATTATAAAAAAATATTATCATTTTATTGTGGTTAGGGGTGAATGATTTACACCTACTTGTTATTTCCCAGAAATTTAAGTACTACTACATTGAAATTTCAATTTTTCACCAAATAGATTTAAAAAAAAAAACCTAGTAGTTTAGAAACTACATTCAATTTCCTATAGATTCTATTCTTATATATTTTTGAAATAATATAGATAAATTATTTAAATTTTTACGCCAAGTTGCCTAACTTTGATTTTCCTATTTTTTCGCCACTTAAGGGCCTATTTTTCCATCATGATCTTGCACATACCCTTTAAAGAAATTGAAAAACACCATGTTGTGAGAAATTACTTTAAAGTAGAAAATAATAAGATGCTAACAATAAGGAGGACATGAGAGCTTAATTGAAAATCCCTATGCCAAGTCATATGTTTCAAAATAAAGCTATGTCATGAAAAGGGGTTTCCCCCAAAATGAAATCCGAAAATCACATAAGGGATCCATAGACTTGGGGTCAATATGTCTTTGGTAAAATTTTATTAGAGAGCTCAAAAATGTCATGATTACCCAAATACTCATGGAACAGGAAGAATGACATAAAGAGAGAAAGAAAAGAAAAGCTTTCAGGTCAACATAGAAGAGACCTAAATGTCTCGATGGCTTGTATCATCCCCAAAAGGAAAAAACAAGACAAAGAAAAGATAAAGGAAAATATTTTGGGTCAACATGGAAGAGACCTAAATGTCTTGATGCCTTGCATCATCCCCAAAAGGAAAAAACAAGACAAAGAAAAGATAAAGATTTACGACATAGAGAAGAATGTAGATACAAATAGAGGAATGTAGAAAGAGAGAGCTACATCAAAAAAAATGGTATGGGGGATCACATTACGCACATGAAATCACACACATAACATGAAAAAGAAAACAATGTAAGAGACTAGTAGGGCATGTATGAGAGTCAACCTATAGCAAGTCGTCTACATCCCGATTTTCATCATATATAGAAGGCAAATGACTAGCCAAAGAGACAATAGCAAGTGTCGAACTAGGGTCATCGCCAAGTTCAACACTCTTCGTAGGAGAATTATCATTTAAGCTCACAGAAGAGGAAAACAATGTATTCAATTCATTATGCACTTCTTCATCAATTTTAGCAACCTCATCATCGTCATCCAAGTTAATCAAAACAGGAGGTTGAATGATAATGTGCAAATAAGGATTTATCTCTTGTTGCAGTATAGGATCTTTTTGTTGTAGTATAGGATCTTTTTGTTGCAGGAAAGAGGGAGACTCATCATGTGTTGCTTCTGTTAACTTTAGATTTTGATTTTTTTATTGTTTTCTTCATTTAAACTTTGAGCAAGGGCACAACGTCTACGTTTACGCTCTCTAGCATTTCTATTTCTTTTAGTATGATTTTCAAGTTATGTTTTTGTAGGAGCGGGTCTCTCAACCATATGTTTCTTTTCTTCCCTAAGGGGAGGAACAAAAGGAACTATGGGAGACTGTTCAACCACTTTCTCTTTAGCTTTGTAAACTTGTTTTATCTTAGGAGGTTTGATGGGATTGCTATGGTTATCTCTTGGTATTTTGTAGGAGATATTCAAAGGGTTTGTCTTAGGTTGGTCTTGGTTGTTTGGAATGTCTTTAGGTTCAATCATAGTTTCGTCAAGGATATGAGGCTCAGTCATAGGTCGAGGCATCTTTTGAAGGGATAGTTTTGCTATGCATTTTTCCTTAAACTTTTGGTAGGATTTGAAAAAGAAGTCCTCATGGGGTTTAATAGGTTCCATAGGCTCAGGCCAAAAGAAATCCAATGAGAAATTCCCTCAAGAAGACATAGGACTAAAGAAACTATGGTGCATAGTGAAAATTTCATTGTCAAAGGGAAACTTTAAGCATTTATGCATAACTTATGGGATGGATTCCATAAAGCGTAGCCATGGGTAACCGAGCTTCAAATGGAATTGGTTCGATGTTCAGATGATGGAGAATGAGACATCTATTTTTTCGGTCTAACTTTTAGAGGAAGGGTGATTGATCCCATTGTAGGGCAAGTAAATCCATTATGCATTTGTATCCATGCTTTCAGTTTATCATATGTTTCTTCATAAAGTTCATGCACAAGTAAGAATTTTCCAGTGATCACATTCACTTCATAGATGGGATCAATTAGTATCCCATTAGTGGGCTTGTTATTGATTCGACCAGCTATGTAAAGAGGACCATCAGGTGCATTTCTAATTATATCTCTGGATGAGAAAGCAATGTCAAGAGTCCTTTTAGTCCTTTTAGTAATAAACATTATTTAATTTATGTTAATAATTTAACCATGCATGAATTGAAAAATAATGAATTTGATGAAGAATGTTAATTAAAGAGGTATATATTCATAACTTTGATTGTATTGAAAATATTATAGAAAGCTTAAGAGATCACACAAACTACATTTATAGTGCGAAGCTATGTTAAAAAAGACAAAAAAATGAACCTATAAAAAGAGGACATAGAAATACATGTTCAATAAATATATAAATGCATGATGAAAGAATGCACCTTATAATCATATTTTAAAATTGTTGAATTTTATTTTTGAACAAGAGAATAGACTCATTAATAAACAATCATATAAATTAACATAATTTAAGAAACTTTTTTCAATTTGTTTTTGAAATTTCTCTTTCGTATACATTGTTATATTGTTCTACTTTTCCTTTTTTACCATTTATCTCTTAAAAATATTCCAAATTGATGGAGTCTTACTATTTTTTGTTATGTCAAGTCAAGTAAGGATGTTAATTTACTAACCTTCTAAATCCTCCTAGAATAATTCTAATTGAGTGTGTGTTGTTTGAAATAAATGAAAATGTATCTTTTTATACCAAAACATAATAAATTACATAAAACTCCACATACACACACATGCACAACTTAATATGAGAAAGACAAAGGGGGTCAATAGGCCAATTTGAATTTAGGCAAGTTGGGTTTATAGTTATGAGGATGACCCCATGATTGTGGACTTGACTTTGGATAAAATAGATGGAATAGATCATGATAAACATAGAGTTTAAAAATCAATGCATATATTATTATGGATAATTAGTTGGATAGATCAAGTGTATGGGAACATCTTGTGTAGATAAAGATGAGGTAAAATCTATGCAAATGTGTCTGATTTTATAATTAAAATATGACATTTGTCATAATACATATTTACCAAGACATTTAAAAATAAACATAAAATAAATAAATAAAAAGTTATCATAATACATTTTTCACCCTTATAATTATATAAAGATAAATGAATCATTTTTCATCCTTATTGTTAACTAATTAAATTTATGAACTAATTAAAAATAATGATTTTTCATCTTACAATTATATAAAAAATAAAAATAAAACTAATAAAACTATTAAAATAATTAATTTAATTAAAATTAAAATTAAAATATATATTTTTTAAATTAATTAAAAATAAAGACATAATAAAAATTTGAAATTATTGAAATAATTAAAAACAAAGTCAAAATTTTCAAATGATTTCAGTTAATTAAAATTTGAATTTTACAATTACATCTATTGAACTGGGAGCTTACAAACATATCTCCAAATTATTTTGTATTATAGAAAGTATCTTACCCCTCTACATATAATTCGTTTTTGTAGTGTTTTTTCTCACCGAAGCATGTGGGATTAAGAACCCTTTCTATCAAGCCATATTTTCTCCTTCACACACCAGGCCAACATTGAGGAGCTCACTTCTACATTGCAAAGATTCTGTAGAGAGGATATTGAAATTTGCTTCTATATGTTCTTTAAACCATGCTCTCTTCCATAGTCATGGAAGAAATTTTGAGACAAACTGATTGATTCTGGAACACTAATAGCTCCCATGGTAGTGTGATGGTGTAAAGAGAAAATAAAATTTGAATAGAAATGAGAACAAAAACATCAAATGGAAAATCAATCTACAGAAACAGAAAGGTACAAAATAAGTGGGGCCCATGAACCAGCCACCTAAGCGGTCAACACTTAGAGTGTGCCGATTAAGCCATCTCGGTTAGAAGGATGTCCTTTCCCCCCATATTTATCAAATCTAGGAATCTTTATACCTTGTCATATTGACGTTCTTAATATCTCCAAGGATAAGGGATTTCTTTTGACATAGTATGTAGGTTGGCCATTTTGATTTTTATTTATGGTGGAAATTTCCTTTTGAAGGGATGAAACATTTGCAAAAGTTGGTTAAGGATTGTATCATTGGTTGTAATTTGAGATGGAGATGAATATAGTGGTGGTGTATATGCATTTGAGGGACAAGTGAATGGAATACTTATGGGAAGTAAAGTGGTAGGAGATATGGCGTGCGATGCCACAAAGGTACTAGGAATGCTAGCAGAAATACCCAAGGTAGGAATGAGATTACTAGCAGGTTGCATTGTTGTTGTAACTTGAGGGTTGGTATAGGTATGAATAGAGGAAACGGTTGTGGGAGGAGGAATTTGAGTTCCTCCTTGACTTTGGAATTTTTTCGAAGGTAAAGCACAATTAGTTGTTGAGGTAAGATGTTTTCTAGAAACCTGAGCTAGGTTACCCACAAGGTCAACTCCTTCACTTTCAATCATGCAATGTATGTTATCTATGGTAGGGATAGCAGTGGTTGAAATATTTTTAGTACGCAGTTGATGTTGTAGTTTTTCTAAGTCTTCATGGATTTGGATTATGTTTTCTTGCGGAATACTAGCAATCATTATTTCAACACTTGTCACACTACTTGAAGGAAAGAGTTGTTATGGTTATAGTCCATACCTAGTGAACTAGTGTCAACACTAGTAGTGAAAGAGCAAGATAACCCAAGATCCACAACAATTGTGCTATCGTTGGATGACATGAGTCTCAAACTTCATCTCACTATAGTATTAGCAATAGGACACCAAGTAGTAAAGCTCATGCAAGCGACAAGTAATGAATGCAAGAAAAATGCAATGAACACTAGATAAATGCTATTCTCTAATTCTAATTCAAATGAAATTAAGTTAGATGCAATGAAATGAATGTAACAGAAACTCATCAAATTGAAACATAAATGTAATAGTAGTAAACTGAAACACAAACATAAAATTTTTAATGTTGTAAAATACAGTTTAAGATCTGAAATGGGACTAAATCTCCTAGAGTGGCATATGAGTCCCAATTAGGGTTTTTCAAGGGTTCAAATGCTACAAAAAAGTCTACATAGAATACCCAAAAATTAGGTAAAACAACCTGCATTGGGACTAAATCACATAGAGGGGCGTATGAGTCTCAGATTAGGGTTTTGACACTAATTTTGGTAAATTCTGAGTGAATGTTGGGTTCTCTAGTTTGAATGATGTCTAGACTAAGTACAATTACAGATTTCAAGTGAAATTCAAATATGCAAGAGGAAAAAATGAAACCTATATGTACTTTCACTAATGTAAGAATTAGAAACCCTAGATGCAAATTAACTAATGCAAGACCTAATGCAAAGTTAATGCAAGCTAGATCTAGGACTATGATGCACTCCAAATAATAAAATAAGGTGTTCTAAAGCCTAGGCTCAATAAAATGAAACCTAGGAAGATAAAGGATGTTCCTCCACCATTTAGGAGATGCAACAACAATAAAAGAGGGGGGTATCCTTTTCCCTATTATTGAAGGAAATCTTAGAGATCTTAATCTAGGGATAGAATGAAGGAAAGAGATCTACAATAAGGTGTCCTAGGGTATGATTAAAGACAATAAAGGGTTTCACCACCAAGAAAAGGCTTGGAAAGACAAGAAATATAAATGATGTGCAAAACCTAACTATGAAACCTAAGATAAGAAACTGAAAATCAGAATAACAAATTGAGAAAGGAAAGAGGTGCACTTAGAAAATTGAATAAGATTGAAACAAGGTCAACAGTCCTGAAATTATGACTTTTGAAGCACACTGGGACTCACACACCAGTATGGGTGATTTAGTTCCAGTTTATGGTTTTGGGCCAAAACTGAAATATGGAACTGCTAACCCAGGATCTATAGAAAATGCTTGAATTCTGGTATATTGGGACTCATATGCCAAAAGTGGTGATTTATTCCTAATATTAAGGTTAATATGAAACTTTGATATCCTCTAGTGGACTCCTATAGCTTCTCCCCTTTCCAATCTTCGGGTTTGAAACATAGAATTTTGCTTTGTAGGTGACATTCTGTGATCTTGCAATGTAGATGGCAACCTTGACAATTTTGCAACTTTTCTCCAATCTTACTCTTCAATGGATCTTCAACCTAAATCTACAAATCATACATCAAAGAGAGGGAAAAATGTTTTTTTGTTAGTGGATAGGGGTTTTCCTTGGTCAAACCTCATTTTGGTAATCAAACCTTGAAATGAATAGAAATAGAATGAAGGAATGATGAATGAAAAAATATGCTATGTTGCAACTCACCAAACCCTTGAAATAAAGGCTACAATATTGTATGTAATGACTAACATGAATGTAGATCTTGATTCTTGATTGAATGTGATGGATCTTGACTTGAATGCTTGCTTAAACCATAAGAACCTACATCACAGATGTTAGCTCAAAAACAAAAATGATGGATGATGACTTTGACATGATGCTTGAATCTTGAATAATGCTCCAAAATGCTTGATAATCAAGTCTTGAATGCTCTTGAATGCTCTTTTGATCACCAATTTTCTATAATGCTTGATCTCAAAAAGTGCTAGATTGCTTGTTAACTTGCTAGGAGAAAATATGTGAAATAACCTTATATTTATACTTGTTTATGCCAAATTTCCCAAAATTACAACACTACTAGTCAACATTAGATCTAGGAGAATAAAATCCTACCAAACAATTTGAATTCAAAATAGGTCAAAGCTAAGTGGGACTCATATGCCAGTTGGGGCATATGAGTTCCAGTAGGCTATGCTTGGGACATAATTTTCAAGAAATGTTTAGTTTAATGCCAAATTCATGTTTATGCCCCGAGACTTAGGTGGGACCCATGTACCCAAGGTGGTGTATGAGTCTCATATCACTAAATCTAAGCCATACAAACCAAAATCACTAAATTTATGATTAGGTATTAGATATATGTTAGGATTATCCTTGGAAAGATGCATTAAATAAGGCTTGTGGATACAAAATAGGACCAAATAAGGCATAAAGAAGCCCAATTTTAGCAGGGAGGGCCCAAACAAGTGTGAAAATGTAAAGGGATACATTGTTCTACTCTACAATTATATGTTAGCATAATATTTTACATTGTTCGTAGGTTGTTAGGTAGGTTGTTAGCATTAGTAGGTTAACTGTTTCTATGACATTTAAACTATTTCTTCTTCGAACCACTTGTACTCTCCTTGTATAAAAGCATTTGCATAGTGGTGAATAATATATCAAGTTTTTATGCATTTTACTCACATTTGGTATCAAAGAAAATACCATGGGTACCAATTTAAGCTAGTATGTTGTCATGTGAGAGGCAAAGAAAGAATATGGTACAGTAAACGTGGACTATATTTGCAGGCATGTTAGTCATTAATTCACATAAGCCTTGTTACCTTGACTAAGATGAGCATTTTCTTGCATGTTTTGTTGGTTATTCCATTCATATTAGATTTTTATTGGCAAATATCCTTTGAAGCAGGAGTTTAATGTCCTTAGAGCTAAAAGTTGCAGAGGATCCATGAGAGCCACATTTTTCTTGGTATGTGTTGTGCATCACTACTTTCTAATTCATTTAGTCATCTAAAATATCTACCAAATTTGATAAATAGTAATTCTTCTAGATTTGTGAGGATTGGATCAATGCAGAAGGCCTTTAGCAACAAGAAATTTTTGTTTGGTTCAAAATTACGAGTGTTTCCTTTTGAGTTTTGGTGAAAATTTTGGTTGGAGTAGTAGATAAACCTTTTTAAAACCAAAAGAATTTGTTGCACTCCTCTATTTCTAACTTTTTCCATAAAGGATAATAGTCAATGAATAGGCCGATCATTCTACAAAATAGGTGTAGTCAAGAAAACAATATGTATTCACATTGAATGAAAGAATTGGAGTCTGAGGTAATTTGTTGGGCATAAAAGATTTAATAAAACTTCTTTTTCATTTGTTTCTTAGTTGCAAATTTCAATGGATCCCACTTTATTTCATGATGGCCACCATTATTTGACCTATTTGAACAAAAAATTGGTGACATAAATTCCATTAAGGCAACATCTCAAGGAATACTAGTATTGTACCATACATAAGACATAAATATTCTCTCACTACAGTTTGGACTCTCAAAACAAGGATTGAAACAACATTAGAAATGTGTGATATTTTCCATGAGAAGAAAACAATAGAGTGGTAAAGATGGATTCCTACTAGTAGGTAATTCTTTACTTGTTTCTCATTCTTTATTATTGTTGGAGATCATCACATAATGTTCTTGGAAGAAAGTGTTTACTAGCTCTTCAATTTGATGTTATAAGTGGAAATTGATGTCTTGAATTATCAAGGATATGATCTATATTACTTTGATAAATGAGACTAGAATGAACAAAGTTGTGTATTCAAACATGATGATTTTTTTGGGAGATATGGTTATTTTTTATGAATGTCCTGAATTTAAATATGATCTAAAGAGGGGAATGTTCTTTGGCTATATCAAGGGTCATTACATTAGAAATAAAAACATTATAAATTTCGTTCAGATTGAAGTTATCTTTGCAACATTTGGCAAGGCCTCTAAAGACTCATCAATGATATCAAATGGATAAACTATAACAATCACATTGGAGGTTGGTAGCACCAAAGGATGGAAGAAGTTCCATCATCTCAAGTTAGCTTCTCATTTTGAGATGATGCTTTGCATGAGAAGTGTTTTTGGTTTTATTTTTTTTCTTTTCATTGTTGTTGTTGACAAATTTGAAGAATACATGTGTTGTGAAGTTTGATTACTGGAAATAGGTAAGGGGTTTGGTGTAGATCTCAACATGGATGGTTGTCCAGTGATAACTCGAGGTTGTGTTCCGAATTAGACCTTTTCGAGGGTCATAAGACAACTTGATGGAGCCATGTGTTTGGAGAGCTCAATATAGATTGTTGTTGAATAATTCAAGTAATTTGTGATTCGGGAGTTCATGGGAGGAAGAACTCAAGAATCCAGCTAGGGTCTACAATTTTATGAGGGTTAAGAGACAACTTGATGGAGCTCCACCTAATTTAGGATTTGTTTCATCAAGGAAGATCTTCATAAAGACATATATATATTTTGTAATCAACAAGTTTTGTTAGGTAAGCCTTAAGGGGGGGTCCCTTGACAAAGTGAATAAGAGCTTTTAGGGGATACATTTGTAGGAACAATGTAATAAGGGGGGGAATGTTAGCATAATATATTACATTGTTTGTAGGTTGTTAGGTAGGTTGCTAGTGCTAGTAGGTTAACTATTTCTATGACAGTTAAATTATTTCTCCTTCAAACCACTTGTACTCTCCTTGTATAAAAGTGTTTGCATAGTGGTGAATAATATATCAAGTTTTTATGCATTTTAGTCACATTATATGGGTCTTCTCAAGTCAAAAGCATCATGATAACCAATAATATTAAAAAAATATAAAAAATATTATGGAACTATTATAATCTCTTACCTTATTAAGGGGAAATTTCCATCATCAATACCAATGCTAATCATGGCACATGGGACCTTGCTACCCTCAAGCTCTAACATTGACCTCCAAACATATTGATAATCATCATTATCTCAATGACTATCATAAATGAGAGAAGTATTATCATAATGAATTCCATGCACCTAGTTATCCATAGGACAATCATTTTTTCATTAATAATCACATACAATTAAAGCATTGCCATCAAGGTCTCAACATTTTGTTCATAAAGACTATCATAAAGATGAGAGAATTTATTTAGATACAAAATCTTGTCAAACATATAAAGTAGTCTATTATTAAAGAAAGAGATAGCCATTGTAGCATAATACTTTTGTATAATTATTATTTCACTTCATTGTGTAATCATAAACAATGATCTTAAAAGAACTACTACACTATGGTTATAAGAATAATCACACCAATCTCCTGATAGTAAAAAATTACCTATATGCCTTTATGTTTTCATCAAACCATGCACACTATTATTGGTTCACTCTTTAATATCTTAAGTGGATGTCAAAATTAAAGAAAGCATGGCACAAAATTTCTTTAACGTGACAAATTAAGCTCCTATCAAGTCTATTTAAAATATAGCTTCTCATGTGGTAAATGAAGGACATGCATCTATGAGTCCATGTATGTTGATTTATGAGTGTGAATTGAAGGTTTTTCTGAAACTTTTATTGGTATTGTAGTGCATGGTAATTTGGGTTGTCAATGCACAAATTTTCGGTCAATAGCGCATTCTTAGAATTAAGCCATTATATTTCTGTCATCTTGGTGATTTGGAGTGAGTTACAAAGGATAAAACTGTCAAAAACATTAGTTTAGCATTAAGAATCCTACACTGGAGAAAACATGAAAGCTTACTGCAAATCTTCTTGGATATTTATACTACAAGCTCCCTAGTGTTACCAGAAATTCATTCGACTGGCTCTCACGAACAGAAAGTCAGGATCAGTTTCAATGGCATCTAAGTGCTTCTCGGCCATGTGCATATACACCAACATGCTCCCATCTCCCAGGGGGCTCGCCTGTAACATCACATACCCTGCTGTTCCTCCCCATGGAAAATATACACTTGAAAACGTAGGCTTCCCACATCCCAAGTCAAACTGATATAATGGAATCCTCACTCCTGACGACACCACCACGGCAGACCCTTCCTCCGCATACACTCTCGCTAGCATCACTGCTGGTCTTTTCTCCTCCACCCAATCAACAAACGACCTGAAATATTCGCTGTTTGCGGAAGCATTTATGATGCTACGCACAATCTGTGCGGTATTGCTTAATGGCTCCTCCAATATCTGCTCTGCATAACTCTCCTGGAAAGGGATTGCAATCACGTTTCCGAAGTAGGAGGGAGGGAGGTTCAAGTACACACGCCCATCAATCGGGATACCTATTTTGGTTCGTTCTGAACTGGTCAAAGCCTGCGCGCGAGCATAAACTTTCCAAATATAGGCAGAGACTGCCTCCATCTTCGTTATAGATTTGCCAACCCGGGGTTTTCCTTCAGTTTGGTTTGCCAGAGCCTGCAATTGGAGAAGCGCGAGAGCATCCAAATGATAGATCCGCCCAATTTGGGGTGGGGAGAGTCGGTGTGATCGAGAGCAGAGAAAGGCAGTGCCATGTAATGGCTATCAATTTGAGCAGCATTGAGAGGGTAGCGGGGATTGAGGAGTGAGCGTTCAAAGCAAGGCGTGGTGATGTAAAAGGAGCGACCTTGAGCGGCGTCTGTCCATGCTTGAAAGAAAATACTGCTGCTTACTCCATCTATTATTCTGTGATCAAAACAACAACTCACCACAATTCCGCCACACTTCATCCTTGTCACCTGCAAACAAATCATGTTCACTTAGCTTACTATGCTCACGAATAATCTAAAACATCAGTTAATTTAGATGGATTTGGTGGACTTAAAGTTGTCCATAACTATGTACTTAAGTTCCAAAGTAAATTAAGATACTTACTTGTACAGCTAGAACAGGAACACAAAGAGGGGATTCTCCTTGGAGAGGGTTCCTCTTAGGAGTCAATTTGGCTACAGAAAGACTTGGCTGAGAAAAATCAAGATCCTTAATGGCAGCGTCCGCTTCAGCTTCGATGAAGGGCACTCCCTGATTATTGCACTCTATCTCAGGCTCACCATTATCGCTGTTAATAAACCTTCCGGCCACTGGATAAAAGAGTACTAGTATCTCAGAGAGCGCCTTCTTAATCGAGCTTGCCATCTCTTCGTATGGCTTATCTTGCACTCCTTTGTAAACAAAGAAGTGGCCCGGACTAATGGCGGGAACAGTGAGATCTATGTTGGAGCCTTTGAGCGTGCAATCTTGTGTGGGTACAGCCGATTGCACGATGGAGGTTTGAACGATCTCCACCTTAAAATCATTCAACGACTCTTTCTCCATGCTAACTCTTAATTTCCACAACTACTATAAGTTCGAAATGGTCCAAATGAGAGCTTCAGGAATAAGCAGAATAAATGGCTTGGTGGAAGGGATGATATGATATGATCTATATATATATAGTAGTCCGGAGGTCCAAAGATAAAGGAAGAAAATTTAAAAAAATGTGAAAGTCTTCCCTAAACAGTTATCCCAGGTAACCCTATAAACAGGCTATACCAGGTACGATATGATATGATCTATATATATAGTAGTCCGGAGGTCCAAAGATAAAGGAAGAAAATTTAAAAAAATGTGAAAGTCTTCCCTAAACAGTTATCCCAGGCAACCCTATAAACAGGCTATACCAGGTACGCCTACTTTTAAAATTTAACGTTGTGACGTCGAAATTACATCTCACTAACCCCTTGCGGATTAATATTGCCAACTATCACATTAGCTACGTTTGCACTTACGACTGGATAATGTCAAGTGGGACAATATTTTTATTTTATTTTCTATTGAAAATGGGAAAGAAGACCTTGTCTACAGGAAAGACAGTAAAGAAGACTTTGTCTAAAATTGTATGCCATTGCATTTTTTGGTATATTTAATCACAAAAGGATATGTTTTCATAGATATTTTAAACCAACAAAAAAAAAAAAAAAATTGTGAACAATCATATAAATAAACATGGCAACTTTGCATTCCTATATTATATGTTTCATAAATTCTAGTTTTCTACATACATGGCATGTGACGGGCCTAATTGTGAGAAAAAAATGCCCTCGCCCACAAGAAGCTTCTAGTTAAGTAGCTTCCAAAATTGAATTCACATTATTCTAATTTAAAATTTCATAGAGAAGAGCATAAACATTTCAATTTGGAATTGGAGATCATAGATTTTTATTTTTAATTAAGCCATTAGTCAATGTGTAGGTTAGGAATTAGTAGCTAGTAAACATATAAAATAATAATTGATTAGGATTTCTATCATTTGACCATCTCCAATCTTTAATGATGTTGATTATACATCATAGTAAGGAGGATAAAATCAATAAAATTGATTCTCAAATTAATATATTTCTAGTCATTATTGGCAAAATTAAATTCATATGTAATATAATTTCATTCTTTCCCTTTTAAAATGGATAATTCAAAAGGTCATTGAAATTATGAATTTGATTTTTAAAGGATTTTTTCCATTTTATCCCAATGAATTGAGAAATATCCTTATCATCAATTACAACCATTCAAATCCATCATACAAAATTTGAGATTGTGTAGGAGATTAAATATTCAAAAAGATTGTTTAGACACATTTCATATGGCCTTAAACATGCTAATAAGAAGAGTATAGGCCGTCAAGCTAAAATACTTAGCTAAGAATATTATGTCTTACATATCAGATCTAATGCAAGAACCATTAGCTAAAATAGAGCCAAACCTTCATGAAACTATGATCACAAAGATATCATTACCTGTTATAAAAATACCACCAAATTTGTGATTAAGCACTTGCCCTATTTTTAAAATTCATGATATCTATGTTGCATCAGTCTTCTAGATTTATGATTTATTACTAGGGGTTGGAAGGCTTAACTAGGTTATTACTATATTTGGTATATAAAAAATATGTGCAACCATTATTTTCTTTTCTTAATATACCATGGTTAATACTCCATTGTAGTTTCCTTCACTTGCTAGGAACAAGGATTGGTTGAACACTTGAAACATGCTCAAGGTTTAGCACCCATGCTAAAATTTTATGCATTAAATTTCTATACATAAAGGAAATGCTAAAATAAATACAATTACATATACATAAATACTTAAATATAAGTAAATGCACACAGAAAAGTATGAATTTGAAGATTTCATTCATTCATCTCATATTTTGTTACAATCTTATGTGAGCATTTACATTATTTTGATCATTTTTATCAAGATTTTTTTTTTCCTGAAATCTTCTCTCTAAACTACTAACTCTATGTTGTACACAAAATCTATCAAAAGATAATAACTAGTTTTATTATTATAATTGTGGGGTTTTATAGATGATTTATCCCAACATGAATTACACATAAAAATATTTACACATATGATTGATTTTATCAATTAGAAAACTAATTTTATATGTTTGATTTAGTTATCAATTTTAAATGTGATTTAGGTATATCAAGTTTATAATAAAAAAATTAGTTAATTTCCTGCTAGAAGCACTAGTTAATTAGTTTTATCACACAAATAATCAAAGTAGGGCATATTTGATGGAAACATTATCCTAATGTAAATTCATGTTTAGTTTATTGGTAGTGGTCTTGAAATGATCTATTTTATCTTTATCTATCTTTCTATGTTTCTCTAGTGCCCTTGTTGTGATAACTAATTTGAGAAAATGTAAACTAGGTTTGTATTTTATGCTAACATGGATATGTTTAAATGTTCCATATAGACCTCATTCTATTGATTTATCTTCATCTTTGTAAATTTCCCATCCTCTTGATAAATTTTACATCGCATTCTACTTTGGTTAAGGCTTGAAATCATAGTCAAGGTTCCCTATGTAAAATATGAATATCCTTTGTTTGCACTTGTTAAACCAAACACCTATGTCATTATTTATACTCATACTTTTATTGAAAAGTGAATCAAGACCCCTAGGAGTCCACCCAAGTCACTCAAATCTATTAAAAAACATGAAAAGGATAACAAAGACTTAAAAACATGCTCAATTACTTAAATGATAAAAAATCAACATAAAACATGTAAAAGTTACCCATAACTAATAAAGAACACACTTGAGGCTTATAAGGACAATTTTCAAGTGAAATCATAATGAAAAGTGGTGCACAAATTCTTAAAAGACCCTTGGAGAGACTATTGTAAATTTAAATTTTAAAAAATTCTCATTAGGTTCTAAAAGCATGCTTAGCATGAGGGAGTCCAATTCACAACATAAAATATCAAGAAGTTAACACCAGAGCTTGAAAATTGTACTTTTGCATGGAATGGACCAAGCTTCAAATTTAAAGCATGAAAGGAAATCATTGGAAAAAAATATAACATACTATTGAATATTAGAAGTAGATTCTTTAAGTTCTATTTGATGAGCACACGCTTATATTGGGAGGGGTGTTGAATCAGTATAAGATATCTTTTAATTTTTTAAATTAACAACCACAATAACTTCAAATACACAACATCAAAAAATAAGAACACGAGATTTACATGGAAACCCTTTCACGAGAAAACCACAAAAAAATATTTCTCATATTTAAAATTCTCTTACAAACTTTGTAGGAACCAACCTACTGGAGACACCAATCCCCAACACTTGAGCACCAACTTAGTAAGAGGCATCAATCTCTTTAAAATGAGGCACCAACCTCTTCAATATGAGGCACCAACCTCTTCAATATGAGGCACTGACCTCAATATGAAGAACCAACCTCTTGATAGATAAGTATTTTTCTTCTTGATAATCCTCCTTCTACCTTTGAATAATATTCTTTTATATAATCTCCTCACACACATATACTAGTATATATATGGTATATCTATTTACCTTCCACACTCACTCTTCCTTCCATAATTATTTCTCTTATTATATCCCCACACGAAAATGAAATGATACACCCCTTTGAATAGAAATCTCCTTTCAAAAGTACATGACTTTTGTTTTAAACTAATTATTATTTTATCTTATTCCCAAGCATCTCCTTTTCATTTCTTAATCACTCCCCTACTAAATAATCATCATTGATCCTCTTTGATATACTAATCTCTCCTTCCTTTAATGTAAGCATTTCACTTCTTAAATATATTTGTTTTCTTCACATTTACTAATTGATGCTCATCTAATACATCACAAGCATTATTAACTTTATCAATTTGAACCTTATTAATATGACTTGGAGGGTGTGTGCAAGAAGTTGAGTCCACTTTTTGACCAAAAAGTGGAAGTGTTTTCCATGATTTTTAGAATTTGTTTGATTTGACCTAAAAATTTAAAGCACTTAGAGATTGAATCTTAAATAAAGTTAGTAATATGAAATGTAGTACTCCTAGTCTAGTTTCCAAATATGTAATTTTTTTAATACCTAGATGATACAATTTGATTTTCAATACCTAGGCATGTCTAAAAATCAATATTTAAAAGTCACTTTTTTACCATACCATGCACATGTAGTCATCCATATTTTGACCTAAATAATTGTATTTTTTTAACCTTTTTGGGAAAAGATTTGTAACACACTGAAGAATGTGCATGATATTTTTTGTAATTTTTTTATTAATTTTTTGTTGGCCATATTTGTTGTTTTGAAAAATCTTCATGTATGTCATGCATTAGACGACCTAAACTTATCATTTTTTAAATTTTTTGTTCAAACTAAAAAGAATTTTCTAAAGAGTGTGCACATATAATTCATTTTTCAAAAAAATATTTTAATAAAAAGTTATTAAAATACTAAAAAGCCCTGCTATTTCAAGTTTATGGACTAGTTTCATAAAAAAAATTGATAAATAGAAAAAATAATACAATTGTAAAAAAATAGATATTTGGAATCTACACAGTCTCATCTATAATGGGTTTTAATTTTATCAAAAAAATATGCAAAAATATCTTCAAACATATGTCGTAAGTTGCAGGTCCAAAGCTTTGGTTCAGGTCCCCAAGCCTTTTCCCAAATTGAAAACCAAAGCAAAAACCCAACCCAAAATTTAAATTTTAAGAAACAGTAAAGTAGGATCTTGTTTGCTTTAATTAATATTTTGAACATTGGAAAAAGGAATAGGATCTCATTCAGGATACATGATCTCATTTGCTATGAAATCTCTTTTAGCAAATGGGATCTCATTCTATTTTTTACCCTTTTTTTAATTTTTATTGTTAAAAACTTACTATCAATTCTGTAACTTGACAGTGTACGGCCGATAGAGACTAATTCTTCTAGTTTATATTGAATCTTGTCTCCTACAAGCTCTTGAACTTGCAATTTGATTTAAATTTTTTAAAGGAGTCAATATTGGGATAGTTTTAGAGTGGAATTGAGTCCATTTTCTACTCATTTGGAGGAATTAAAAAAAGAATTTTACTATTGAAATTCATTTTTACTTCAAGATTTTGTAATCATGGGATCACAATATCTTCAAA